>VZSR01003809.1:7641748-7833233 GCA_013398615.1 Brachypodius melanocephalos
TCAGAAATGGATGGGAGTCTGTCTAGTTAACAGACCTGTGTGAACTAACAGATTGGTTTTGTGCATATTCCCCAAGCTGAGAGACCTTTGCTCCTTTTTCCCCAGGTTGCTTCCAGCTATCCACCTACCCTCACCTCTGTATCCTAACAGCAAGATCAGCCCTACAGCATTCAAGCCTGGGATCCAGCAGTCAGCCCCAGCTAAACAGAACTTGTAGGCTGTGCTGTTGTGCTTTATTCCCTCTGCAGTGCACTGAATAGAAAGGGAACCAGACCCCTGTTACCACCAAGAGAGGAAACCTATCAGTCTTCTCAACCTGCTCAGTCCCCTCAGAGGGATGGGATGGGGCTGCTGAAAGGCAATGTCATCATTCCTGCCATGTCAGCAACACCTCACATATCAGAGGCAGCTGACGGATCGCCAAGGAGAGTAGTAACTTTATTAACCACTTCTCTCATGTTGAGCAGCTTTAGCAGAAATCTGAATGACTGCCCTGTCCCCTGGGTTTATTGGACGTGGTTTGTTTTTGCAAGTGGGAAAACAATTGTGAGTTTCATGCCTGGATGAGCTAACATGTTTACAGAAACATTGCTGATGCAGCAGAAACAGGATACAATATGTGTCAAATATTGCTTGGGCTGCAGAAAAAAAACTATGGAGCTGAAAGGCAGTGCTTAACACAGGGCTCCTCGTGCCAGAGGCAGCTGCTGGGTACATGTGATGGAGAGGGAAAGGGAGCAGGTCTCAGTGTCCCAATCCCTTGTAGCCAAGCAGTTCCCAGAATAAGGAGAACTTTTCCAAAGTTGATATTACTCTTCTGATAATGAATAATACCTATTCTCATCAATCAATTTGTTTAAAGAGGGACTTGAATGGTGCAGAGACCTCAGCTTCACCCCCAGTATCTGACTCAAAGCCATTTGAAGCCCGTGGGAGACTTTTCACTGACTTTGATGTGAGGTTCATTTCTTATTTTGGATTGTTAGGAGATAGATTTTCACAGCCTAATTTCTGCATCGGGATGTCTGCACAGCAAGGAGAGAGGGAGATTTGCTTTTTCTGACACAAAATATCACCGACCATAGAAAGACGGGCATTTAAGATGATTGGCTTAAAAGACCTATCCTATAATGGCAGCACAATTATAAGCCTGCAGGGAAAATTTCTGGGCTCTTGTATGAAAAAAGAGCAAAGAAGAACACAAAAAGGTTTTACTGAGTTACATTGCCAGGGTTTCAGCTACCAGTTCTGCTGGAAAGCCAATAAGAGGGTTTAACAAAAGATATTTCCAGCTTCGAGCCCATACACAAAATGGGTGGTTGTGCAAGAGCAGGGCAGGAGGCAGAATGGGAAAGAAGGGGGTGTGATACCTGCTGCAAACAGGAATTGCCACAGCGAGTCACCAGACCAACGAGGAGCAGAGACTATCTGGACAGAGGAGGGTGGGTCTGATGCTCTCTAAATAAATGAAGATTTTAAAAAAATTAAAAGAAAGGGAAAGAGAGATAGTGAAATCAGCTGCCAAGAAGTGCTGGGGCCAGAAAAAGCAACAAAGCCCTATTTTTAATGTAACTTTTTTATTCTGCCAGTAAAAAATCAAAAGATAAAATAGGCTAGAGAAAGGAAGCAATTGGGAATGGCTGAAGAGGATTCCCAGCTGTGCTTGCAATCAGTGCAATTCATGACTCACAACATGCTGGCCACATCACTTCCCAGGAGCAACATATTCTCATGAACAAGCAAAACAAGAGGGAGACTATCCTTAAAGGCTTTTTGGATCATTCATGGCTTAGTTATGAAGTTGCCTGTGAAGCAGCCTGCTGGCTTTGAGGGTCAGGGTAATTTGAGCATTGGTCAGCTTCCCTTTCTTTCTGCTTCAGCTGCTGCCCCTTCCACCAGCCCCTGGCAGCACGGCTGAGAACATCCGTTCTTTCCCTTCTTCTGACCAAAAAAGAAGAGCTGGAAGTGAAACTGCTTTACTGGGTTTTGAGCAGTCCTTGTCCTTCTAGTTTACCACAAGGATCTTCTGTTACCCTATGAAGAATGAGAAAAGCATCTGAAAATAATAGTTTTAAGTTTTGTGAAAACAAATGTCTCAGAATTGACTGCCTACACATAGATCTTGCTAGTTTTCACCTGGCTGGTACACAAATCCTCCAATTTAAGTGATAACACTTCAGGTCCTTCCAAATCTCAGCTTCAATTCGACTGAATCAGATTGCTGCTTTTACTAATATTTTTCTAAAATAAAATTTTCACCACACAGTGAAATGTTTTGCAATATGTATAATTAACACATAACTACACTGCTAAAGTAAAAAAAAAAACCTAAAACAAACCAACAAACCATTTAGCACAGCAGTGAACTTGAGTTTTTTTCCTGATTAGTGTTTATTTACTTATTTTCATGATTGATTATTTTTTTAGCACAGCAGTGAACTTGAGTTTTTTTCCTGATTAGTGTTTATTTACTTATTTTCATGATTGATTATTTTTTTTTCTCATTTTTGAAGTCATATCACTGATGAAAGGGTACAGGTCTCATTTATAATAGTTATGGGTATCACATATTTACAGTTAGTGTTGGAATCCAGCTAAAGTTCCAACACTAACTGGGCAGTGCCTTTCCTGTCATCAGCTTTCTTATCTGACTGTGACATCTCTCTTGTGTTGGAGTTTTGTGCAGAGGGTACAGCTGCACCCACGTGCGGCAAACAAACCCTTTTCCTCAGGGAATGGCAACCTTTTCAAATTGATCAGTTCTCTGAATCAAAATTCTAAATCAAGATTTTGAAATTTTCAGGTATTCAGTGCTGTGAAAATAGCAAATAAAAAACATTCTAATGTTTTGTTTCTATTTGATTGAGATGTGGAATCTTATTTTTAAGTATTTATTATATGAATTATATATTATTTTATAAGTAGAAGTATTTATATTCTCTAATATCAAGATGTCAGAAGTGAAGAGATGCTTGATAAAAGGATATTTTTAATGAATAAGGAAAATAACACATGCTATACAGTAACACAGGGTGAAAAGTTATCTCCAAATGAAATATTTTTATATTCTTGGAATAATGTGTTCTATCATAATTGAAAAAAAGACACAAAAATGTCAAAATATTAATGTAATTGGATTTTGTGTGGATTTTTTTTTCAAAACACAATACATTCTCTGATGGAAAAGCATGCTGGATGTCCTTCTAACCAGATCTCTTTGTAGTGCATCTTAGAAGAATGCAACTGATGAGCTTCAATGGAGAGAGAGTGAAAGAAAACAAAATTTCAGCTGTAAGGATGTAAAGTTCACAGGCAAGCTGTGGCTCAGTAATATCATGGTAAACTAGGTGACAAAATGTGTTGACTATTTAATGCATTATAGCTGAACCTCATCCTTTAAACAGATGTCATAAGAATATTAACCCAAAGGGCTGGTTGGGTCCAGGGGATCTCTGCTCTGAAATTAATTGCATGAGATATGTGTGAAGGAAGTTGCAAAGCCTTGTATTTACCTTATATCACAGTAATTAATAAACCCTCTAGAAACAATTATAAAACCATTTTAATTTGTTCAGAATCACTGTTAACTTTTGCTTAAAGCCAGGTCCAAGAGGTCTCCAGTAGTTCTGCCCTCTTTTGAGACATTACCTCTGGTCCTGGACTTGATCTCAGATTTCTAGCGAGTGAACTCTTAAAGCTGAATTTTAGATGAAAACAAGTGTGTGAAACCCATGTGGTTTTTTTCCTTTTCAGTTAGTGTCTACTTTTTAAGGAGGCAGATCATTTCCAAGTCATTGGGAAATTTAAAGTTTAACTCATCAGTCAACAGACCATTAGTTTTAGCATTAGATTTAAAGTGGGGTCCTAAAAAGTGGGAATCAGGGGCATACAATACAACTGGTTTAGCCTTGCAAAGGCCAATTTCGCTATAAACAAGTCACATCTTCAAGATGTTGACCTTCTCTTGACAGAATCCTCCATCCCTCCCAGCAAGTAAAAGGCCAGAGTCTGATCAAAATAACAACAACAAAAACCCCAATAGTTTTCCTGTTGCCAAGAGACTTCATTTAAAAAAATCCATGAAGTATTGACATATCTATTGCTTCTTCTCTTTGAAATTCTTGCTAGACAAGATTTGACTGATTTTGTTTAGTCCAGCTGGCAGAGGCTCAAGGATTGGCTACCTGAAATAACTCTCACAGCATCATTTATCCCTTCACAGTTTGGAAATCTAGGGAAACTGCAAATTACAGTATTAAAATGCTGAGCCAGAAGAGAAACAAGGAAATAATGTTTCAATTTTCAGCATGAGAAAGAGGACATTTCAACCTAGCAATATTTATGAGCTGGTAAAAAGCTGCTCATGCCACAGTGGTCGTGTGTTCCTTAAATGTCAAGTCCCAATCAATAACCTCGCTGAAAATTGACCCTGTTGGGCATGGTGTAGGAGAATTGGATGCTCTCTAGGCTATTGGTTAAAAGGCAAGAAACAGCAAGCAACTGATGAGAAGCTATCAATAAAACCTCAGTATTGTTTTGAGTTCAATTTCAAGTAATTGCCAGACATCTGAGATTGAGTCTGACAGACATAAGAGGGCTAATGTTGGTTCCTGGTAATGAAAAGTACGTTTCTTGTTCAAAATAGCACAATGGAGCCTAATAGTGAAATGGCTTTCCCCTCAAAAAACAACTTGCTGTAGGAATCAGTGAAGCCTGTGTTTTTATGGATTTGTGCCCTGTGTTCTTACTGCCTTCTCCTGTGGAAACTCCTTTGTCCTTCCCTCTTCCTCTCAGCTGCCCCAGCTCCAGTTTCTCTTTCATAACCCGTGTTCACTGCTTAAAGCAACATGTGTCTCCTATTTGTTACTCCAGCATTTACCAAAAATTCCAGGGCAGGGATGGGTTCCTCCCCTCACTTTTTTTTTTTTTTCCCCTTCATTTTTTGCCTTCTCTTGCTTCATCACAGAAATTATGCTGGCAAAAATATGCCATGTCAAATGTTTTTCAAGTGAATTCTCTGTAAAAGTGCCAGTTCTCTTCCCAAAATTGGGGCTTCCTTGACACCCTAAGTTAGAGAAAAGGTCTAAATGTACATTTTAACCTCTCCACTGTAGGCAGGTTAAATGCACATGAGAAATTAGGGTGGCAAGACTGAAAAAGGTAGTTTGTTAAGTTGCTCTTAATGTAATTATCTGTGATCATGTGTTGGAATACGCTTTTTATATTATTTAACACACTCTGCAAAATAATTTGTCACAAGGCTCTTCAGTGGTGTATAATTCAGGGAAAAAATCCTTAAAAGAAATGTCTTCCCCTGTTCTCATGCTGCTAGCTAGGAGCTTGCCAGAACACAAACTTCTGGCAGAAATTGAGCATATAATAGCACCAAAATCATTGAAGGAAATTGCAGTCTTCAGGAGGCTTTTACTTCCCACACATCACTCCACAACAGTTTTTGAGCTGAGTTCTCTTGTACTTTGATCCTGCAGTATTCTGGGAGGAGAACTCAGAGGCAGTGGTGCTAGCAGGCACATGAGGTTCAGTGTAAGCCTCAATTCCAAGGCTGATTTAGGACTTAGTGTTCAGACTGCCAAAAAGAGGGGCTGAAAGTGCTGAGGCAGTGCCCTCACTACAGTTACATCCTGACCACCACGTCGATACTCAGTGACATTTTTAAAAATTTCCTTGGCCAAATCCTCTTGGAGACAGGTAACAATGTAAAATTAAAGATGCATTTGGAATCTGTTGAGGTGGGTTATTTTTTAAATTCTGCCCTCTTTGGGAGGGATTCTTCTTGGCTTTATTTTATCACTTGCCCTCTGCCCTGGCTATGAGCTAGCATAGACTCCTGGAGAGCAGACACATTGATTATAGTGAGGGACTGTGATCTAAAAAGTGTATGCTGAGTCTCTGGCAAGAAATGGTTCATTTGCAGGTGAATTTTCCTGCCTTTTACTGAGTATTCAGGAATCTTTTTAGAAAGCTTCACTCTGGAACAGGAAACCCAGACTAACTGGACCTACCTGATGATTAGTCTCATCTACAGGGCTGATGCTACAGCTGGCTTGATACCGCAGCAATGTGATTTATGTTTCCAAACCATCTCTCTTTCTTGCAGGTCTCTGCCTATGCCTTTCCTCCTACTGCCAGAATTCCTGATCTAGTTTCTCTTCCTCAAAAGTAAACAGGCCTCATTTTCAGTTCTTTGGAGAAAGATTATTCTTTTGTTTCCACATCTGCTATGAGACTTTTTTATACTTTTTTATTATTTTTTTTTCTTGTTATGGCCGAGACATTATATTGTGTCAAAAGACAGAGGGCAGGAATCATACAAAGGGTGAAAATTCAATCTGTACCTTCTCTCTGGCAAACCAAGCTTTACTCTTTGAGTAGCTAAGCTTTCTTCTTCATCTCTCAGTGGAGGTGTTGTACATGCTGAAATCAGGCCCAAGTCTAAGTGTGAAGATGTGCAAATCTCAATATAAGTACTGCGCAAAATTTCCTTTGAGCTTTCAGCCCAGAAGTCCTGTTAGATGTGAGTTCTTAATGAGGTATCCTAGTGGCATCCTAGTGATAACCTTGCAACTGAAGCTGCATAACTGCTTCTTTGGCACTGTCATTATATTTCCTTTTGCCTGCTGGAGTTCACCTCTTCTGATGGGGTCAGGAGTAGGAGATTCTGCTATTGCTCTTGATGTCCTTTTTTCCCCTTTTTTTGTACTTTCATGAGTTTGACATTTGGAGATTCTAGTTCTAATCTTTCTCTTGACATGAATGTGGATAGATGTGGTTATTTGCCTGTGGAAATTACTGTGCTAAAATTCATGGTTACTTTTAAGGTCAACTGACATATCCTGAAATCACACCTGCCTCAAGCCGCTTCCTTCATGAACATGCTGTGCTAAAACACATAAAATTGTGCAGCCTGGTGCCTTCTAAAATCTTTTTAATAGCAAAGAGTGGCTTGAACAAGGGGAGATTTGTGATGTGAAAATAACTCCAAATGTGACAGAAAAACAGATTTTCTTTGTGAGAGATTCTCCGTGCCTGTGATTTGCAGAGTAGAACTAGATAGAAAAGGGGCCACTCAGTGCCTGCCTTGTAATAACCCAGTTAGGTGCACCATTGCCTTTGGGTTCAGGTCACTCTCTGTGCCCTATGTAAGATCAGGAGGCTGCACTACAACGGGAATTAGCCTAAAAGAAGCAGAAAGCCCTATCCAGCCAGGAAATGCCAGTTTCAGGCTCAGATGTAGCATGTTTCAGAGAGGATCAAGACTACCCTTGCTTCTCGGTAGTGGTATCTGCCTCCACTCTGTGCCTACACCACTGATCACCATGGAGGAATAAGCCATGTAGGTATAATTTGCACATATTTTTTATAAGGACAATCTAAGTTGGATCCATTTGGGTGGTGTGAGCAGAGAGCGAGTTTTGCATTTTAAATGCACATTTGAAAGAAATTCAAGTAATTTGAACAGCATGGATATGAGAAAAAGATTTTGGTATCCCTAGTCTACACTCGTAGTGTTGGTTACTTCAGGAAGTATTCTGATTTTAAAAATATGTTTATTTTTAGATGAAAATCAAGAGGGAAAAAAAGAGAACCTAGTGGTTACAAGAACCATCCTCCACTTTTGAATTCCAGTAGTGGTTTGATTCTCACACAGTTAAGTTCCAGTCTGAGATCTGGAGAAAAATGTTCTTCATTCTCAGCTCCACAGGGTGTGAGGGAGCTGTGATAAAATAAGTGCCTCTGTGGTGTACTGTTTACTGAGGGCTGCCACTCTTCCTGTGGTTTATATGGCCTGCATAGGTGTGATGGGACAGACAGCGTCATTACTTTGTTTTCTTCATCAAAAATACTTGCAGAAGAGTTCTGGATACAGTCTGCCCTCAAAGCATTTTTTTGTTTCTTCAGAATAGGGGAATTTTGATGTACACTGAAAGCA
This sequence comes from Brachypodius melanocephalos, assembly GCA_013398615.1. NCBI lineage: Eukaryota > Metazoa > Chordata > Aves > Passeriformes > Pycnonotidae > Brachypodius > Brachypodius melanocephalos. The sequence goes on from VZSR01003809.1 coordinate 7,649,700, forward strand.
GAAGAGACATTGACCTTTGATCTATAGGGAAACTTGATCATGGCAAAGGAAATTTAGCCACTTGAGGCTCTGTTTCATGGGGTGCTTTCTAATGGGGTCCTGCAACCCCCTTACCATCATCACACTATGAACACTTACAGTACTTATAAGAGTCTGTTCCCATGTACGTGTTGATGAGGAGTCCCATCAGCAAAGCCCAAAGCAGACTGAATATAAAACAATCGCCAAGATAGCAGAGATGGCCTTTTAATTTGCTTTTGTTCAAACTGTGTTTCTTCTCTATTACTTTTTATTTTTTTGCAGAGGGATCTCAAAGTGGATGAGTATAAGTAGGATTGATGGAAAACATCCTTGCTTTTCTCTGTTCTAGAAGCACAGTTTGTACAGTATGCCAGCCTAGCTTTCTATGGGAAGAGAATGGAAAAAAGAAAGCTGTATTGAAGTTTATCTGTATTCATTTTTCTCCTTCAGGAATGCTTATCCCAAACCTTAGAGCTTCTATTTCCGTGAAGCTAATCTATCCGACTAATAGCCATGTGGAGCAACAAATTGCCTTCTTGCCCAAGTGGATAGAATGCATTCAATCTAATCACCATGCAGCTAAAGGGGTTCAAATTAATCTTGTCTGGATGCTTTTTTTATTGCTCACTTTGCCCCAACTCCCAGTCCCCAAGAGCACCCATTCCACCTGGATCCTCTTTTTTTTTCTTACACTTAAATGAAATGTTGGTGTTTGCCCTGAAAATGAAGATTTTCATGTTTCTTTTCCTCTGGAAACATCCAGATTGGTGTTGGGAAACCCTATGAACCAGTCTTTCCTGAGGATGTTCTGACACATTCACTGCAGCATGTTTGACAGAAACTCTGGGAAGGGTGACATCCTCAAAACACAAATTTCTTTGATTCCTCCATATTCATCGAGCTTCCCAGAGGGCACAAAGACCTTCCCAGAGCTTCTGGACTAGTAAAGGACACTGGGATGAGTCTGCTTATGATGGACAGTTAATTTCCTGTTTTTACTACATTTTCTAGTATCCGTGAAAACAGAGATGAAGAAACCTTTGAACTTCCACTAGGGGTTATCTCCTGTGGGCAGGGCTTTCTGTTGTTTTAGGAGCAATCATTCCCATGTGCAGCTGTCCATGGTGGCCTGCATGAAACACCCATCAGTTCAGCCAGATCTCTAACAATGCATTTCATCAACAAAAGCAGAGCCTTGCATCTATGGCAATTTTCTTTGATCAACAGTTGTTAATCTCATTACTTTAAAGACTTGCCTTCTTGAGATTGGTGAGTCAGTAATTTGAGTACACTTTGTAATTCAATCTAATAGAAGTCAATTATGAAAAATAAGAAATGAGAAAGGAAGCAAGCTTGCTAGGTTCATTCCTCTTTGGATTTGTCATGAGCTGATCTAGAGAAGGCAGAGAAATATTTCCTTCTAGCCAGCTTTGAATACAGTTGTGAATACAACTTGGGGTTTAGAAATTGAATCTCTGTCAGCTCCCTACCATGTCAACTTGCATGTGAATCTCAATAAGGTGTAATTGGTCCCAATTTGGTCTAATTGTTTGTTTCCTTTTTTTAGATGTTACTTTGTTTCAGAGATTTAAGTTTAGTTTACAATAAGAGCTTAATTGGTCAGATGGACAAAAAGAATACATTTAAATAATCTCTTTGTAAAAATCTTTTTAAAAAATCCATAGGATTTATAGCAAAAAACCCCCAACCAACCAAACAAAAAAACCCAAAACATTTTGAAAACATATAAACATCTAGCTGCATAGGAAGTCGAGTATGCTAAAGCATTGATGACTGTCCTTGAAGAATTTGGTTTTCAGTAAGTCTCCATTTTATTTACTTGTCTCCATGAGGGCACTTGCGTGTAGAAACGAAAAGAAGAGTATGTACCATTCCTTCCTATTACTTGCAACATGAAATTAAGCAAATCTCACAAATGGATGTTTTCTCCAGATCAGACCCTGGATGTTTCATTAATTCTGTGAGATGTTTTTTGTGGCCTTTTCTTCCTTGAGGAATTGCTGAACACAGTGCTCTGATATAAAGGTTTATGTCTAACACTGGGGCTATTTGCAAGGCTGTTTGTAGAAAGACATATAGTGTAGGATCAGTGATCATATATCATTGCCTCAGAATGTCATTAAAACTCAACCTTTTGTAGTGCACTGTTGTGAACATTTATGATCAGTCTGTAACAAGAGAAGGGAGATAATGTTAATGAAGCGGAAGGTATTTAGGATGGTGCCATCTACTAAGACATGATGCAGGAGAGAATTTACTTCCAAAAGGAGACTAAACACAGAGCAGATTCAACACCTGACCTTCAGTTAAGGTACAAATTTGGGGTAGAGAGGAGCTGCAAAAGGAGAAAGCAAATTGTGGAAGCAGATAAGGCCTAACCTGGTCTCAGTGCAGCTTTCATTCTTGATGCAAATTTAACACCACAACATTCTAAGAATCTTACTGTTTTATCACAGTAATCACATTAATCACAGTAATCATAGTATTCACATTTTCACGTTTTGAATTTCATAACTCTCATATATGTGACCTGGATATCTGTAGTATTGTAAACATACTGTAAAAATACTAAATAGTACTGTGCACTGTTAAACTGCTGCCTTCCACATCAATAAACATCCAGCCTTCATCTGCAAGTGAAGTCACAGCTGGACACTTTGTCTTGGGAGAAAGATCCTACCCTCGGTGCTTGAATGATATGGGTATACTCACCCTGAAATCCTGTTGGATGAGGCAATTTTAACGTTACTTATTACCTGAGACATTGTCAGTCTGGAACTCAATGCACCTCCTCAGAAATAGTTTGAGGAGCAACCCTTTTGTTAAACCATAACAGTTTTTTTCCATGGGTATCATTGATAGTTGGATTTTTTTTTTTTAAATAGCAAAGACTAGATGGACCTGAGCTCCACCACTATAGTTTTACTGATCTGTTGTTTGATGTCATAGTATGAACTACTGTGAACGTAAGAAACTTGGACACACAGCTGTGAGGAAAAATTCAAATTAGATTCAGTCAGAACTTTGAATTACTACTAACACAGAAAATGATTTTATATTTGTTGCAAAAGTTTTAGTAAAACTGTGATGATTTTTAAGCTAAGAGAGACAATTTTTTGTTTTGTTTTCAAAAGAATGTTGTTGCAGTGTAATTTAATTCACCTACTGGTAGCTTAAAAGAAAATTCAGCATTCAGAGGGGGGAAAGATGCACTCTTAGCATGCCTCTAGCACACTAACATTAGTAACTTCCCTCTCCTGGACTTCAGCTTCCATATTCTGGTGTGCTGGTGAGGAACTATTAGGAATGATGGTGCATGCCACCAATGAGATGTGCTCACTGGTTTAATTCAGTAAACAAACGTGTTTTCATTCAGATGAAGAGGAGGCATAGCAAGGTTAAGGACCTTTTTTTGGAATTATTTTATTAAATCCCATTGGTTGCTCTGACTTCTACCCTGTAAACTGCAGCTCATCAGCCTGTCAGTTGCCTCTGATCTAGGCTCATTTGAACTGAATTACAGAACTGTAATTCCCACCACTGTTTATGTCATATGGGCAGTGCTGGTCACATCTTACCCTTTCTAGGAAATATTAAATATTGCAAACCAAGAGATTATGGACACTTTCTTTACAAGGACATCTGCTTTTCTTATGCCTTCTTCAGTGAAAAATAAATACACATATAATTGGTCTATGTTGCCCTTATAATCAAATGTAGATATTACGTCGGTCTGACATTTATTTTGCTTTATTATTTGGAGTTGTGTGTGTGGGAGGGAGGGAGTTGTTTGTTTGTTTGTTTGTTTGTGATTTTGTTTATTTTTTGTTTTGGGGGTGGGTTTATGTTTCTAAGACCAGGTTGGGGCAGAGTTTGTTGTATTGGCCTGCGCATACAAAGAAAGAGAAAATGCTGCTGCTAGAGGGGCTAAAACTTGATGTCATTAACTTGCCTCTCCTGAAAAGGCAGATTCCCAAACCATGGTTTGTCAGCATCTGTTGAGGTTTGCTGTTGGTAATGAGCACTGCCAGTGAGTGTCACCCACAGAAAGCCAGTTCAGATTCTGTCATGTACAAACATGCTGGCCCTAAAGTGAATATGGTGAATTCCCACTCTGGTTGCTCAGGCTCTGACTCACCCCACCTTCCCAGTTCTGGAAAGCAGACACATTCCTGTGTAATATATGGATATGACAGCTTGCATGACAGTGCCAACATTTTGAATGCAAAGATATCCAAGCAGTTTTTTTTTCCAGGGCCTTGTGGGTCTAGCACAAAGGACATTGAGAGCTACACGTTATGGTCATGGCAGCATGTAATGTCATGAGTGTGCCCCCATCAAATATGACTTCTTGATGGTGTCTAAGGAAGCTTTATTTAAAAAGAAGATGAAAAGTTCAAGGTCTTGCTTAAAAAATGAAAGGAAAATAAATGATATTGTCTGTAAACTAAATGAGCTGTATTTTTGACTTACAAGCAGTGAATTAGCTGCTAAACAAATGGATTGACACAGTCAGAATGTAAATTGTAGGGAGGGAAAAGGAGAAGAAGGGAAATAATTCAGAGAACTTCAATGGTTCACAGTAGGTTAAACTCTTACCCTATGGCACACTGACAATAACCCCTTACAAAGCCTTCTTGTAGTAGTCAGTAGGGGTACCAGATTAGCATCTGAGTTTGAATCAGGCATGCATTCCTGCAATGAATCTCCTGACTGCCCCCACACCATGCTTTGGTTCTTACTGTGGAGTGGTCTTGGAATGTGCAAACTGGATTCCATTTGGATGAAACTCAACTGTAGCATATGCTCCAGCAGTACACTTAGTGGGATCCAACTGTCCACAGTATTCTTATCTTTGGCATCAAACTGAACATAGTTTAAATTAAACCCCACAGAAAGACATTTGGTACAGGTACAGAATTCTCAGCACCATTAATTCCACCATATAGATGGTCTTCTGGCTACAAAACTTGCCACTGAACAGCCAAAGTGCTTGTTACCACCTTTTCTCTGTTTTTCACTCTTCGCAGACTGTTCCTCAGGTTCAGGAAGTTCAACTGAACTGACCTACCTGAAAGGTGTCCCAGTTAAGGCAAACATAGCCTATGAATGTACACACAGGAGCTGTTGCATAATGCATCCATGATAACCAGAGAGAGCTTAAAACCAGAAGGTGCCAAAATGGACAGCTGAATTGCCATCAAAAGACCACAAATGTGTGAGGGGTTAAATCTGATGACATTTTTGTGCTTAAACTTTGCAGACTGGGCTGTCCAGGCTCACAGCAACCTTAAGATATGTTTTCCTGAGAAGAAAATTAGGCCAGAGCACACATCATGTGACTGACTGTGGTGGGTACGAGAGCAAGAATAAGGAATGTACTACAATGGTTGTAGCTTCATAAAATTTGGGACTCTTCCTGACCTGAAAATTTCATCCACATTATCAGGTTTAACCAATCACATACCTTTCTTCCATTAATTTGTATAGTTTCTTTTTGAAATCATTTATGGTTTTGGCCTTGCAGCATCCTGGGCAATGTGTTCCACAATTTCATTATCCAGTGTGTAAAAAAGTACTTCCTTTTGCTTTTAAGCCTGTTGCCTGATAATTTCATTAGATATCTTTACTTCTTATAATAGAAGAAAGAGGGAATTGCTGTTCCTTGTTTACCTTTCCTAAGTAATCTTTAATTTTATAGACCTCTATTATAACATTTTCCAACCATCTTTCTTCTGGTTTGAACAAGAAAATCCTATGCAGTTAAAAAAGTCCAAAACCCCAAATGAACAACAGTCCAACCACTCTGCATCTGCATTAGCATTTTTACTCAAAGTGAGATCTGAAGCAACTACTTTCATGTGCTGTGCATTGCTTGGTTGCTTCTGGCTGTGCCAGACTAGAAGTTCTGCTGCAGGGTTGCTCTAAACATGCTTCAAGTCCTACCAGAAACAGAAGGGTTCAACCCACCACAGATTATGTTGTAGCTTTGGCCCCCCACGTGTGGGAAGGACATTCAGCCCAGGTGATTGAACTATATCTGGCCTGAAATGATTTCCCTTCAGGAGCAGAGCTCTCAACAGCAACTGCTTTGATCTGTCAGTCCACCCTTCAGCACCCAATTACCTTCCAACATGGATGTGATCTTATTCTTCCTGTATGGAACCTTTATCTAAACCCCAGTCATCCCAGTTGCCTGCTCTGCACTTTGTCTCAGTCTAGTAATTCCTCTTCACAGTGGCGGGTGCAACACAAAATATTTATAAAATTCATACAATACAGGTATTGATGCTTTCTCTTTCTTTGCCCTTGATTTCTTTCCTACTAATTACTAACAGTTTATATGCTGTTTTAGCAGATGATAGGGCACTGAAGGGATGTGTTCAGAGCCTCGTCCACATGACACAACAGGTCTTTCCTGAGAGGCTCAAGTTCAGCCAGAACACACTGTGTGTATGTGTGCACACATAGATGCTGTTTCCTTCGTGCATGGTATGTCACAACTGTCAGAATCAAATTTACTTTGCCCTGTTATTTTCCAGCCACTCAATATCAGGAGATATATCCGAACTCTTTGCAGACAAATTGCATTTTTGCTGCCTTGAATTATTTAGTAGCATCAACATACTTCATTATTTACTGAGGCTTTCATCCTATTTTATGAATATAGTTTCAATACACATCACTGTGTGATGCCAGTAGACTTCCCTCCACTGTGAAAACTGGTCATATATTTCTCTGCTTTCTGTCTTTTACCAAGTTACCATCCCTCAGGAGAAACTTATCTTTTGATGTAAGGCTTCGTAAAAAACCTTTTGGATATGCATGTAAACTTTATCAATGGCATTGTCCTTTTCTATCTGTTCACCCTTTGAAGACCTTCATAAATTTTGATGACGTGAGTTCCTTCCTGAAAAGCTTTGTTGGCCATATCATTATAACAAATGTATCTATATGTAAACTGATTACTTTCTTATTCACAGTTGCTGTGGAACTCGGACAATTTGCCTGTAGTTTTTTCGACCAGCTCCCCTGCAGAGCCTTTTTTTTTTCAATAGTGGCATCACTCCTGTCTTTTTTTCTACCTCTGATATGAAAACCAGTTTTGCATGTTTGACTTTCTTCAGAAGTTTGTGTAACACCACATGAGTGTAAGAATTTACTGTTAATTTTGATGACGTATTTTAAAACCTCTTCTACTGACATTTTGATATTAAACAGTTGCTCAGACTCATTCCTTCAGTTTTCATGTGGAAATTCCCTAAGCTTTCCTGTAATGAAATCTGGTACAGAAACTATTTGGGTTCTTGGGATTCTGGCTGAAGTCCCCTAGGTTTTGATTTGCAAAACTGCCTTAGATTTTTATTAATAGAAAAGCTTTATATCCCCACTAAACTGTTATGGATTATCAGGAGTTAAAAAAGTTGTAGAGGAAAGAGCCCTGTTAGTTCAATTGTTTATTCTCCTTGTCTACTCTGAGATCACTGTGGGGTCTATACCAGATAAAGTTATCTGTGGAAACTGGGCATTCTCTTATCTCTCCTACACCCATCAGTGAAATACCAAGATATCTAGAAGACATTTAAAAGTAAAGATAAGTTAATTTTTTTTTCTGCCTTTTACTTCTTTTGCCATTTCCTTTATAGAAATCTTGTTGGAACTTTTCTTACTGAGAGTATATGCGAATAATTTTAAAAAAAATCAGTATCTTTATGCCCAGTCAAGAAGAATTAATTGACTTTTCTGGTTCCTTTGCATAAGACCATGGCTATCTACTCCCAGGACGCTCAAAACTTTGGTTTTCCACTTCCATCAAAGATTCTGGGCTGCAACTTCTCATGTTGTAGATCTTTAATCACGAATTACCAGCCAGCTGGAACAGCAGGAGTAGGAAAGTTCATACATACCCTGTGCTCCAGTTAGTCACTGTGAAAAGTGCACAGGAGCTCCGCTGTTTCCTTCTAATGCTGACAGAGAAATTACCAGCAGCTTATCACCCCAGCAAGTTTTAAGGTAAGCTTAGCAGTTAAGTGTTGATACTGGAATATTTGTCATCAGCACTCAGGGGAACCATTCACACCTCGGATTTGTATAAACTTTACATCTTAATGTGAAAAAACATATGCATCCAACACATGTAAAGCTGCATTTGAATTCAAATGAGATTAAGAAGTGGTTCCCTGACAATCTTGCATTTAGAAGTCTGTACCAATGCCTTGCTGATGATTTTTTTTTTCTGGTCCCTAATGATACTGAATGCCATTTACTGAACTGCTGAACCTGCAATCACAAAAGCAAGAACCTTGGTTGCAATGGTACGGGCCACTTTTGGCTATTGTGAATAGCAATTCCTATACATTTTTGCCATCCTTGTTTCTTAGGGCTAAGTCCAACAAACAGCCCTTTGTGGTACTGATCTGAATCAATGGAGACACATGTAAATGGGAGATGACAATAACTGGAAAACCTTGATGACTAAGGAGCTGCTAGTTCAGGGACTCCCAAATAACAACCCAGCCATCTGGCCAGCCATTCAGCTGCCTGCTGTGAAGGCTCGGCATTTAAAAATTGTGTTATCAACTTCACAATAAAGGAACAACCACTTGAGCATCAGCTTGCAGAGCAGTCAGGACTAAGGGATCCATTATTTAAATATAACCCTTTCAGTCAGTTAGGAGTAGGAGGGGAAAAAATAGGAACTCTACCTTATCACTCAACCTCTCCAGCATCAAGAAATGAACAGAGAGAGACAGTTGGAATAGTTAATTCCAGTGCTTCATGTTGCTGGAGAAAAGTCACATTGGTGGTGGTGTGTTCTTTCCATCTGTTCTCCACTACCTTCTTCTCCTTCTACAGGAACTTCAGAAAGTATTGTTTGATACAAAATGCAGACAAGATGAAAGGCACTGCCAAAGCCTATACCCTAAAAAAAATAGACTACTGAGTGTTTGCTCAGGTGATGAAATAGAAACAAATCAACGGGAATAAAACAACCTCTGGAAGTAGTTAGATAAACAAAGGTCCCTTGGTCTAAAGAACAGCCATATACGGTTTTGTGCTAAAATGAACGCTTTCCTTCCCAGTAAGCTAACAGAGCAATTTAAGACAGCTTTTTTCTCTTGATAAGTTGGAACAGTTGACATGCAATTGCCAGAGAAAATAAATTCCTCCCAGCATCATCCTTACAAGAAAAAACTTTATTTACTGTGCAGAAAATTCACTGGACATTTGGTGAAGCTGCTGTAAGAAAGCAGCCCCTTCTGCTGTTGTGAATCCATGATCTGCTCAATGCAGATAATCCAAATTTCCTTCTTGCTGGCATTTAGTTTTATTAATGGTTTAGATCTTCCTGGGTACACACTGTAAATGTTGTCAGACTGCAGCAGTCCACCAAAGTAACTTTTCTTGTTATTCTGGGAGTAAGGTACATGTTCATTAGCCATGAGCAGAATACTTGTAATGAAAGAATAACTAATATACAAGTACTGTAGGGCTTGGCAAGTTTCAGGGAACTGTGTGATAGCATGCTGTGTGGAAAAACTGGGAGGTAAGAGACATGTCCATGTGATTTCAGTGATCCAGAATTACACACTTTAATTTAATCATTACACACAGACACATATAGGTGTGTATGCACATGCCTACTATCAAACATCATTTATAATGGCCAAATAAAACCTTAGCCATGAACGTGGGCTTCTTGTTCTTGAGGAAAAAACTCCACCCTTTTTTTTTAGTCTCATAAATCATTTGCATGATTTATGATTACAACATATATATATTTACTGTGTATGTATTATGGTCCAGTGGAAAAGATAGGTCTCACATCAAGACTGAAGGTGAATCTCACTTCTGGTTTCAACCTCATGATCTATCAGTCAGCAGTAATTGTCAGTTATGAGAATGAGGCACCCAGTTTCAAATTTGAAAAAGCCACAGGAGCTCTCAGGATGGCTGTGCTTTAAGCCTTATAGTTGTGACTGCTGCCTCACATTTTGCTGAACCTTGTGGATGTTCCTTATCGTCCTTCCTGAAGATGAAGGTCCCATTTTTGGCGGTATGCTGGCCAATTCTGTAACAAGAAATGAATAAATCTGGTTATCTTCCCTTCTCTCCAGGTGAGATCTCTGCTGTTCTTTTTCCTTTGGAAACCTGTTTCTCATCCAGAGAAAAGAGAAGAGAGAGAGAGTGGGTGAACAGACACAAGAAAGTGCAGAGGCTTCACAGACTTTTTTTTTTTTCCTTTTCTCAGCAAGGTATCATCTGTTCCTCAAAGTACTTTATTTTCTCTTCAGCTTGCTTGGAAACATGGTCCAGACAAAGATCAGATGGTTTTTGTCAGCTCCAGGATGGATTATTGAGTTGTGTCACGTCTGAAGCTGAATGTGAACATAACATGCAAGTTTTGGCTGTTATAGAAGTTGGCTGTGCACTTGCTATAGAGTTCAAGCCTTGCTCACATCTCTCCCTTACTGATTCCCAGAGAGCTTCCAGAAGAACAAAAGGTTTAAGCCTTTGCTACATAGGACACACCACTTTGTTCTAGGAGCTCTCCTTCCCCTGGTCAGAAGATTTCAAAGCCCAAGGTGAGGTGTGAGAGGCCTGAGAGTCCTTCACTTCTTGCCATTGGGCCCCAGCTCTGTGGCAGGACACCCTCCAGAGAGATCAAGGGAGTCATGAGTCTGCCTGGCTGCATGAAGCACTGAAAAAACAGCTTTGAGGAGCAGTTTTCTTTTATTCTTGCAGATCAGGAAGTCCTTTTATTCCCATGAATTCTTCAACCCCAAACACACAATTTTGACTTTCTAAATGCCAGAGTCCTAGATACCACAAAGACTACTGCTGTTGTGATTTTATGCTGATGGGGGTCTGTCCATGATGGGCAGCAAAGGTAAGACTCAATGTCGAACAGTGATACCAAGCCTCCTTATGTAATCTTCTTGTGCTTAATTTTGGTCTCCTGTGGAAACAGGCCTTGTAGAGGCTCAGAAAAAGGATAGGGAATTGATATGCTTAAGGATGGGAAACCCTTTTACTACTCGCTTCAAGGCTTAAAGGAAAAACACAGAGAATAAAAGAGACTCTTCAGAGTCTATCTTCTGGCCTAAGGCAATGGAACAACCCTATAATAGGCTCTTTTTTTTTTTTTTTTTTTTCTCAGGCACCCTGGTAACATAAATTACTTCTGTTCTGTCACACGATAACATTAGGGATGTGTCCTTTAGGATACCACAATCTCAAGGCATGACTCCAATGGCAATGGAAAATCACATTGTGCCTCACAGAGTTATTAATTCAGTCTGTGTCACACCCAGAAACAGCCAGATATAGAATGTGCCCTGGCAAATTACAGCCATGAGGAGCTTTGGCAAAAATGTTGCTTGACAACTGAGCTCTTTGTCCCAACAATTTCCCTAAAACTACCCATCAAAGATGAACAGAGTCACGTTTTTTTCATATTACTACCAGGAGGATACCTATCACTCTCAGTGTCTGAGTGCTTCTTGGTGTTGTGAGTCAGTGGTAGCTACTGAGAGCTGGGACACACAGCCAACAGAGTCAAACTACTGCGGTTTACTCAGTATTTTACCAGGTGTAAAAGAACGTTGTATGACCTGTTTAAATAGGGGTGCAAGCACACCCCTGACTGAGACACACACATAGGAACTGCTTTAGAGCCGCCCTTGATGGGATCATGTTGTCATCCTGACAATTTGGGCCACCAGCTCCTCTTCCTGAAGTGTCACGAACAACATTTGGGAGGTCTGCTTCTCCTCCAGAGCTCACTTTTCCTTCACAGATGCACAACGCCCTTGAAACAAGCAGAATGTGGACGTTTGTGTGGGAGGGGGTGGGGAAGCATTTGGGATGAGTGGGACACCTTCATGGAGTACTGTATGTTAAATAACAGACTGAGAGAGGGAGTGATGAGTCTCTCAAGGAAGCATAAACACTATGTACTCATTAGAAGACTCATTATAAATAAAGTACAGGGAAGGTGCTCTGAGACAAAGCTTTTTCGTTGGTATTTATTAGGACAAAGAGCTCCTTTAACAGGGCAACTGAAAAGCACTCTGCTGCAATCATTAATAGGCATTACCGCTTTTACTGACTTCTTGGGAACAGTTTTGCTCTTCTCACTTCATCTGCATTAAAGGGACAAGCTCTTTATTCCATATTTATTCTGAAAAGTACAAACCAGGCCAAGACTAGGGGAAAGGAGTGAGAACCCCAAAAACTTTTACATGTCAGCCCAATGGCAAAGTTTGGCTGACGGAGCGAAACACAGCAGGCTGCTGATAGATTTGGATAGGCTCTTCTGCCTGGATTTCCTCTATTTTGGGAGCTCCAACTGGGTACCTCAACCCACCAGAGGAAAAATATAGCAAAAAAGGGGAGTAGGAGAGAAAGAGAGGATCTCACTCTCTCAAGTTTCACTATGTATTTTATCACTTCTGCCAGACTGGAACAGAGTTGTCTGCTTTAACTAAGCACTGTACTTCTTGGTTTCAAACCTCAAGGATGGTTGTAATTTGGCACCTGAAAATGGCAGCCATTTTCTCTGTCAGGTTAAGATACCCTTCTTGAAGCTGTAGAACCTATCAACCTGCTGGAAGACAGCTGTGGTGAGTGTGATGGTTTGCTATTTATACTTTTTAGGGCTTTTTTTCCTTCTCCACAGGGGAATTTTAAGGTCTGAAAACATTTTTTTTTCCTGAGATTTCTTTCTTGCTTGTTGTTGGATTTTACCAGGCTGTGCTTGATAAATGTGCATGGAAGGGTGAGCACTGCAAAGAATTTGCAATTTTTGCATTATGTGATCTTGAGCCAAAACATGTGAGGAGCATGTGGAAAGGGAGATATTAAAAACAATTGGAAAGAGAAGGAAACTTTGTTATTTTCCTTTAAAAAACAAACACACGTGACTTTGAATGGCTGGTTCTCCTATCTGCACAGGCACATGCACGTAGCAGTCCTGCTTTTCAGAAAGAAACGAAACAGCTGACTTTTTTTTGCCTGCAATTGCAAATGTTGCATCCCATAGCGGGTGTTGCCCCTGCAGCACTGCACAGTCACCCCAGCAAGGTGCAGTTAAGAACTAGACCCAAGCCAAGTTGGATACATTGCTTCTGAGCCAGAGATACCTGCTTCAGGCTGTCCCAAAACTTGGAAGGAGTGGACACATGACAGCCTCTACCCAGAGAAGTCTGTGTCAGGCACTCCTGAACACTGGCAGACAAGCATTGCGCAGAATGTGAACCTCTGTGCACCACAGCTTTTTGGTCCTTGTTATTCCCCAGCTTCTTTTCTCCCAAGGAAAAGCACATCAGCTATCAATCAAACCCCTGAAAAGAATTTCTCTCCAGTTTACTCTCTTGATCCTCTATGTTTCTATTTCCTCTTTGCTTACTTTCTCCTTCTCTCCTCTACTTCTGCTTGTGCAGTTCAACACTGCAAAGTCCTTACAGCCCCAAACGTATGGCAGTGAGATCAACAGTCCATCCTGCTCAGCACCTTGCATCTGATGAGGGCCAGAACTGAAGAGTTTAAGAATATGAAAAATTGTGGACAGAAGTAAGACCTTTGCCTTTTCATGTAGCATTAGGTTTATTCTGCTCTTAATTTTCTCTACAGAGAAGCTTACTTAGAATGATGAAAGTAATCTAGATGCATTGTCTGGTCCATTATTTCTCATTCTTATTGATGCCACACAAAATAAGTATGTCTTTCTAGGTTGCTTGTACTATATATCTATTTAGGCAAAGTGTTAACCATTCTGCTGCCCAAATAACTATCCTCAGCTGTCTGTAGTGAAGGTTAATGAGAGAACTGTCAAAATCAGTATTGAGTTGTGAGTTTTGCTTTTGTGAGAAACCTGCAGCCTTTTGGTCAAAGGTTTTCTTTTGAATTCATGAACTTAGAGTGCATAACACTCTTATAGTTTAGTTCATTTGAAATCAGGCTTATATCAATTTAGATTAGACAGAAAAGAATCAGTGCAAGGTGTCACCAATGTCAGCCAATGTTAAACTGAACTGAGAGTGAACACATTGTGCTTTACACCAGTTTAATCACTGGTTTAAAAATGAACTTAGATGAAACTTCTGTGTCCACCTTGTGAAGAAGGGACTTTGCTTTACCCCTGTGGGCTTTAGCTGAAACAGCAGGACCAATAATGAGCATTGCTTAGCCTTCTCCTTCTGCGTGGATTTCCTTCAAGATTTTTCTGTTTTACAGGGTAGAGACCCGGGGATGTTTTAAGAAGGGCACATGCAGGTGGTACAACACAGCCCCGTGTAGCAGCACTTGCTTCAAGCAAAGTAGCTCAGGGATGTATGACATGTGATGCCTCCTGCAGGGATATGTCCAGCCTAAGGAAGCCAGGTTATACCTGAGTTAAAAGACACAGCTAGGTAGGACTGTGGGCTGTGTGGCATCCTAGAGGTACAGGGCATGAGGAAATGTGGATGAGCATTTAACTCCATCCTTGCTCACCTCCTGGTTTCTGCTGCTAACTACTGGAGTCTGGGTAGGAACTGCAGGATACTTGTTGCCATTCTGTAGCACAGGCTGAACTCAAAGCCTCCTGGAGCAAGTGGAAAATCCCCTCAGAGCTTCTTCCCTAACTGAGACAGATTTCTGGAGGAGGTCTCTTTCTCTTTTGGATGCTATAGAGGGGGCTTGGTGTTTGGTTATTTTACAAGATGTCTTTGAATTTTAATTTGAAGAGAGAATCTAAAAAGCAAAATGCAAGAGAGCTTTGCCTCTCTCATCAAAAGGTCCCCAAAAACTTGCAGCCAGGAAGAACTGGGTGAACTTGAACTGTGTCTAACATCCCAATTGCCTATAACACTGTTACAATCAACACCATCCTCCCCCTAAACAAACCAAGCGGAAAAAATCCCCACAAAATCCAAACAACCTTCCTTACAGCAGGCCTGTGTTGGGAATTTAACTCCCTCGGAAATGAATCTGGACAACTTCCCAGATAATGTATCTAACCCTCTAATTCCTATCTCAAGGATGAAGTTGATCATAGAAGAACTGCAGAGGACTGGTGAGTTATTCTCAGTGTTTATCAGGGTAGCACCTGGAGGTGATCTGATCTTCCTGCCTCCTCAAAAAAATAAATCTGTCTTCCCTTGGCTAGCTCACAAATCTGCACTCAAACCCTTCTGTGCCAAACATGTGCAGGTGTACAGTATGTGTGTTACTACTGAGCCATCTGCAGCCTCCCCTGCACGGCAGTTGTCGTACTTTGGAGTTCCTTTCCCAACCAAATGGAAGTCCACAGAACAGTTTCAATAGCACAAATTAAGAAGCTAATACTTTCTCATAGTGAGATCAGCTTTGCCTGAGCTCACGTTGCAGGAACAGATTTTTCTCTCATCCTGCTTGTCTCACTAAAGAACATATATGACAGGCAAAGGAAGTGATAGTGTAGGATCCACCTTTATCACCCACACAGGGTATTTGCTGTACAGGCAGTCATAGCACAGGGAGACAAATGCTAAAATTAATTGTTATCTGAGGGTGCTTGGTCAGTTCGTCAAAGCATCATTATCTAACAGCACTGAGGATGTGTGTCCCCCCAGACCTGGTCCCCTCAGCAGAACTACACCTGATCTCAAGATCACACTGAGCATCCACCATCAGATGCATGAGGTGTTACTGCTTATCACTCCTCTGTCAAAATGCACTGGCTTCCCCCCATCCCTTAGCCTCCTCAGACTGTGACACACATGGCATTGTTGTGAGCAAACAATGCAGCCCCTGTGTTTGTAAGGGAAGCAAGGCTGCATCGTGTCCATGAAACCAGAGACATCACCCTTTCCAGTTCTTGTTCCACTTGGTGCGACAGAAAATATCAACGTGCCCTCGTGCTTTCTGCAAACCTCGAGGAGCTGCCAGCCAACACGCTGAGCTGGTGAAATTGATGAGTGACTAGATGAAGAAAAGTGCACTTTGGGGACCTCCCCATAGTCTGTCATTCACTAATGTTGTCCTTCCCTTGACTTCTGCGGGCTTCCTGGGGAGCCAGCTGTTCCCCACACATAGGTCGGCAGGTATGTGGTGTTTGTGACTGTAGGCACAGCTGTGTGTGGTGAACCTGAAACAGGTGAAGAACTTGTCCTAGTGCCAGCAGGAGGTACTGTGGATGACATGTAATCTGGAGGCTTTCTGAAGCATCTAGGCACTTCTGCCTGAAGTGGCTCTGGGGTCCCAAAGCTATGCCCAGCAGACCATAAATAGCACATACTTAAAAAAAAACCAACCCAAAACAGTGATAAACTTTTAGCCCTAGTGAGCCTTGCTTTTACAGAAATGTCTTCCTAAGAAAAGGCAAGTAGAAACTTTCCTCTGTTTATGGTTCTTCTGTGGCTCTAGCACCACTATTTAAGACAACCTCACTGCAGAAGCACACTTTGCCTGTGCATGCACCCGTCCATGCCCACAAAGAGAGGGGAAATAATCACTGTATGAACACATCAGTGTCTGACTGCTTCAAAAGAAGAGTTAGCTGAACATAGTGCATTTCTGCTTCTCATAATTTCAAGAGCTTTATTCAAATTTGCCTATTTTCCATGCCCCTGTTCTATGGTTCTGTATTTTAGAAGGAGAGACAAAAGAATTGGTTAGATCATATAATTTGATGACATGACAAAGAAGTTTAGGACATGGAACACTGTACCAGTGGGAGAAACATGTCAGCTCAGATTTTTCTGAAGTACAAATGTTTACAATTTTAAAGTGAGCTGCACAGGAAAGATATGCTTTCCCAAAGAGTCTAAAACTTACACCCCCAAAATTACTGAGATCTTCCTCTATGTGTGGGATAAATAATCTGGAGAGCATAATATTTAATGTAAGGAGTCAAGCTGTTTGCATAAGTTTGAGTTGCACTAGAGCATGTACTGCACTGGTAGAAAAACTGCCTGTGTTTGCTGAAACAATAGAGGGATTTTCAGCCAATGCCTCTGCTGAGTGTGGAGAAATCAGGCCTTTGCTTCTCCCAGAGCCTACAAAGTACTGAGTGTCTGCATCTCTTATAAAGTCACCAATGTCTCCAACTCTAAGGAAGCCCTTAAAGTCTCTTCAGTTCTAGTTTGTATTCTCTTTGGTTTTTTGTTTTCCTCCCACACTTCCCCTCCCAAGCTTCCTTTTGCATGTTAGTGCCAAAACAGAACAAGAAAAGGGAGAAAAGTGGTTCCAAACCGGCATTTAATTATTTCGGAATTTTTTTTTGAAAATGCATTTTATAAGTTTTGGTGTGTGTTCCTTCTACTAAAAAGATTTACTAATCCCTCTGGAATGAAAATTATTCAAAAAATGTCAGTTCAAAGTTATTCTGACGAGTAATTAGCAGCCTTAGCTAGCTCTTAGAAATATCTGTTTAGGCCAAATCCTCCTGCACAAAACTTTCTAGTGACTTATTGTGTCTGCAGTTATGACCTTGGATAGATACTCTGTTCACCAGTGGTCTCTACAGTCAAGCAGCCATTAATCTACTGCAAACATCAATATTTTTGTAAAATATTATCTCCCCTCAAAAAATGTTATGATTCTGTGATTTACAAAGGCCTAAACTTAGTTAAAATCACCACAAGAGTGTTTATGGCTTAATTACAGAGTTATTTCCCTGAAACAATCAGGTGTTATTCCCACAGAACTTCTTAGCTGTCCTTGGCTCTGCCTCAAAAGAGAACACACCCTCCACAAGGCAGAGATGCAGGAGTAAACATTTGGCAGGGGTACGTTCCTTTTCGACCTGCCCCCTCTGTGCGCAGTCAAGGATTTTATTTTATCAAAGGTATTGCGTTCCTTGCAATGAACCTGAACGCTCTGCTGTCTCACGGACATCAACCTGGCAGTTTCCTTGTGAATGATATCAGTGTCATTCCCACCTAGAGGAACTGTCCGTAAAAGTGATCAGTGGCATCAGTTTCCAAACAGACTGAAGACAAAGGCTTGTCTCAGTTATAAGGCATTTTCCAGCATGACAGTTGTCAAAGTGCCTATTTTCCACTGTCTAGTGTGCGCTTTGTTTTCATTTTTTAAGTGAACTCCAGTCAAAGCATTGATATACATGCACACTGTATACAAAACTGCCTGTGAAAAGGACCCTTTGCTTTGAGCCTCCCCAGGTTTCATGGAAGCTGATCTCAGTTGCATGTACAGAGGAAACCAGGCTGGGATCAACACATAACATTTCATCCTTACCCAGGAAACTTCCACTTTTTAAATGCTGAGGATAGAAGATGGCCTTTTTTCTTTTTTTTTTCTTTTTTTTTCTTTTTTTTTTTTCTTTTCCTTCCCAGGAGTGCACTGTAGTATTCTACAAGAGGCAGGAATTCAGAGCTTAGCTACATTTGGGAAGCCAAAGCATTACTTTAATGGAAGAAATGATCAAATTAGCCGAAGAAACCTAACTATGACAGATGCCATCTCGACTGAGCAGTTTACAATTTACTACCACAGAAGGAGCACAGAGGAAGGTGAATGCTGACAAAAGAGCATTCTTTTCCAAGCTAACTGCTTTTGAGATGAATGTCAGCTCCTTACTTTATAATGAGACAAATCTATAAATCCTTTATGCGAGAGGTTAATAGGAGCTGGCAGTCTCTTGACTTGTGCGGTTCATTCAGTGCTACAAGGGAAGAACCATGGTCGGCACGTCGACAGAAATGAGCCTAAGTGCCAGGAGTCAAAACTGGTATCCCCCACAGTGATTAGATGGCACATTTGATATATGCTAGAGCAGGACAACTGACTGATAGATGTGTGGAGGTGGCAAGCCCTTATATATAGTAACTCCTCAGAACTGAGCTATACCAATAGCTGCATATGTTTTTTAAGAAGCCCTAAAAACCTACAGCCAACCACTGTAATGAATTCAGGGGGTAGTTTAATGGAAATCTCAAGAAGGAATGTAATTAGATGAAGTCAATTAGGCTGCTTGGGGATTTCTAGCTGCTGTTGTTGCTATCTGGGAACCCTAATAGGACGATTAGGATTAACTGAAATCAGCCTGATTGATTAGGGCATATAAACCTACATATGCCAAATTCCAGGGGGACGGTGTGCTTGAGCTTGAATCCATCTGGAGCTATGAGTCAGGAGCATGAGTTTACTTTGCTGGCCTTGGAGAAAGCGACAGATCAAGACTGCATATACGCAACAAGCAAAGCCAGGCAGTGACACAAAAGGGCTGCTAGGGAAAGGACTGATTTTATCTGTTATGGCGGTGTATGTGAAGGCCATCCAGTCTATCCTGAGGAACTTAGACTAACACTAAGCAAATCTTTTCCTTTAAAAAATATGTGTGTATAACAAAATAAATCTATTTATCCTTTGTACAGCTTTTTAGACTCAAGTCCTTACTCAGTATGGCTGTGAAATTCCCAGGAAGTCAGAATTCTGTTAATTTCAGAGCCAAATTTGCAAACGTGAATTCAAAAGTGCTAGAAAAAACTGTCAGTGAGTAAATCCTGATGCTTCTGTGTCATGGGTCGAGCACACAAATGCTTATTTGCATTCATTTAAAATCCAATCTATGCTGTGCAGGGAAACCCCACCTGCAACCTTCTTAGAGGACAGCTGAGTTATCTTGGCTGTATTTGTTGTAGAGAAAGATCCTTATGGCCACTAAAGAGTTTCAGGAATAAAGGCTGGGGGAAAGAGTGGAGTTGAGGAGGAAGAGCAGAGAAGAGGAGAGAGGACAGAGCAGATCTCTGTTATTCAAAAAGGCTGCTCTAAAGCAAGACAAAACAGTGCAGGCAGGAGCCTAAGGGATCTGATCCCAGTCATTACCACTCATGCGAGGGAGAGGATATGTCAAGGGTAGGGAACGTCTTGGGGGACCTGCAATATGGTAACTCACTTTCAGCTAAGTGGAGAACAACAGCTTTAGCTGTACAGTTTAATAACAGGCTAGGCCACTTTGTGCACCGGCAGGGCTGTTAATGCACAGTAGTCTGCCTTTCATTGTTCAGAGAGGAACCCCGCAGCTCCCATTTGACAGCCAGGAGTAAAATTATTTTGCCGCTAACATTTCTCTTTGGCATGAGGCAGTGGGGTTGCGCATTGCACTCATCCTGCCTGCAGCTCCCTGCACCTGCAGCTCCCTCCTCACAACACAGGAAGGTTCCCATGAGCTTGGAAGCAAGGGATTTTTGCTTTCCTCCTGTGGTTCTCATGCTATTCAGCTCTATTTGGGTGGCATACCCGCCTGTGTACCATGGCTGCCAGCTGTGGAGTGCTGTGCAGCATCCTGGAGTGCCTCCAATGGTATTTTGAACAATTAGTAACCAGCCCGGCATGATCATATCCTAATGAATTACTGAACTGCTTTCTTCTGGTTGAATACTGGGCTAAATGCTGAAAGAAAGTGGACACCTGCAGATTGTATTGGCCAAGACCTGTCAGTGAGAATTTGCCTGAGTTAGGACCACAGGACTTGCCTCAAACCTTCCCAAATACGCCCCATATTGACCTTAATATTGTTAATTTCTCATACTGTTGTAGGAAGCATGCTTCACACAAGCATCCCACAGCAATCCAAAGAAACAGAGGCACCTATCATAACACCAAATGCCACAATCACTAAATGGCACTCTCCTTAGTTACCTGCTGACCCGTGAAAACATTTCTCTTCAATTAATGGGGCTTTATTAGGAAATGACAGGGAGAAGAGCATTTTTCCCAATACCCTCACCTTGCCCATATTGTTAATAATCCAGCTCACATATTCACAGATCCAATGTAAGCCTTCTAAGAGAAAAGTCATTAGAAAAAACAGATTACTCAGAGAAAAATGTCTGAATTTATCCAATACTTTTTGTATCTCTTGCTCTATTTTTCAACCTCTTTACCAAAACCTTCATTTGAATGGTTATAAAAATGCTACTGGACACTCTTGAATTAATTTTATTCAAAGTACTTGCTTCAGTGAAAAGCATTTTATAATATTTCCAGTAAAAACCTTGACATAAAATTTGGTGAAAATTATGAAATCTCCTTTGAATTCTGCTCAGTAGAACTATTTTGCTATCATCCACCAACAAGTGAGAAATCTTTTCCCTTTTCATAAATGTTTCATATCTAGGGGTCTGGCTTGGCAATAGGCACAATCATACAAGTAATTATTTTAGTGAAACAGATCACCTCTGACACGTGATACTAGTGTGTTTTGTCTCCTATAGCAAAGCAGTTATAACTGACTGGGGCTTCTGCTAACAGAGATCTTCTTCGTGCTGCCTTTTTAGTGGGCTATAATATTTTCCATAATTTATTTTTTCAAATTTTTTATTGTACTTGGTTTTCTGGAAGATTTCATGTGTACCATAAATGGTTTGATTCTTCATTTTTCAATCTAGTTAAAAAAACTAAAATCACCATATTTTATGTAGTTAATGTCATTTTTCTTCACAATGAATCCCAGTATCTGAAAATCCTGGATTAGGAAGAGAGACTGCAGCCAGCATTTGCTTCTGTCGCTAGACCATTTCACAGCTTCTTTCATATGCTGTAAGTTTTCACAAGATTTGATAGAAAGTCTGTGAGACTTGGGGGGAAAAATACAGGATTGTTTTTAACATGGTGGCATTTGACCAAATAGGAAGGAGGAGGAGGGAGAATGTGAAAGTCAAAAGTGTAATAGAGGCTGGAAATTCTTGAACAGATGTAGCAGGTGTAAACATGTTTCCTTATTTTGGTTCCTGGATTTAACATCCTCCTACAAGACTTCAGTGTGCTCAGAAAAAAGGTTATATGTGCAGATGGTAAACTGCTAAAATGCCCAGAAGGTTCAAACTCATCTGCGCTTGTGAAGACAGGGAGAATTTCCCATCGTCTGACTCACAGGTGTTTGAAGCCCTCCGAGTCAGAGGCAGGTTCGGCAGTGCCGAAGCAAGGCAGCACTTTGTTTAAGCAAATGTCTTTGGTTGTGTGCTGGAAATGTGCAGGCTCTTTTTCTTGTGATGTCCAAGTGGCTAAGAACATTAGGAGAGCTCTCTGGAGGAAGGAGGTGGGGAGAGACTTTTTGGCATGTGGTCCACACAGTCATTACAAATTGAGGCTCTGGGCTGTTGCTGTCCCTGGGCTGCTGCTCTCTCTTCCTGACACATTGCACTGCCTCGGGTCACTGCCTCGCTGCTTGCCTGCCCATTGTAGTTTTGATCATACATTCCCTTTTGGCACAGGACGATTATTTTCTGCATTCTGCAAGGTCCTCTTCCCGTTTGTCCCTATTAGTCTGTGGCCAGTGCAGGAGCGAAAAGAAGCAGGTGTCTTAAACGCTTGGCTGACACGCTAGAATGAGGACGCACCGGGGACAGCTCTGGCTGTGTGAGCAGCACTCACAGCACGCTCTGACCGGCCGTGCTCAGCACTGACAAGCAGCGAGGAAGCAGGGACCTGCCTCCAAAAGTCTTGCTTGTTATTAATAACAAACATACCTGTCAGGTTGTGTGGAGGGAATGACGATGACACCACCACAAGGTGGGCAAAGAATGGGGGCACTGCCTCTGCAGGTTTGACCTCAATCCAGTACTGCCCCGCAGACCCTGTTCAGGCCACCCCACCTGGCTCCATCACTGCGTCCAGCTGAAGCCACCCCACCTCCATGTCAGCTGTCCCCATGCCCGTGATGGCTGGCTCCTTGTCTCCAGCCGTAAATTGGTTGTGTCAGCTGAACAGCTGGCCTTGCGTGCGATGGACAGCCTGTACCAGCATTCCTCCAAATGTGCTGCAGGGTCAAAAAGAGCCTGCCAGCACCTCCCTGAGGAGCAGCTGGCTCAATCTGAATCTAGGTGTGATGCAAGCTGTGCTGATGGAAAGAGGAGAAATAGCTGCCCACTACTTCCTCCTCCAGAACCCCACTAATTTCACCAGGATCTTAAGTAAGTATCAAACCCATCTGCCAGACGCATACGCTAGAAAGTGGTTGAACAGCAAGGTGGCAAACTTGTGGGTGACACAACGTTATTTATGGTAGCAAAAACACAGCACATGACAAAAACATCATCTCATGATACTGAGTAATTGGGTGATAAAAAAGAGGAAAGGCAACATAGATATATGTGTACTGTAATGCCAGTGGGCAAATCAGACTTCACATGCAGAGCTGAGGGTGCTGGAGTCACTGTTAAGCTCTCAGAGAAGAAATCCTTCTTCTCTGAAGAGCTGTGAGATCCAGACATATTTATGAAAATGCCAGATCCATTCTCAACAGTGTTCCAAAAAAGTAAATCAAATTTTAGAATTTAGTACGGAAGAAACAAAGCTAATACACTGCTGCATCCTAATATAAATACATCTCATGTGCCTACACCCTGTAAATGGTATTGTTCAAGCCTACTAGTTCCAAAATGGTAACACTAGGGCCAGAGGAAGGTCCAGGCTGTGACATGGCTTCTGTACTTGGATTTCAAAAGATTAAGAATACATATCTGAAAAACCAAAATGTGAGGGAGGACAAGAGAGAAATCTGTAAAATCATGAATGGCACCGAGAAGGCAAATAGGGAATGATTGTAATTGACTCTCATACCATAAGAACTAGGAGCATCAGATGAAATTATTAGATGGCCTGTTCAAAACAAATAAAATAAGGGCTCTTCTTTAAACCCTGCTTTGTTGAAGTGTGCCACTAATTGTCACAGGATGCTACAATGTCAAAAATTGATATGGGTTCAAAAAGCAATTACACAAATTCATGGAAGCAAAAATCCATCAAGGGCTATTAAATTTAAAGATACCACATCTGTCTCAGGGAAGTCCCTGAGCCACAGCTTGCTGGAGTTTGGGACAGCATGCCAGGGAACTATCATTGTATGCTTACCCCTCTCTTATGCTGTTCCCCAGGCATCAGCTGTTGTTTATGTTTGAAACAGGCTATTGGGCTGGATGGACTTGTCTCAACCAGCATGGCTGTTCTTATGTTTGGATGCCAGGAAATCAATTTTTCCACATCCAGTCTGTTGGAAATGATGCCCTTTCTTTCATACGAGGACTTGGGTAGGGTGATTTGTGAATTTGTTAAATCTAGATTATTTTAATCATCTATAATGGGACTTGAAGACTGAGGCAACACAGCCATTACTCTGAGCAGGATTGGTAGCACATCTCCAAAGCATGACGAAAAGCAGGGTGTACAGGTTCCACTGCTCTTAAACTCCCTCCACACGTTAATTCCAGACCTAGTGCCCACTCTTCAAAGCCTGAGTAGCTAGGGCTTCACTAAGAACCAGAAATTCATCAATAAGAAATGTCTGAGAAACGTTTGGAGGTCCCACTTCTGTGGGACTGGAGCAACATGCAGAGGCTTATGACAGCCTAAACCCTCACCATCAGCCTGTGCCAGACAAGGGAAGTTTTCGTCCTTTATTTACAATGTAGATGCTTTCTAAGATGACGCCTAGAACTTCTTTAGCTTTTCACCACCCACCAACGGGTCCAGCTGTGACCTATTCCCTATGGTCAGACACCCCATGATGCCGTTTAACACACGAACAAGGAATCGCAAATCTTTTTTCCCGTCGCAGCACACATCTCCTTTGCAGGGTGCTGGCTGAGGTGAGCCTACAGGAGCAGCGGCAAGATTTACAGTGCTGGACGAGTCACCACGGTACCCACACCAGAAGATCGGCCTTTCCTGTCCTGCAATCCTGCACTTCGCAGGCGCGCAGAGGTCACGCAGATCCGATTTTGCCTGCAGGAGAACCGTATTGATCAGCCTCGGCGGGAAAGTCGTGTTGGGCGACAACGGGCCTCATCTGGCTGGCAGTATCGCTGTTCCAGAGCCTTCTGAATTTTAAGGGGGGATGTCCATGCAACGATTACTGGTAAATTCCGTAAAAGAATACTAATACGACTAATAAAAACAACAACAACAACAACGGCTTTTTTGTTTTCATTTTTTATTATTATTACTACTACTCCAGCTGCCGAAGCAGGGAGGGCCGCGGCCCGCCCGGCCCATCCCCAGCGAGCTCCCGGCGCTGCAGCCCCGCGCCGCCTCCAGGGGGAGCCCGGCGGCCGCGCCTCCGCCGCCTGAGGGGCCCGGGGGCGGCGGGGGCCGCGCCGAGGAGGGCGGGCAGGGTCCCTCTCTTTCCGTAAAAAAACCCCCAACAAACCTCCCTCCCTGTTAAAAAAAAGCGCTCTTTCCTTTCCCTAAGGCCTGAAGAGAAAGCGCCACTTCATCTTCCTTGCCCCAAGCACCCATGCTAGCCCCAGGCACGCCTCATTGCCCCAGCGTCCCCCTTGCACCCAACACGCTTTCGTTGCCAGCGATTTCAAGTGCGCGCCACAGCACTTCTCACTCGGGGTGTTTTTGAGGGAATCTCGACGTGTTGAGGAGGCGTTTGTTGTCAGGGGGAGGAGGGGTGAGGCTGGGGAATGGGTGGAACCCTTCTCCAGCTCTCTGAGGTGGTGTGGGTTATCCTCCCCCACACCCCATCACCGAAAAGAGATTACAGACTCAGACATCGGATGTCCTTTTTTTGTTGGTTTTTTTTTTTTTCCTGTTTGTTTGCTTGTTTGTTTGGGGTTTTTTCCACCACTCAGTTTTTGCCACATTGCTGTGGGTAAATATTGTAGGGAGAATAAGTTGTTAAGTATTAGTAGCTGGGAGTGCTGAGAATGGGCTGAGAAAGGACTTGCACCTGTTCAAAAGAATTCAAAAGGGCGCCAGCAAGATGGACCACTTCTCCTGCAAGAAAAGACTGAGAGAGTTGGGGTTGTTCAGCCTAGGAAAGAGAAGGCTCCAAGGAGACTTTAACAGCATCTTCCTTTATAATACCTTTATATCACCTTTAGTACCTAAAGGAGGCCTGCAAGAAAGCTGGATAGGAACTGTTGACAACAGCATGTAGATACAGAACAAGGGTGAATGGGATTGGCTTTGAAGTGAAGGATGGTGGGCTTAGATTGGCTATTAGGAAGAAAACGTATACTGTGAGGGTGGTGAGGACTGTAACAGGTTGCTCAGAGATGCTGTGGATGCCCCATCGCTGAAAGTGTTCAAGGCTAGGTTAGATGGGGCTCTGAGAGACCTGGTCTAGTAAAAGGTGACCCTGACCATGGCAGAGGGGTTGGAATGAGATGATCTTTAAGGTCCCTTCTGACCCAAACCATTCTTTGAGTCTATGAAATAAGAAGTAAAACTACAGAATGAGTATTATGAGATTATTAGGTTTGCTCAGTGTCTGATATAGGGTATTGGGGCCTGTTTTAGCACTGGGTAAGCTGGGTTGGTAACAGATGAGTTCCATGATCTTAGTGGTCTTTTCCAACCTTTACAATTCTATAATTCTGTGATTTGTTCAAGGTCATGGAGAGAGCCCTGGCAGGTCCTTGCCTGGAGCCAGCAGTTGTCTGATCCCTTTCCTCTGTGTTTGAGGGCTGAGCTTTTCTCATAAATGTATTGCCTGTGTGGTTTGTTGTGTGTAGGGCCTGGGTGGGCAAAAGGCCATGCTGCCAGCATCTCAGAGGTTATATAGCCAGGACAACCACAGCACAGAAATGAAAAGTGGCTTAAAAGAGAGAGTGTATTTTATTCTTACATGATTGCACACCAGTGCTTGGCTCTTGGGAGAATGGAATAAGTGGGGCTTCTTAAAAAAGAAAGTAAGCTGTCGATTTATGTTTTCGCAGAAGTCAGCTCTTAGTGCCAAATCTTATGTTTGGCACATTCAGGGACAAGAAGGTATTCTGGAAATGGGGATGGGAGGTGCAGTCGCAGGACAGCTACAAGTAAAGGCTCCAGTTCACTGTAGTACAAGTGTTTCCATGCTCCTGCTTGACTCTGGTGCCTCTGCTTATAGTCAGTTTTGGCAAAGGGTTTTTTCCCATGGATGATAGGCATCCCAAAGAGTCTCAAAGAGGCAAAGTGTGCATACAGAGCAGCTCTGGAGTGGCATTATGAAAACTATAGGCAAAAAGTTCCCTCCTCTAGCTATTTCACTTCCCTGCAAGAAACTTTAGCATGCAGATGTGATGGCTGTGATGATGTTTTGATCTGCCTGTGCCTGTGCCTGCATCTCAGTCTTGCTGTCTTGATCTGGCAGTGATTCCTCCCTTATCAAGGAGCCCATCTCACTGGCTGGAGGGCTGTTTGCTGGGAGATGCTCAGGCCCTGGCAGGGTGTGCAGCAAGGTGTGTATGCCATCCAGGAAGCTGTGCCCCTGCAAGGAGGCATCTTCCACTAAATGTAGGAGTGCCTCAAACATGTGCAACTACTGATGCAGTGGCAAACGAAAACAAGTTATCTGGGACTGCCACTGGTGGTTTCTTGATTCAGCAGGCTGGATTATGTAACCTGGAGAGCAATATTCAGGTGAGGAGGGGCTGTATCTTCCAAAATACCAAAAGATGGTGTTTTCTTAAAGGTAATCTGATTGAGTATATACCCTTGCCTTAACCCTGAGGAAAAACAGTTCCTCCCGCAGTGCTCCATTCTTTCTGGCATACCTTTACTCATCTGTCACATAGCTCCAGGTACAGTGACAATGAAGAGATATGAACGTTCCCTACCTTTGGCAAAGGCAGCCAAGGATGATTGTGTTAGTGTTCTTTCATAACAGACTCCAATCATTGGCAGACAACTTACAATCAAGGTTTTCTTTCCATCCTCAGCCCCACTGCTGGTTTGAGTAGCGTATCATTAGGATGATTGGATAACAGATTCATGCACGGTGCTGAAATTAAACTTGACCTGTCTAATCACATTGCAAATAGCAATTGGAGGTTGGGGGGTTTTCAGCCATCAACCACAGATCTTACAAAAAATGTGTTGGCATTGGGGAAACAGTTGTAGGTGGTGAGAGAAGGAAATATTAGCAGAAAAGGTGGGCAAAATATCAAGATACACAAGTGAGTGATACTGTACCTAACTGGTGTGCTTGCTTAGGAAAACACTGTGGAGAAAAAAAACTCAGTTGTATTTGGCAACTGGGAAGTTGAAGATGAATGCTTCATATCAGACTTCTGCAATTTGTTTGGCATAACTTGGCAAAAGGTTACCTGGCCACGGCTGCCCTTGTCAGTGTTTGTCAACAGTCACAACAGAACCAAAACAGAATTGCCCCTTCTAAACACAGAATAAGATACAAATGTCCCTTCTCACACCCCTTTTGACTGGTAAATATACAAGGCCAAACGACCAAGAAAAAACATCAAAGTGCAATGATTTAATAAAGCATCAGAATAAGTAATATAAATAACTTATACACTACATAGAAGTGTAATAGAAACCAAAACAAGAAACGATTTCTCAGCTTCTTCTAAAACTTATCCAAATTGTCTGGCGTGGAGTGTGATAGAACTGAGCCATATTGGTGCTTTGGAAAGGAATTGATCAGAGGTCTATCATTAAAGTTTTGTCCAGTAATTTAGGTGTAAAAAAAGTGAAAAAACAAGTGAGAGTTCACCATATTGTAGTATTTCTAGGGTGATACTTTTAATGTAAGTCATTAAAAAAAGGGAAAGGTAGAATGAAATAGAAAGGAGACTGCAAAATCTCTCCCAGTTTTATAATACATAGTATCCCCAAAATATGTGTGAGCTAGCTTAAGTGCTTAATGCATAATAAAAGCAGAATTTGACCTGGCATGTAATTCAAAAAGGAAGTATTAGAATGTAAGCTATTATTTGTGATACCACCAAAAAAACTTCAAACACAAAATTGTTTGGTAACAAGATCAGAAACATGCTACTGAAAGACTTTCTTTTCTTTGTAGCTGGGAGAAGTTCAGATTTTAAATTTCACTGGAAATAGTTAAGGTGAGTTTTGCTTTTTAAAAAAAATTATTAAGGAAAAAGCAGAAATTATAGCCACTTTGTATGTCTAATTCAGAGATGAGAAATATTTTTTTAAATTTCACTTTTTTGTTTACATTTATTTAAAAGTGTTCTTTTAAAAATTATTAAGAGTAATTAGTAACAGATAAATTAGTGACAGATAAAGATAATTATATCCATTTAG
This sequence comes from Brachypodius melanocephalos, assembly GCA_013398615.1. Taxonomy (NCBI): domain Eukaryota; kingdom Metazoa; phylum Chordata; class Aves; order Passeriformes; family Pycnonotidae; genus Brachypodius; species Brachypodius melanocephalos. The sequence continues at coordinate 7,678,725 of VZSR01003809.1, forward strand.
TATAACTGTCTTCTTTCTTAGTACAGAGTGCTTCCTGTTTGTGTCGTAATGCTCAGGCTGTCAATATGACTTCATTACAAAACAAACAGGAGATTTATGAGTATTGAAGTTGTTTTGGTACCAGAAAGCAGGAGTGCTTAGTGATATGCCACTAAAATGAAACCATTTTTCAATTGCCCTATTACCACATAAGTAATAATATTGCACACAGCACCAACTAGTTATGAATATGTGAAGGCATAGTGTGAAAAGATCTGTGTAAAACTTAGCCATTAATATAACATTTTAAACTAGCTTTCAAAATAACATTCAGATTTTTAAAATATGTCCAGTATTTGCAATTAGAAATAGGAAATTTTGTGAAAGATTAACTATTTCTCCCCTCCCTATCCTGAGCTATATTGCCAACAATCTTTGATTAAAAGAGATCCCAGTTCTTGTCATGCCTGGTTTTCAAAAGGATGGGGTGTTCTGCCTGACTTCCCCCCCAAGCAGCCCCCAGGTGAAAAGTGGCTGAACGGGTGCTGTGTCTCATCCGTTGTCCCAGCAAACAGGTTTCCATTTCCATACTTGCAGGTGCACCTGTGGAAGAAGGTTGAGGAAAAGACATATGCCTAGCACAGATTTCAGACTTCTGGACACCAGATAAGTCTCATTGAGCCCTAGGAAAGAATTAGTGGATTGCCCTTAATTGATTACTTCTTCTGTATGCCAAAGTTCAAACACTGTCATGCAGAACCAGAAAATCAGACCCTACCTGCGCCTACCATTTTTACTTGATGTTTTTGCTCTGAGCCCTTATTCAGTACTCTGTGGTTATTTGACAGGGAAATAAAAAAATTCAAAGTTTAAAACAATGACTTCCAGACACAGTGTGTCTAGTCTTTAAATTACACCTTTTTTTTTTTTTTTAATTTAAATGGTGACTGAAGCAAATATTAATCTTTGCATGGCCAGTTTACACCCACGGGTTGACATTAGGCTTGCTTATCTGGTTACTTTTCACTGACCTCCCTTAGAAGTAAGCCACAGAGCAGGAATCTGCCAACCAAAAGTAGAAAAAAAAGCCTCACTGCAATGACACATTACTGGAAACAGAAGATATGCAGGGGTTCACATCTTAGAGGAAGAAAAACTACATTGCTGGCAAGCTACATTTAGCAAAGACTTATTTCATCTGCCAATGATTACTTAGTGTATGTGCTCACTTTTCATGTAGATATGCACAGATCCAGGCTAAACAGAGCTTCATTCACCAGGGCCTCTGAGTAGTGCCATGATGCAAATGTTAAAGAGTAGCAACAAGACTCTAATGACAACTGGTTTCCCATTCACTGGATACAGATATTCAGACATTCTATTCCCAGTGAACATACTGGGCACAAGACAGAGCAAATGATGAGCCTTGATTTGTTAAGTGTGTAATGAAAGAGGATAACACATTGAAGAGAATGAATTTCAGGTGCAACCAATAAAAACAATCTCCTTATGAAAGTATTTTAAATAGATTTGATGCTAGCAAGATGAGAAATCATAGAAATCAAAAGCTAGTCATTGCAGAAAGAAACCTGCTGCAGACAGAGGAATTGTAATTTTATAGGCAACACTGAATTCAGTTCCAGGAAAAATGTACATGAAACATAGCTGTCTTGACAACCCCATTCAATGAGCTACTCAAGATGGAAGCTGTGTGAACAAAAAGCTTTCTGAAACCATAAAAGCAGTACTCAGGAGCTAAGGTGAAAAAGCTCTAAAATTATGGGAAGGTGTCACAACCTGTCAATTTATTAGCAGATGCTTCTAAATCAGTATTAGGAACAAAATATCAAACCCTTCAAAAATGGCATAATGAAACTGTTCTGAAAGAGGAGAGAAAACACGTGCCACAGGACTGGGGTTTTCCGGGACTTTTGCTAAATGGTCTTTGGAAGACTGTAGACAACAAAGCAGGACACAAGCAGCTGATGTCAGTTTTTCAAAACAGTAATAATTTTAAGCATATGGGACTGGAAAAAGACTTCACTTTTAGTCAGGAATAATAGCTAAGCAAAAGAACAAGGGCCTGATTTTGCTCTACCTCACTTTCTGTTTAGAAAGTGTGAAATGCTATCATCAAGTCAGAATTTTCTTTTCCCACAGGGGTGTGTTAATATTTTACTCCTAAAGATAGGCATTGCTATAACTAGTGACTACAGACAGTCTATTCAGTCTAACCTAATGTTCAGGGGTCACAGCCTTTGATTGAGGAGGCTTTTGGCCTGTGGGGTTAAACAAGGGATGGCTTTAACTAAGTGTCGAGAGTACTGATTTTCATCAAAAAGCTGCTTATGATCAGCAAGAGCAAATGTGCCACTGAATAAAAACCTGGAACTAGATCACTCCTAAAAAAGCTGAGGGTAGGATTGCTTTTGTGGGATGATGGCAAGTCCCAGGTCAGTGTGCTGATAATAACTGCTGCAAACATCAGTTTAGCAGCAAATGGTGTTCCTGATAGAAAGGGAGAAGGGTGCAAGGATGAAGGAAGGAATAAAACACCTATGTGGCCTCTTTAAACATGGTGGAGCTTTAAACTAATCCTGACAGCTTGTTTGCTGGTTGCACAAAGGAGATTTAACCTGATAATATGAATTTTGTCAGTCAAGTGCTACCAGTCAGGTTAGGATAAGGGGAAACTGCCTACCAAGGTACCTGGCAGCCTTAAGCCAGGTGCCAAAAACAGAACAAAATAGTTACAGAGTAAGGATGGAGGCAAGATGCAGGACACTGGGACGAGGGTGCAGTGGGCTGTTTGGAACCTCACTGTGGGGTTGCTGCACTAGCCCAGAGCTACAGAGCTCTTACAGCATGCTGGAAAGGACAAGGATGCACATGTAGGATGCACAGCAGGATACTGGGTAGGAAAGAACAGAATGAGACTGAACCTTCCTCTCTCATGACCAGTGGTCTCAGGTAGAGCAAGGGGATGGGGGTAACAATTACCATAAATGATCTGTCCTCCTCCAAAAATGTGTGGCTAAGCAGGCCAGTGAGTACTGTGGCGTTGGAGGTGGTTGCCTTTTGCTCCCGTTGACGCTGTTCTACTCTGCTGAGGTGCCTCAGTCTGTGCTGAAGCCCATGTGTTTTCCCTCTCCAGCAAGTGCCCTGAATCCTTCACTGAAGAGTTAGTCTCATGCTCTCTGACTCTGTGAATGTGAAGGCATTGTAAGCAAAGTGTAACACATCCAAAAGGAGAGATTGAGGCAAAATGACCTCATAAGGTAATCTCCTTACATTTAGAGCGTGCTTCTGAGGCTGTGGCTCAGTGCTTTAAGTCCAGTTCCAGTGCTCTGTCTATGCCATAAAATATATCTCAGCTAGACTTGTTTTGCAAGTGCTGATGTTGGATTTGCATTGGTTCCAAAAATGTTGATGGGTTGTCTTCAACAAACAGCCTTATGCTGATTGAGACTGACTGTTGTCTTGTAGCCAGCAAAAGGTCAGTGTAAGGATACAGGCAGCAAAAAGACCAGTCACATGGCAGGTTTGAGAGAAATAAGCTTGAGTGCTCCCCTCTGGCCTGGATCAGACTGGGACATGTAGCTATTTGTACAAATCTAGGATTGATCCACAGGTTCAGGGCTAAGTGATGAGTTCTCAAATCCTTGTTCTGAGAGTATGACAGAGAATAATTATTCTAGAGTGGACTGTTAAAGATACTTGCTTGAGAGGGGAGATCTTTTCCTAAGACTCTGACCTAGTGACTTTCAATTTATTGAAAAGGTAAGAAATTAATAACCTGTAAACCTGAGAATACATAATGCCTCTTTTGGCAGTCTTATTGTGACAATCTTGCTAGAGTTTTTTGAACTGTTTCCTTCAAAGTTTTAAAGTGAGAATTAGTTATTCCCCATCCCCCCTGCCCTCCAAATCCATTTTCCTACTGCTCAGAATACCTGTGTTCAGACGACATGACTATTCCAAACTCCATTTTCTGCTGAGAGCTCAGCAGAATCATTCACTTTTGTTTACCATACAATATACCCATAACAGGATGCTTCATGCAAAGAAATGTTTGCCCTCTACAGTGCTTGCAGAAAACTCATCCCCTTTCTCAAAGGCTAAACCAAATATATGTTTCAAAGGCTAAACCAAATATATACTATTCACTGTCTATTAATTAAGAAATAATGGTCTCAGCAAAGGGCATTTCCTAGGGATTAAGGACTGGCTGCATGAGTGGATAGCCTGAGATTTTTAATTAAAGGTGCAAGCTCCCTCTGTTCTGGTAGATGAAATTCCATTTAAATGAGGTTCTATTGAATTCAGAGGTTTTTCATAGCATGAAGTTCACCAGTGCTGACAGGACTATGCTCATCCAAGTTTAATGCGTGGAAACACAGTCTAGAAAGACAACTTTTGACTGTCTCATTGGTGCCAAACTATTATATTACTGCTATAAATGTGGCCAAAGACATCATTTATGGTGCTGGGGCCTTCAGAAAATTATAGCTGCTTCATCTGTGGTAGTGAAGGAGTTCTTTCCAAAATTACAGGTCTATGAGGTCATACCAGAGTAGCTTTCTCATTCAGAGTCTACACTAGATACCACCACAGACCATCACCTGCATAAATATGAAGGTGGGAAGTTGGTAAGACATGGGTTTCTGGAAGAAATTATAAAAAGAAAGTGTATGAAAACTAGAGATGGGTCATGCCTGAGAACAACTAGAAGCAGTTTCCTTATGTGTTAAATGGGCCGTGTTAATAGCCCTGACATAAACATGAGATAAATTAAAACTGCTGGTGTCTCTTTCCTTAAAAACAAAAGCAAATGCAACTATTATGAGTTTTTGCTCTTCAAAATGAAAGACCTTTCCTTGTCTGAATGGAGATTATGCTATATGCAACCTTTGTTCTAATCAAAGAGCCCCAAGGGACAGCAGCAGAGCTGCTGCCAGAGGGAATGCCTGTGTATCTCAGTCAGGGCTGGACAGGAGAGTTGGTCACAGCAAAGATGGGTCTAACCCAGAGCAGTAAGCTGAAATTACCTCTGTTGGCCATAAAAATGTTCCAACAGCTCAATCCCACACCTGTCTTTTGTTGCTGAGCTGGGGCATTATTTCTCTCTTTAGTTTGTCTGAAAAAATCATGCATTATCTCCCTCTAGTACTCATTAGCAAAAGAAAAGCAGGATCAGGCCCTAAATTTATGGAAATTAAATGCTGTCAAATCTGTTTAACTCTTGTAGGACTTTTTCACAACTTTATTATAGTTGCATCAGAGGCTGTTTTGTTAGGAAATAGTAACATGTTTTCTGCTCCCCCACCTTATAGCACTACTGTAGAGAAACTGATCTGACAGGGAGCAAAAATACACTCTTGGAAATAAATTCGGTGTTATGCTGAAAGTCAGCCATAAAACCTCGTGGAAGATGGTGAGTGAGAAAGCTTCCTTTCCCTAGGAAAAGAGCTGCCTTCTTTTTGGGACATCCTCATTGAGACTCCAGAGCTGCACCATAACATTCCGCACCCTACGTACCGTGGCACACATGCCTACAGTGCTGAACTGTGGGGGCTGAGGCACTTCTCCAGGATCCAACTGCAAAGGCTGGGGACAAGGTGGCATATGATGAAATGGAGCAACTCAGAAAGTGACAGCAGAAACATCAGAGAAGCAGACATAGCAAGTAGCAAGGACACACCAGAGCCAGCAAGGAAAGCCCTTGTAGCCTGACCTTGAGAGAAACCTAAGAGAGAAATAACTTGAGTTGTAGCTCAAAAGAAGCTTGAAAGTGTGAAAAGAGAAAACACTGACTATTGTTTTGACTCCCGCTGTGCCCAGAGTAACGGGACATTGTGTACACTCTTTCTAAACAAACAAGTGCACATTAGAAAGCTCAATTCACTCCCTCGTCCTTTTGCTCTCCAAACAGAAACAACCTGTAGGGACCCTAAATATTGGTCAACTACCTGGGTCAAAGAGGGTAACAAGAAGTATTTTAATAAAGGGAACTTTCTCCTCAGAACTGATTTTGCCTTTTCTTGTCTCTAGTAATAGATTTTAGTCCTTGTCTGTGGTGATATTGTCATTAGCATTGTCATAGCAACTGATAAACAAGGAGAAAGCGATGTGCAACAACTTTTTCTTTTTTTTTTAAGGCAGTCCAAATGTCTTACTAACAAGTAATTTGGTGACAGAATTTAGCAAAGCGGCTGCACAGTAAATGGGTTTATCTTTAAACATAATGCTCTTTTCCATTTTAACTGAGCATAAAATCGTATCTTTAAAGGATTGGCAAAAAGCGGGACTTTATGCCTCTTGAGTAGTTCCATGTGACATATGGTCTTTCCAAGCAATAGTTTTATCGGCTGTGTACAGTAGCAGCAGATTTGAGCTAATGTTCCTGTGAAAACAAGTAAGGGTTTATCCAAAAACTGAAGAAGAGGAGGAGAAAGGCACCTTTGCCCTGCTGTACAGAAAAAACAAATCGTGTCTTACGTCAAACTTACGACATCCCTCTATAAATATAGCAGCTAGTGGCAGTGACTAACTTCAGCACATGCACTGGGTGGGTTGAAGAGGACTCCGTGACCTGTTTGATTCCCTGCCCACCAGTGATATTCCCAGGAGTGTTTCAGCCCTGTGTTGCCCTGAAGCCTTGGATGGAGCAGAGTGGTTCTTGGGAACAGATGGGGCACCCATGCCTAGAGGGGCTTAGCTCCAACTTTTCCTATGTAGCCACATCTCCATTTCCCAACATAGATGCTTATAATCAGCATCAGGCAGTGGCAAACAGCACAGCTTGCTTGTTGTTAGATGCATCTCATGGGGTGCTGAAGAGCACCCTGTCTCCATGCTCCCCAACATCCTGCTTCACTCTGGGATTACGGTTGGGGTTTCACGTAGCAGCTGGGCAGCAGTGCAGGGCAGGATGAGCCTCGTATACAAGTACACAAGCCCTGTGTTTGTTTTAGCACATAACTCTAAATATTGGCCTAAAATTATTTTTGAGCTCTCTGCTGTCTCAGTTGAAGACCACTGCACTAGGAATAGGAGGAAAATGAAGATCCTGAAAGTGGCTTTCCTTGTCTGAGATTCTCTTTGGACCATGGCACCCTGCAGAGTTTCTAACCCTAGGATAGGAATACCAGACCTTATATATGGCATGCTTACAAAGGACACTGTGGTACACACACTGCAGACAAACTACTCTGCAACAAAGAAAGGCTTTGTGCTGACTCAACAGAACTGGGTAACAAATGCAGCTTTAAAAATGACTCTTTCTCAATAAAGGATAATCAGTTCTTCCCTTTTCTCATTGTGTGAGATACTCTATAGACTTTATTCATTAGAGAGCACTCTGCAAAGTTGAAGTAAGAAATGGGAAAAATAACGATGGCAATAGAGTTGGAAATTCAGCTTGTATGTCAAGGAAATTACAATAAACTGATACACTTTCTGTAAAAAACACTGACGGTGCCATTCCTAGAATAAAAGTAACAGGCATTCAGTATGCCAATACCTTCAAGGTATAGACAAAGATGGGACTGTCACAGAATCACAGAATGGTTGAGGTGGGAAAGGATCTCTGGAGATCACCTACTCCAACTCCCCTTCTCAAAGCAGTGTAAACTAGAACTCAGTCCTCTGGGCTGTGTCTGTTGAGGCGTTCAATGTCTCCAAGGAGAGAAACTCCACATCCTCTCTAGGCAACTTATTCAACCACTCAGTTATCTTCACAGTAAAAATGTGACTGGTCTCCAGTTGGACACACCAGCCACATCACAAGCCTTTGAGCTCGGAAATTCTGCCAGTTTACAGACCACCTGTAAATTGACAGCCCACTGTCCATTTACTTACTATTTAGTTCATTGGTTTGCTGAATGTTATGCAGATAGTGTTATGGGAGACAATGCTGAGGGTCCTGCCAAAGTTGAGAGAAATCACATCCTTTGTTCTCCCCTAATATGCCAAGCCTGTCACCTCGTCATTGAAGTTTATCAGTTTGGCCAAGCATGTAATAACTGCAGTGTAGACCTTGATGGCCTGATAGAAGAGAGCTGAATAACATCTAAGGAATCATTTATTTAATGATGTCTGACTTCCTGATCAAAATGTCCCTGAGCAGGCTATGCAGAGATTCCCTGTGTCCCTTTGTGTGTCCCTCCAGGGTATTACACATCCTGAGATTGGAGTCACTCTTGGTTCGCATGTCATTCACCTGGTTTATTATAATCTTGACTTAATGTTCAAAACTTAGCCAATCTGACTGGCCATTTATTCATGTAACATGCTTTGGTTCTCTCATTAATTCTTAGAATGAGGTTTCAAGTACATCTTGAAAGTCAGAATTGCCTTTCAGCAAGTATTGATATGCCCTGAAAAATTATTGTATTTCATGTGCGTCACTACTTTTTACAGGAAAATTTAGGGAAACAGACATGGACCAAAGACGTTAAGGTAAAGTGAGAGTTAACATCACCCCAAAAAATACTGGCATTTTGATGGAGGACAATTAAGAAAAATAGTTTTGCTGTTCTTACAGTCAAATTTGTCAAGATATTGTGTAAATCCTGGGGGCACTCTGATAGCCTTTCATGTTTGTTCCATTGTTGGGCTGTAAGCTTCTGGGTTCCTGGTGGAAGAAGACCTCTGGAAACAGAAAATTACTAGTGGACCCTGGTCTCATGAGCTTCCTTGCCTCGTGCCAGTGTAGTGGGCCTTGCTGGAGTGGGCAGAAAAGCTGGACTTAAGGACAGGATTTAAGCTACTCTTGTTCTTTTCCTACCTTTTCTTGAACAGACTATCAAATTCTTTAGACTGAATTAGGCAGGGAGGAGTAGAAACATCTTCTGCATCTCCTTTGATTCTTGATATCTTTGCAGCAGCTGTCAGCTTTAGTTTGTTCATCGATCATTCAGTTGAGCAAGAGCAAGAAGATGAAGGACCATTCACCCCTTGATGCTGTTAACAAGCCTGTCAGGCTTTGACAACTTAAATGAGAGACATCTCATAAAATTATGAGTGAAATTTTAAATGTCTCATTGAGGCATACCACAAAATCCTTTGCTGTCAAATAAGCACTTGTAGTAAGTTGGGTTTTTTCCCTGACTCAGCACTCTGCTCACGTCAGACCCATCAGGTTTTTGGAAACATCATCAGGGGGCATGCTCAGAAACATTAACACAGGCATTAACACTCAATTTACCTGCTAACATTGCATCAGTACTGTCATTTATGTGCATGCAGCAGAAGGGCAGGATAGTTTAATGAAGACTCTTTAAAATGGACTTAGCTTCTCTGTTTCCCTATCAAATACCACTGCCTGATTTAAACTGACAGTATTTCACAACCAATTCAATGTACTTTTTCTCCCCTGCCATTGCCTGAGTGGTGCACGTGGTTTTAAGGTGATGCTTTAGTCCCATAACAAGAAATATGTGTGGTTTTTAATGACTTTTTACTGCATCTGTGTCCTGACTGCACACATATTGCAAAGAATATCTATTTGGCCCTTGGCCCAAACAAAAGCCCTCTGCAGTGGCTGGGGCCACCAGGGCACCTAAGAATAGCTGTGGCCCAGATCTGTGACACAATAGCTGCACAAGCCCTAATATCTTCCCTGATTGAGGAAGCCCATCACCCAAAGCACAGGGTTAGAAGTTTGTCTGCCTTCCACTGGGACACACGTTCTGGAAGGCTCTATGAGAGCTTCCCATATTTTGTTCTTCAAGGTACAGCCAAGTGGGGTTGTTTCTTTCCGTATAGGTTTCAGCTAAGGAATGCATAAGCAGCCTTTGTTCAGGTGACTGCAAACCCCATTTGAACAGAATATTTTGTTTCACAAAGTCCACTGTGTGTGGTACCAGAAGAATCTATTTTATTATATGAATAACAGTTATTGTAAGCTTGCTTCAAACAGAATAAGTATCTGTTTTTGAGCCAGTAGCCAAAACCAGAAGCAACCATGCAATTTATGGCTAACTAGGTAATCCATCAGCACTTAGGCTCCAGCTTGGAAAAATATTTTGAGTACCAGCTTAACTTGAAGTATATGGGTATATACATTGATTTCAGTAGGACAAACACATATGCCTAGACTTAGGTATGACTGGAGCTATATAAGATTAAATGCATCACTGAAAGAGTGTCATTAGAAAAAACCCTAAATTTTAGCTGAATGAATTTTTCCAGAGATAAATATAAGACCAACTCCAGCCTGTCTCTGTTTCTTTTTTGGGGTAGTATAAAGTAAGCAAAATCCTATTACTAAGCAATATTCATGGCATACCTTCATGCATAGGTGATAATACATTCCCAACATACTAAAAAATTATAAATTTATCTTTTCCGCTGCTGGGATGTTTGGGGTTTTTTTACCCGATTTTACTACCCAGAATCTTCTAGAAGCAATAACACTGATCCTGTGTGTTCAGACTGTACGAGGAAGAAGAACTTACACAATTGCCAAATTTCTTTGTTTTTGTCTGCTGGGCTTCATTGCCTGTACTTTTTTCCATGCTCAGGAGTGAATATACTTTCTGTCAGAATTTCAGCATATTTTCCTGTCATACATTCTCCTGCTTTGAGCTCTTTTGTTCTAATACTCTTGACATTTAAGCTGGGCCCTTTAAAGGTTCTTTCTCTTTACTTTATTCTATGATTTATTGATTACGTCTAGCTTCTGTTTCCCTAAGCCTATTTCCTTTCAAGTTTTCTCACCCTTCTGACGTGTTATTTCATCCCTTGATACAAATAATGCTTCACAGTCCCAGTTTTAAAGCCGCAACCATGGCACAATTTTTTCTCCCATTGGCTTGGCATAACAGCATTTTTTTACACACGGAGACCCAAAGACATTGTAAATGATTACAGGGGTCATTGTTACTGATTAATGTGTCACGGCCACACATTTACAAAGGGCCTGCTGAGCTGCACTGTCCTTTGCAAGTGGTTCCTGAAGAAGTCATAGGCACTACTCATGGATCAAGGGACTGCTCCGTGTGGGAAAGGGGCACTCTGCACCGGGACAAAAGTCAGCATTGTACAGGGAGAAGCCCCCTTCCCAGAGGCTGGGCAGGGCTGGCTGTGTGAATGTGACTGAAAACCAGAACAGTAGGAGATGCTGGATGAGGAGGCCTGCCAGCAGTCAAAGATTATTGTGCCTACATATTGTGGTGCACGTTCTGTGCTAATTGCTACCTGGTGGGAGCCACGCAGTTGGTGACAGAGTGTGGCTGTGTGTGTGCTCCCCTCCGCATTCCTGCAAGGCATGGTTTTGTTCTGGTGTTGCTCCTATAAAAGGAGGCTTTCATTCACCAGAAAGACCAGTCCTAGCATAAGAAACACAGCAGGAGCTGTATTAGGTGTGGGTTTCAGTGTGAGTCTTGGACAGAAGTTACCTAATTTGGCTGCATCCCCAATTCCCTGCCATGACATTGGCATAGTATTTGTGTCCATCTTGGCATCTTCTGATGACTCAAGCTATACAAATAGTTTTGGAATCATCAGATGGGAGAGCCTAGAATGAAGCAAGGCATTACTACCTATGCAAGGTTTTGAACAGCCTTCCTTCTCTGTCTCCTCCTCTGTTATGGCAAAGGACTGGAAAGCACACGTCTTTCTCACGTCTGTGTTCCAGTCTCGGACTGAGTGATGCACTGAGCTCTTTAATTTCCCCTCAGTGCCCAAAGTAGTGCAATGATTTGCTGCTGTACACATGGAACAGGAAAGCACAGTAATTCACCTGGATCCAACTAGGAATTTGTATATTAGGCATTAAGGGGTAGATTGCCCAAGATGACAGCCGAATTCTGAGCGGTTGAGTGCTGTGTTCAGAGGGGCACTTTTGCCCACTTCCAACTCAGATACAAGGGGGTTGTGAAGCAGACTGTAACCAACACTCGCATATAAAGCATACTTGAGTCAATTAGCTAGTGATTTTTCTGTCAGCCAGGATTCTGTGCAAATGAAGAGGTATCAAAGATGCAGAAATTGATTGAACTCAGCTGAACAAGTACCTCCTGCTTGGGTTCTAAAGTAAATAAAGACCTTTTACAAGAAAAAAAAAGTGCATTGTTTTTTACATTTTACTGTTTCAATGGAGATGAAAAATTAAATTGCCAATAAAATTTTATGAGAAAGGAAATTCTTGTTAGAAATTTTATCTCAGAGTATTGATTTTGCTACTGTGAATTAAATTTCCCTCTAAAAGTTAATAAATAAAAGCAAACAAGGATATGCTTTTAATTGCTTTAATTTAAAATCTTCTAACATATGCACTATCGGTAAGATTACATTTTAAAAGAAATACGTAATTTACTGGTTTTCCTACATTGAAATATCAGTTAGGAAATTTTAAATGGTGGAAAGTTGGTCTTAGTTAAGTCTGTGAACACAACTCCTTATTAATCTGTGAATATAGAATACTGAATCCTTGGCCACTGGTTTGTCTGTCAGAATGCACATACCAGCAGGATGTTACTCTGATTCACTTTACATGCAGCACACCAAAGGGGTATGTTGTCCTAGAGGCTTAAATGGTGTTTTACTCTATGCTAAAAATTCAGCCCAAATGATACAGCCGAGACTGAGAGATTAATAAATTGTAATAACAGTGCTTTTATTACTACGGGAAAATTGGAAGTTATGCTTCTGGTAAGAAAATGGATTTTACTGAAACCAGCTGTTAGTATGAAATACTTATGTTGTGGTTTTGTACATTTGTATGTATGCATCCACATAAGCACATGTATATTATACACATGCACTTGCCTTTCCTTTAGGCAACCACGCAGTGACGTTTTCTGAGGAATAAGAAGCTGAATGAGCAACTAAGACAAAGCTGTGTGGTTTTTTTTTTTTTTCTTTTTCAGTGGTGGAAATAATGTTAATCAACTGTGTAGCCAGAAATTTTTGGAGAGGGCCTTCAGCAATTTCCCATCAATTTTCTCATTTAAGAATCTTCACAAAAGACAACAATGAAAAATAGTCATGATATTTCAAGATAAAATATTTTTCTTGTAAAGGAGGAATTTTAGCTATTTTTTATAGAAGCTGTTGGTTTGTTTCTTCTGGGTTGCCTGGAGAATTGTCTCAAAGCAACCAGAGGTATGATCTCCTTCCTTAGGGCTCTAATATGATCCATGGGACCCCCAGTGCTCTGCTAGCTCCAGAGGCACAGGACAAGTGAGGGGTTCTGGGTGGAACCCTGTGTGTCAGAGTGATGCCCTTGCATGGGTTTTAACGAGTGTATCCTCAGATGAATTGGAGTGAGGCAAGCTCAGGAGCTGACAAGCACAAATAAATCTCCAAATGAATGACCTGGTAGTTTGTGTGTCTCCTTATTTCCTATTTAGTTTTGTTTTGGGAGTGGCTACTGTCATGTGGTGTTGTGGCTTTGTTTTCTAATCTCACAGATGTCTGCCAGCTGCTGGATACTCAGAAGAAGACAGTCACTTGGGCTCTTTCCCGCAAGCTATGTCCCCGAATAAGTTCTCACACACAGAAAAGAAATTCAGGGCAACAAAGAGATATCAGTGAAAAGGTTCTTTTAGAGTAAAAATTTGGTGGAGATTAAAATAGGGCAAAAGTTCAAATGAGAATGAGCCACTGCCAAGCAAGCAAGAATCTTGGCAAAAAACAAGGAAAAGAAACATTGGTTTAAAAGGCAAGTAACCATGGCGAGGCAACAGCTCAATGCTAGAATCTGGTTAAGAACTAATATCACACAGAGCTGTGATTGTTTATTCAAGGCTAGCCCATGGGAGAACAGTTGTCTCCAATGAGTGTTCTCACAGCTTGGATCCAAAATTATAACTGCATTTTTTTTAAAGCATCCAGCACTTCAACACTACCCATTTACTGTTAGACAAAAGTAAAAGAAAGTACGAAGTTTTTTTCTTCGTGTCCCTTGTGTGTTTAAGGCAGAGCTTTACATATGGAAAGGCATCTCATGTCAGCTGTTGTACCAGTAACATGCTATTCTGCAGCAGTTGCCAATGGAAACTGTTGATACATTTTCAGTGCCTCTCCCAAGTTTCAGAAGAAACTGGAAGCAGTGTATGGTTTAGAGATGTTTTGTTTGTGTGGGTTTTTGGAGGGTGAGAGAAGAGGTCTTGCACCCCTGAGCTGCATTACTGCAGTTGTGACACAAAACAGCTAATGGACTGTGGGAGCTAACAGCTGTGGAATTAAGCTTAGGCGTGAAATAAAAATAATGGCAGCTTTGATACAAGTAATAATTTACTAAAGATATTTTGTGGCTATCAGCAAACTCACAACATATGCACGCATCCATACACCTGCTTAAGTTGTGCACCTGTTGTCCTACAAATAAATCAAAAGGGAAAAATGGAAGCTTCCAATGTTCTGCTATAAATAAAAGATGATTAATACCATTATAGTGACAAACAGGTATTGGCAGCACACAGAAAGAATGGAAGATTGTCATCTAATTTGTGCTTTTGTTTCAACATCTAGATGAGCTTGGAATGCATATAGAGTGCTAGAGGGCACAGCTGCAGCCCAGCAGATGAGAAAGAGAGAGCAGGTCAAATTCATCTCTCACTGTAAGTCAGAAGTAGCTCAACCAAAGCACGAATTATCATGGAAATGAACACCATCTGATTTTTCTACAATCTGGAGGATTTTGTCACTTGCACAAATTTATTGCTCAGAGCTTCTCAGCCTAAGCTACGACACAGTGGTCTGCACTGGATCTGCAGGTCTCAGCACTTAATGGAAACCTGACTTTGCAGCTATTCTTCAGAGACCTATAAGTCTGCATGGAAGGTCTCTTTTTGGAATTAGCATGCACATCCTTAAAAAGATCTTTCAGACTAGGACCTAAATCCCCACATTTGCACTTTGTGGAATCATTTACACATCTGCAGAGGGCAGCTTTGAATATTGCTGGAGTCTTTGGTTTCTTCAAGTCAACAGGGCACATGGAAATTGCTGTGTAGACTACTTCAAAGCTCCTGTTTACCCACAGACTAATTAAAATTTAGGCAATAGAAGCACAATTTCTTTGAACTTTTCTGCTTCAGAGCTGGGTATACCGGCTGTCAAAGTGATTAATTTTTTTTTCTTAAAGGAGAGGGTTGGATTTTAGAGGGTAAATTCTTGCCCTTGCCTCTGTCCTGTCATTCTCCTCCACCTCTCCACCCCATGCGCTTGGATACATGGCATTTCTCTCTGCCAAGGCAGCTAACTGCCTGTGGAATTGCCTCTCCTGGGTTCAGACTCTCAGGTAGGCTGGGAATGGCAGTTGGGCAAATGACTCTATATGGGCGCCATTCCTTGATTTAGGAGGCAGGGCACCTATTCTAAGATACAATTTATTTTGGTGTGTTAATGGTGTCTGAAGTGTGTTTTGCCCATTCTTGAGTAAATATGGCATATGTTGGGGCAGAGAGACAAGGAACTTTGTGTCTGATATGGCTGCATTTTCCTTGTGCCTTCACAGTTCCGAGGAGCATTTCCCAAAACTCACAACTGCCATTGTATCAAGTGAAACTGCTATAGCATGTTAGAGAGAAATGCACAGTCTTCTATTCATTTTTTTTCTTCACCTGTCATCTAAAGTGAAATCACTCAGAGCAGGAGCCCCTCCTCAGTCTTTCTGTATGGGAAAATCATAATCTTGTCCTTCTGTGGTGTTCTGCATCCCACCTGCACTGTGCTAATGTCCTGATGTCAGACTCTGTATCCCTGGCACATCAGTGGAGCTGCACAGGAAGAGCAGAATTTGGCACCTTGGTTTCATCTGTTTAAAAGCTCAGAGGTCTGCAGGAGCACAGAGGCTTTACATTTATTTTTATTATTATGTATACTTTGCTGAGAGCAGAACAGGAATGCCCACATTTGATGCCAGGATCTTGTGCAGGGCAAAATCTGCTTTTAGATTCTTTCTGCATGTTTCTGATCTCTGATGAAGATCTCTGTAGTGTCTTTCATATTCACAGCCTGATCCAAGGGGTGCTGGGTCCCTTTCTGCACAAACACATCCCTGCTATAAACAGGTACTTGCATGGAAATAAAGAGGCAACCCAAAGCATATCTGAAAGTGAACTTGGCCCACTTTTAGTGCATAAGTTAAGTCTGCTAAACAGGAATATATGTTCCACTTTTGTGTTATTGTTTTTTCCTTGGTTGACAGCGAGAGCCTTTGGATTCTGCAGTATGGAGTGAGGACACATTGTCATTCTTCCTTGATGATTTTTTCCTTCTTCACCATTGTCAGGAATTCACAATCCAAATGACTCATGTTATGTGAGCAAATATTGCCTTAGTTTGAATTAATTTATTTTTGTTGCACTCACCTTTGAAGGTTACTATAGTAATGTCTCTGTTTTTTCCTGTCAAAGAACTGTCACAGACAATTTCATAAACCTTTTGTGCAGCTACAGGGCAAAGAAAACAATACATATATTTTATTATTATGCTTGCCTGTAAATAACAACGATATTTTAAATGCACATAATTGCATCATAAAGAAAGAATACAAAGATGCCAGAATAAAGCAGGTTAAAAATGAGAAAATATTGAAATTAAGGTTAATATTATCTGCCTTGATCAACCTTTGCCCAAAACTCTACCTCATGCCATTCATGCCTTTTTCTCTGGGCATGAGCAGTTCTAGAAATTGCAACTGAGAAAGAAAATTCCCTAGCTTTGTGCTCCATTGACAGCACACTCTCCTTCATCCACCGTAAGGAAGGACTAGGTTGTATTGCTGGTTGGAACATGCTGATTCACCTGATAGTAAGACCATGTAATTTGGTCTCTAGGCATGAGAGGATGAAGCATCTTCATTGGAAGGTTCTGAAAGTGGGATTCTTCAGATACTTCAGTTGCTAAGCTTCAAAAGTCTTATCCAGACACAGACATATGGTGATTTTCATTTTATATATGCATGTATATGTATACAATTTGCCACATTTGAGAAAAATGTCCACTAAAATGGCAAACAAGCATATGCACAGTAACATCCTGAAAGCAGATACTGTTTCAAGCAGCACAGTGTTAGGGTATTTGAATGAAGGCTGTATACTTTTTGTTTTTCCAAACAAATAACTTTCCTTGACTTCAATCTCAACTTCATAGAAAATGCAAAAACCCGAAATATTTTGACTGAGTTTCTCCCAAACCCTTAGCTTTGCATGGACAACAGGGAAAGAAAAATACTCAGTTTAATGATTTAACAATTAAATGTTTAAACAACTTAAGCTGGTAAAGTTCTGAGAACATAAGAGCAGAGTATTGCAATGGAAAGGTATTCAGGGGAGAAACTGGGACTCATGTGTTCTTGAAAGCACGGAGGGAAAGTGGGACCTGTGTGTCCAGTGATGTTTACATACATCGGTCTCCTGTCAGTCACAACATTCCATACTGAACAGTTTGCCATGTGTGTGGCTTGGTGAATCATCTTACATTACTTATCCAAGTGTGACTTTTCCTGAAGTCTAAGAGCTGGTTCAGAGCACCTGAGAAGCGGTTGATTTGTGAGCTCTTCCCCATAGATTGACATGTGTGCAGTCAGCAGACATAAACCCAAAGAGACAATTCAACATTCCTGCAGTGTCTGGCAGGAATTCCTCTTTCTTCTCATTGCTGCCTGCCTTGAGCTTCCTGCTGCTAGTTCTCCTCATTGAAAGAATGGAAGTGCCAACCCTCAAGATGTCAGAGGCTGCAGGAGAAGCTGCTGGCTTCTGCTGTATGAGCAAAACCAGCCAAGTGTCCAAGTTTGTGTTTAAGCAACAGAATCAGACAAAAAAAAAAGTGAGCATAGGTTTTCTCTGAGCCTGAGACGAACCAGAGAACCATCTGCACTCCTGGAAGAGTGGCGCCTAAGCAGAGCCTCAGTAGGCATAATGAAGTCCAGTCTTACTCTGAGAAAGCAACCTCTTTTTCCGGTAAGGATTTGTCCACTGAAACAATTTATTGTCTCTTTAAAAGAGGCTGAAAGCACAGACCAACTAGGGGAAGACACAGTATTCCCCATGATGAGGGAGGTTACCATGGCAGAGTCCCACTGCTAGAGTCACAATTTTCTGCTGCTGTACCATATGCTTCCCAGAGAGACCTGTTATTTAAGTTTCCTTATATATCTCCCAGAAAAGGGTGCTGTTAGGTAACAAAAATCTGTCAATTTCTTTATGGCTAGATCAGTGGTAGACCAAAGACAAGGATTATTGTACGGATGGAAATTTTTTTCTGGGTCATGAACCAGCCCACACAGATTAATTTTATATTTTAGGCTTCTTGCATGTACCATTTTATCATCCATTGTAAGCAGGCAGCAGGCTCTCACTTCAGCTGGGAAGAATGGAGCATTTTAGATGATGAAATGGCATTGGGAACTTGACATAGCTGTGGGATAAGATCCTTAAAAAAGTATATGGCTGTACCTTATGCAAACAAACAAATGTCCGTAGTTGGCTTGGGACAAAAGGCGAAGGAAGGGCTGGTATGGAAACACTGCTGCAGGGCAACTGCCGGGGGAGTTTACAAGTACTAACTGGAGTCTGTAAAGTACAGGGAGGATAAAATACTGATGGTATGTGATGGGATATTGCACAAAAGGAAAGGAAATGAGGGGAGGCAACAGTGAAGAAGAGAAGTTGGAAGAAAAGAGAACCATTGGAGAAGGGAGAAGAGAACAGCAGGAACAGAAGCATGGAGTTTAGTAAAAAATATAGAGACTCACAAGTACGGGAGGGAAATATTTTAACACTGTGGGAGGATAAATTTGCAGGCAAGTTCTGTTTATTTCCTTGGTCAAAAACAAGCCCTCATGCTTTACAGCACAAGCAAACTCTCTCTGGTAGCATCTCTTATGCCAATTCACTGAACTTTCAGCATGCTGCCGGCATGCTGCCCTCTCTGTGGTGCAGGAGGAGGGTGATTTGAAGCATTTTGCCAAAGTCACTTTCAGTGGGACAAAATTCCAGCACCTAGGGCTAAGAGTCCAATCTGAAGCACTTTGTACACTTGAACAGTTTAACCTCAACTTTCTTTTTTAACAAAAATATGTTTGCAAAGAAGAATTCATTGTTCAGTATTTCACTTAGCAGCTCTGTACTGAGGCCATATTCAAACTATCTGCAGGGATGTATTTGCAGAGGTTTCATCACTAGCAAATTTTACTTGGTAGGTTCACAACGTAAAATATAGACTTATTATTTCCCATCTGTTTTGCCTTTTAGCATTTGTCCATCATACACTGACACTTCAAGCTGGCTTGCTGTGATTAGCTTAGTGTGGCAGAGAGATTGCTCACATCATCAGTCAGAGCTCGTGCTCACAGTCCTGGGCTGAAGCTGAAAGTCAAATCCACATGAAACCCTTGAACTGTTATAACAGCCTGATGGCCATTGGAAAATTCTTTCCCTTTTTCTTTCTTTTTCTATTAGAAAGTTTTCGGTGAACAAGGTCTAGGAACAAGAATGAGGTGTGGGGGCGAGGAAGCAGCTGTAGCAGGGGGAAGAGCAGAAGAGGCAAGTTATTTCATATACAAATGTGCTGTGCATATGTCATGGCTCACCAGGATGTGAATCCGCAGTGGAAATTAGAGAGCAAAGAGAAAAGCAAGAGTAGGTTTTTCATTTGGAGTCACACTGACTTTTCTTATAGTCTTTTTGGTCTTGGCTTCCCACATTGATGGGACTGGTCAAGACATTTTTAATTAAGTAGTGGTTCCACCAGAAGCTGTTTAGCAGTGAGAGGGTTGGCTGGTTTATGTGAGCAGTGGTCACTCGGTCAGGCCACCAGCTGAAATGTGCTCAGCTTGTACAGTAGCAGTTCTGATCAGATGTTGCTTGCTGTGGTGGCTGTGAGTTGGGAGATCTTGGCTCAGTTTTCCTTGGCCACAGAAAGGAAGGAAGGACAAGCCCTCATTTAAGAATTTCCATGGAAATTTCTGCAGAGACCATGAAAGCACAGACATGGAGGAGAAAATTATTCATAGTGGACAATGCCATTCAGAAGAAGGCAAGCCCATCACAAACCTGTCACAGATAGGAGAAAGCTGTGGCCCTGTGCATGTTCACTGGGCACCTTCTGGTGAAGAGGTAGAAAATGCCTGACTTTAATTTTGTGTTACTGCCTGACTACCACAGGAGTTCTTTTGAGCTGTAAGAACTCTTGATAAGAAAGCACACTTTCTTATCTAATTTATGCAACCAGCAAGGATGTAGAATTATGAGGCAAATATGTAGAAAAACCTCACCCATCTCCCTCAGGGAAAGTTGCACATAGACACCAATAGCAAAATGAGATTTCCAGAATGATACCAGCTCCCCTTTGTAAGAAAAATATAATATTTAGGTGGCTGGTTTCTCTCTCCTCCTCCACCATCACTAAATACTGTTTGTATTTAGTGTAAAGCTCCTTTAATCAGGGGGTAGCCTTGATTCCACAGATGAATATTCCCATTCAGTTGACAGATCCAGAATCAAGCCCTGAGTTTCCTTGGGTCCATGTAATTTAAGGATTTTTTATTTTGTAGTTTCCACTGAATTAAGAATTGATGACGGTTTTTCCACTGCAGTAAATGGAAGGTGCTGTTGCCAAAATACCTGCTATTTCGTTAGTGTGGAAAACCTGATGGTTTCTTAAGGTGTATTAAGGAGCTACAGACTTTTGAAATGTAAGTTACAACAAAACAAATTAACACAAAAGGCACATTCCATGTGAAAAACAAGAGAGGTGTTATGAGATGGGTAAGAAATGTATTCTGTTCAACTGTGGTGCCTCAATAGGAAATCAAGGCCACTGCAGGCACACTCACAGATCAGATAGGGCTGCTTCTACTCTTATTTTGAGCCACAAGTGCCAGCCAAAGGCCATGTGACCGTCTGTGGCTGCTCGTTTGGGGGAACAGGGCTGCACGTTAAGTTGTTGTGTTAGTGCTTTTCACCACACAACCAGACCACTGCACACCTAGGTACATCATCTGTGCCACAGTTCCATGTTGTAACAGGGCATCAGAGGCTTCATATGTTCACCTTTTATAACATCTCTGAGATCACAGAATCACAGAAAGATGGAGACTGGCAAGGATCTCTGGAGATCGTCTTGCTCAAAGAGGGCCACCGCTCACATGCTCAGATGCTGGACACTATACAGTAAGCTAAATTGGCTCTAGCTAATTACTATTTTCAAATAGGAAATAATTTCAGGTTTGAGGCTCATTGTTCTTGGAATGCAGATGAACACATGCCATTTCCTCCCCCTCCCGCCTCCTCTCAGACCCAAAACTGATATCAAAATTGGCAAATGTCTTTACATATTTTTTCATTCTTCATTCATGAACAACACAGCTAACAGTGAGAGAGAAAAGATGTGAAGAGAGTAAATATCACATTTCACCAGATGAACCCTCTCTACCTTTGCATTTTAAAGTACTCTGGACCAGTTTCATTAGAAGGGGTTAATCCTTGAGCCCAGAGACCAAAATGTAACTCACTCCCCACTCACTCTATCCCAATCCACTGAGAAGAGGCATTGCAGATCCTAAGGGTGCAGGGTGCCCAGGAGGAGCCCCCCAGGCTCTGTCCTTTCCCAAATGGTGACCACCTGCCATAGCAGCCAGCTCTCCTGGGCCATGCTCAGCTCCATCCAACAGGGG
Organism: Brachypodius melanocephalos; assembly: GCA_013398615.1. Lineage (NCBI taxonomy): Eukaryota > Metazoa > Chordata > Aves > Passeriformes > Pycnonotidae > Brachypodius > Brachypodius melanocephalos. The sequence continues at coordinate 7,700,338 of VZSR01003809.1, forward strand.
AGGAAGCTGGCATTGCAGCAGCTTGGGTAGAAGTGTTCATGCCTCTCATGGTACCATCCAGGACATTCTGATGCCATAAATTCTGCTTTCCATGGAAGCTCAGTGACGTGAGGAACCACATCACCTCCTGAAGAAACCTGCTCCAGGCTCTGACAGACTCTCTTGTGGGCTGCAAGGTGGAGGCCAGGCTGGCAGGACCATTGTGGCTCTGTGCCTTCTCCTCATGCTGGCAGCTGGAGTACCTTGACCATGTTGGCTTCTGCACAGGATCACAGAGCATCTCAGATCACCCACATCCTAAACCATTCAAGGCTGGTTCTCTCTCTCTCTGATACACTAACTAGATTGATAGATTGAGATTTAATTAAAAATGATCAGCTACTGCAAGGACAGACTTTTTTCTTTCTTTTTTTTATTTTTTTTTTCTTTCCCCAGGCACTTGGTTTGCATGTTTACTGTGCTAAAAACAGTTACGAGCAATCTGGATAGCCCTCTGTTAGCTGTGATGAAAACATTCTCCAGTATATCTGACAGTGCCTGCCACTGAAGAGGCCCAAGAAATACTCCAGCTACATAGGGAATAATCCCAGCTTTCTACAAATGACACACTGAAGACCTGATGCTGCCTTTCACTGGGGCCAGTGCTGCGGCATCATCCCTGGTAGGGATTTGGGCTTGTTCATGGTTCGGACAGCCAGGACACAGGTACTGATGGGCTGCAGTGCGATACACCCTGTGCTGATCTTCCCTCCACCATGCTCACAGAACTGTGGTGGACATGAATGTGGGGGGCAAGGAGCTTGCTGTCAGGGCCTGATGCTCTTGGGGGTGACTGACACATTCAGCAGGGAAAATAACAAAACCCTTTACAGTCCCTGGCCTCTGGTGAGGTCAGGCACCAAAGAACAAGCTTATACCCAAAATCTTTGCAGAAATACTAGCCTGATAGAAGACTGGGGTAGGACACAGTAGCAGCTCAGAATTCTCAAGCCAGATATAGCCTCTGCCTTGGAAATGCTTGACCATTGCATCCCCTCATGGGACCTAGCTGAGGGCTGCTGCCCATTCAGCACCAATGAGCTGCTGTGGCCATGGCCAGCTCTCCTTCATCTCACTTCAGTCTACCTCGTGGCATCTTTTTCTAGAAGCAGTTGTACAAGCCCTTTCCCTGGCTGCGAAGCTGTTTCCTGCTCCTGCATGCCCCTGTTTATTCCCATGGTCATCCTGCAGTTCACCATCCCACCTGTTGTGCCGAGGTGGGGCCATCTGTGTGCTGGGGCATTGCTAAGAAATCCTCATTAGGGAGTTGCACTGAGCTCAGTGGTCAGGTGGGGCCAGTCCTGCAAGCAGGGCTGGCAAAAGGGAAGAGGAGGTTTGTCTCTCCTTTTTAGTGATAAGGAATCCATTTATTACAAATTCAGTGCTCCCAAAAGTCCTTCTGGTTTGCTTACAGACCTCTAGTGATAATGCAAAAAATTGTCCTTCCTTCACACCTTACATACAAACACAAACATTTGGTTAATCTCATGGTTAGGATTATTATTTTCGTAGGTGCTAGTGAGCTGTTGTGAGTCAGAGCATTCCCAAAGCAAAGCTGCTTTATTACCAAATTTTGAAAGTGTCTCTGTCCATCATTATCAAATATCCTAAATACCCATGTTCAGCAGCATTCTGCTGGTACTTAGATTATGAGTCACTGGGTAATTTAGCCCTGCGAGTGAGATTGTAAACTGTTCTCCCCCTGCCTTTTCCAAGAGGAGATGCCAGTGGGGGACCTTCATTAATATTCACTGTAACATACATCTGTTAGCCCCCTCAGCCACTGCATGAAAATACGCAAGGAGAGGGGGAAGAGCAGAGAGAGAGCTTCAAAATGTTTGTAGCTAAGGCAGCAGGCAGGGATGCACCCTGAGCTGTCTGTCAGTGTGACAAGGAGAGCAAGCATTTGCCATCTCTATGAGCCACTCTTTGTGGCTTTACAAGCATTGAGGCACTAGAAGTAAGAAAGGCACTGGCTCTAGCTGAGGAATAATAGCAGAGCTCAGGTTGATAATGCTGCTCAACCGCCCAGTGTTAGGGCTGGATCTTGGGTGTGGATGCAAGTGACCCACTTAAGGTTTTCTGTTGCTGTTGTTCAAAAAACCTCACCGTCTACCTTCTGTCCCATTGAGACGCAGCTACGACAGAGTCATACTTCATATTCATCTATAGGAACATCTGGCCCATGTCTAACATTTAATTTCCACACCATTAGAGTCAAACAATACGTGTACATCAGTAGATAATGTAATGCATTATCACGCAAGGCAGAGAGCAGCAATTTATTAGCCTAATTTAAAATAGCCTTCAGCAAAAAAAATAGTGCATCTTAATTCATGGATCTGAAAGGAATGACATATTTTCCTGTAAAATGCAAAGGTATGAACAGAGACATGCTTTTCCACAGTGGTGCATATCTTATTTCTTTTCCTTGTAAATCTTTTAAAAGATGAAATGTCAGTTCTCTGTGCAAAAAGAAGAAAAAAAGAAAAAAGAGGAAAAAAAAGAGAAAAAAGGAAAAGTTCAAAACCAAGGTACATCCATAATAATACAAAAGGAGAGATCTTACCAAGGGGACAAAAGAGAAAAAGCTGCCCCAGAATACAAGCAAAAGTGACCTTTCTTTTACAGTGAAGTTGTGATCTGAATGTGAAGATCACTCAGGATTTCCAAGCTCATATTTCAACAAATCCAGGCACCTCAAGTGCACATCAAGGATTTCCTCCTCTTTTTTTATCTATTTCTTTAATCTGTCTTTTCCAATAAGAGGCATTCTCTGGATAGGACCAAAAATATCAAAACAAATTAGAAACCTTTGCCGACCTAGCAAAATGAGTCACTTTTCACAAGCCTTTGATTAAAGGCCGTAACTTCCTTCTAGGGGGAAATTAACTTCCCAAATGGCAGAGCAACACCAGGCTTACGTGACACCCAAAGTTCACTTCAGTTCTCTGAAGCGGGATAAATTTTCTCACTTTTGGTTAATAAATACATCACAGGCTCTGACAATACTGCTCAGCTCCGGTCTCTAATGTACCCAAGGTTTACAGCTGTCTGAAGATGAGATTTGTATTTGGCAGCTTTTCTGGCTATCTTTTTTTAATTTGACATCAAAATGTCATTGAAAAACTACATAGCCTTGGAGAAAAGTCTAACCCAATAAATCCCTCATTGTCTTTCCCACAGTGGAACAACTGTGCTAGGAGAAGTAGGGGATTGCCGTGGCCCATCTGCGATATAGCCTGGAGGTGGGAGAGTGCCCACTCCTTCAACAGCACTTTGAAAAAAGATTATGAGGACATGTGTCAGGTGTTTTAAGAGCTTTTTGGAAGACTTAGGTACAGTAACCCATAGTTCTGGATCTGCTCAGCTTGAGCCCCGCCAAAACTGAAACCATGAAAAAATCAAAGCAGAACTTTTAGATGACTGGGAAACATTTAGAATTAAAAAAAACAAAAACAAAAACAAAAACAAAAAAAAAACACAAAAACCCAAAAACAAACAAACAAACAAACAAAAAACAAACAAAAACCCCAACAAAAAAACAAACAAACAAAAAAACCCAACAAAACTTATCTCAAATATCTGCATCAATGCCACCCTTGTTTGGCAGCACCTGAATGGGGATTACCAAAATCTCAGCCCTGGATTTTGCTCCAAACAATGTATAAATGAAAATCCCAAACAAAAGAAGCCTTAAGGTTAGTTATTCTTTTGCATTAAAGACAGTGATCTCCTTTCCATCCCGATGAAGTGCTCCTTTCAGTGGGCTTGCACAGAATAGCATAGGGATGATTGGTCATGGGGAATTATAAAAACACAGAGAAGAAAGATATGGCAGCAATCTCAGGTTCTTGTGGGAGCTCTTCTGGTCAGCCAGGGGCAGGACCTGTTTTCAGACCATCTACAGTGTTGCAACTGTACTGAGGCCGAAGGACTGGGAAAGAAGGGGTGAGGGCGTATGAGCACACTTCAGGTGACAAGGACAGTTAGACTGGACATACAGACCCATGCAGGGAATCCCACAGCAAAACTGTGACAAGCCATGCTTATCAGCAGTGGCAAGGGGAATTCTGGAGCTGAAGCTGAAAAACTGGTATGTTTGACCAAATTAAATAAGTATTCAACCAGAGAGACAGTTTCCCTGCTATGCTATTCATGTGTGTAGAAAAATACTCTGCTACTGACTTAAAACATGGACAGAGGCAAGAACAGGTAGGATCCAAAACGCAGGCAGGTGACCCAGCTCAGCAGTCCAATAGATCACTGATCTTCTGAAAAGTACTGTAAAAGAAGAAGGTTTCAAAGATTTAGGAAGAGTCACACCTGACACATGTCCACTTGACACATGTCAACAGAAAGAGAAAAGTGGTAAATCTCACATCAAACGAAATTCCTCTCATCCAAATGACTGGTGTACTGGAAGGCTTCATCTGGATGCTTCTGTGACTGGCTGCAATACAGCATCATGGCTTGGGGTGGGGGTGGGGGGGTGTGCAGTGTGTGAAAGAAGTGAATGGTGACACATTAGCAAAAGATTTTGACTTTTCCATCTCAGCTGGGAAAGAAGAGGAGAGTCTTCTGTGTACCATACCCCATGATATATAAAGCGACCTGGAATGAAACTGCTGTATCTTACCTGACCTTCTGTTTGCCATCCCCTTAATAAAAGGCATGGGAACATATTCTCCTGGCCCAGTTGCTAGCCTTGTTAGGATGCAGCTTATGCCGAGGTACCTGCATCTCTCTAGGAAGGAAATAAGACAAAGAAAAGGTGCTTGCATTAATGTTGCCTCAGGGCACCAGCAAGTTACGGGTTGGTGGGTTTTACAAGACTACTTACTATGCTATTCAATTAAAAAAAAAAGAGCAGTTACCATAGCAACACCCACATCTAATGGCTCTTATGCTACCTCAGAGATACAAAGCACCTTCTTACAGAGATACATTGACCAATACAGCATGTCGTGGGAAGTTTTATGCTTCAAGCAATGGTTTAAGGGGGAGAATGTGCGTTCCAATAACCAGACATATTTATATCCCCAGGTTGTAATATTAATTTATAACAAATTGTTTTCCTTCCTTGATATCTCTTTTCTTCTAATTACCATTTCTTCCATTTTTTTTCTTTTCTTCGCCTTCCCGGATGGATGATACTTGATTAAGTACAGGATGAGATTTGCATATGGGAGCTCTGTGATGTGTCCCACAGTAAGGTGGGTCATATCTGTCTGTAGATCTCATATCTAGGAAATGCCATCACCTTATCATAGCTGAGCACTCATGGTGGCCAAAAGAAAGCCAGGGGTCAGTAGGTGTTTGTGAAATGCAGTCTGGAACTACTGGTGGTAAAAGATGGGTTTGCTGTCCTGAAAAGGGATGGAGGGCAGCAATTTTTATTTCCTCTGCCCAACAGGATAAAGTGGGAAGGTGAGGTGGTGGTTCATCTTCCCCAGAGGTGTAGAAGAGGGTGCAGAAGTCTCTTTCTTGTCTTTTGTTACAGGCATGGTTGAATGAGAGAGAAGTTACACAACTCCTTGAACATGGCAAGAGCAAAGTTAATACCCTCCCAGACATGCTGGAGCTGGAGAGCCACAGTCAGATACGTGAGGAAGAGAGAAAGCACAGCTGGGCTTCAGGATGTGCTCCTCACTCCTTGGCCCTCTCTATGCTTTATTTCTCTGCAACAACTCACAGAGGCAGAGCAAGATGCTGCAGGATTCTGCATCCCCTGTCCCCAGCTTCTGCTTTAAATATACCCCTACCAAGTGGCACATTGCTGGGCCACTGCCACTTGGGCAGGCAGGACTGGCTTCCCCGGGGACCTTGGAGGGACGTGGGAAAAATGCAAGAGTCCCAGAACTGCTTACCTTTCCCGGGACAAAGCCCAGCTTGGGCACTCTGGGTCTCACAGCTTGTTTGCCACTTGAGCTCCCACTGTGCCTCTGAAATGTGGGGTCACAGCTGACAATTAGTTTCCAGAAACAAAAAAGAGAAAGTGAATCTTCAATAACCTCTGATTTTGAGTCCCCTAATTATCTATCTAGCTCAGTAGGAGAGGAACAACATGTTTGTCCTTTCTACACCATATATTCCTTGTAAATCTAAACAACAACAACAACAACAACAACAACAAAAACCCAGAAAAAAACCCCCTCTAATGACTTAAAGAAAAAGAGATACCAATTTGTCACAGTAATTATTATTTAGATATAGATGGTCTTCAGAAACACAGGACACAGGTATTTTCTTACTGCATCATCACTGAAAAATGTCTTTCATTCAAATTGCAAGATTGAGCATAATTTCCATGTTATTTTTCTGTGAACATAGGGCTCCATGTATTATTTGTGATGTTCCTAATTTTTAATTACCCCAAATTAAAACAATGGAATGATATATGATGAATGAAACCAAGCATATGTTAGAAACGTCTAAACAGTTTTACCTGGCAAAATGAACAGAAATATAAATTGCTTGTGGTGCATATTTAAAAATTCAATAGCAAGCTAAAATTATCATTTGCATTAATGTATTCTGAAATATGAATTATTAAGTGATTCACATTGGTGCAACAAAAGCCAGTTTGGAGAACCTAGCTTTAGCCTGCAGCATTCCTCAGCAGCCTTATCTTCCTAGTCTCCTCTAAATAGTGCTAAATATATAAAGGAGATTCTTCTAATTGGAAAAATTTATAGAGAACACCTGTATGAAAAAAAGAAAGCCCTTTACATTTCCAAGCAGCCTTTAAAAAACCCCCTCTCAAACAAAAGAAATTCAAATATTCAGTGCTATTCAAGTCTCCCATCTCTTTTTCTCTTTTTTTCTTTTCTTCTTTTAACCCCCTTTGTACTTTGCACTCCTGTAATTTTTTTCTTTGCTTCAATCCCAGCCATCTCGTAGTTTTTTTTCTTTTATTTTTCTTCTTCCTTTCTTTTTTCTCTTTTTTTTTGTCCCTCTATTCTTTGCATAAAGTTTCATTGTTTAGAGGTCAAGGCAGCAACCTGCCAGCGGGAAGCGTGGCAGGTCTGTGATGCTGTGGAGGAGCTGGGGACAGCTGTGGCAGCATCCCAGAGGAGCACTGGGTGGGGGGGACAAGGAGGCTTCCCCATGTGTGGGGCAGGAGGGCTGCTTTTCTTCTCTAGACAGCGTCAGGGGGGCACCAAGGATTGTGCAGGTTGAGAAGCTGGACTGAAACAGTATCCGGTGCTTCAAGAAGTGAAATCTTGGTTCATTGAGTAATGCTTCCTCCTCTGCATTGTATAAAAAGGGAGAAACCTATCAGTGAGGTCTTCTGGGGGCTTGGGCTTCATAATTCAGGATCCTTTTATAGGACATTTTTTCCCTCTGCCTTTTTATTTTTGCCTGAGGAAATGAGATCCTGATTGGTAGCAAGAAAAACAAGTGCTAGTTAAAGAAGGACAGCCCAAAGATGGAAAAGCAGCCCCAGGTCACTCTCAGACTCCTGTCCCTCTGTTGTGCTGAAGGTCCAGCAGCAAGTTTGTGAAAGAGCCAAAATTTTCAGTTTCTATTCCCAGCACTCTGCTTTCACTGTACAAACTCAATTTCCCAGATCACTTCCTGAGCTCCAACTAACTTCAGGGAGAGGACAGTTGCAAAATGTCTCTGGCTACACATGGCCGAGATGCTGCTGCTTCTCAAAACGGTTTATCAGTCATGAATGCCAGATCTGTGATGTGCATTGTACAGCCCAAGTTTACAGAATTCCTCCTGCACCGAGATACAAAGCTCAGCACTTTGGAAATTGAATTTCTCCTCATGCCATGTGATTACAGATATATTCTGATTCACTATTTCCATTTCTCTTATGTCCTAGTAAAGAGGAAAAAATGGTCGGAAAAAATGATCTCTGTAGCATTATTTCTATAAAAATTCATTTCATATGCGAAGTGTTACTCTGCTCTGGGAAAAGTGACACTGAAGGACTTATGTGTAATTATGTCTATGTGTTGTGCATATACAAACACACACACACTCACAGTGCCTGATGAGCTGTGCTAATAAAGAAACAAAAAGCGGATGTGACATTTACCCAATACAATAAACATAGGTCAAAAAATAAATTGCCACAGGATCATTAGGAGCACTTATGCATGAATAGCTTTACATGGCCAGCAGTCTTGCTGCTCCAGCATCTTGTCACCACACAAGCATCTGTAGGAACCTTTGTTCCCCATAATATTTTAGTCCTGGTCTCCGCTCATTAGGAATGGGTATAAACCTTGAATTTGTAAACCTGCTTTTGTAAAATTTATTAACCTGGCTGGATATTTTTATTATATCATTATGTTTCAGGTCTTTGAAAAAAATCTTCTATGTTCTTGGCCTCTCAGATTTCCTGGAGCAGAGGAGAGATTAATCACATGCATGCAGACAGAAGAAATAATCTGTCTTTTATTAGATTTGATATTTTCAGTTTTCTACATCTTTGAATTTCCCCATGTTCTGGTGCCAGAGTCCATCATGCTCACTGGGATAGGAGCAGGGAGGGCAGGACCTGCAGAACAAGGTACTGCTCATGCAAAGCTCCCATATTTCTGCCTGAGAGATCCCAGTCCAAAGTGCATCTCTCGAGCTTGCCCAGTGAGTCCGTGCTCTGTGCGTGCCCTGTGTTGGTTAACCCAGGAAGACTGAGCATCTTTCAGATTTTGTGGAGATGAATGTATGTGGAGATATGCTCCACATGACCTTCCAGGTGGCCCAGACATGCTGACAGGTGAACTGCAAGAGGAGCGTCTACTCTGGCCCATTTTGCCCATATTTACTTCAGGCATCCTGAAGTCTCACACTTTGCTGCTTTTCATGGTATGTGGTCCCTAGTCTGAAGCAAACATGGGTAAAGTGACTGGGCTTCACCCACCCCTGAAGATGCATTTCCAAGTAAATCCTGGGCTCCTACAGGGATGCTTCCAGCCCTTGGTGGTCTAGAGCAGCTAGATCCCTCCCAGTTCTCCCCATGGGACAGAACTGAGCCAACAATTCCCCCAAGTCATCCCATGCCTTGTTGTTACCCAGATCAAACCGTGTCTGGGGGAGGGGGTACCTCTCCAGCCTGCTTCACATTCCTTTTTGGCAAGATTTCCAATCTCTTACTGGCCCAGTGAGCGTGGGGTGGGAAGAGTTCCCTTTGGGCACCTCATAGCTGGGTTCCAGGAACTCTCTCCTTGTGTCTATCTGCTGAACCTCATGAACTGGGGCAGCAATTATTGCTCAGGCCCCTTCTTGGAGACAGCTTGCTCCCACCTGCCGAGCTCAGCCGGGCAGTGGTGAGTCAGGGGCCATGCTTGCCCATTTCTCCACATTGCTTCACGTTCAGTTAAAAACAAAGCTGTCAGTAATTAACAAAACATGAGATATTTGAGAAACCAGATTTGCCAAGCTGCTATTTTAGCAAATCATAACGATGTCGCTGCCAAAATCATCACTTCTCTTTTCCCCTCTGCACCCCCCTCCTCCAGAATCAGTTGTGCACTGTGAAATTGAAAAACTCTGTGTGAAGGAAGAAAGTGAGGTTCAAAGAGAGCTGTGGTTTTTCAGTTTGTTACACTACCAATGCAAAACATGCCACAAACAAAATTAATGGCACTGTCTAAAAAATTCTTGCTTCTTTGGATTTTTCTTGCTGTCTGAGTCCTAAGTGAGCTGGTCCAAATCAAACAAAACAATCACCTACCATAGAGCTTTGTGAAAAAAAATAGCATTCTCTCCCTTTAAACAGAGGGAAATTCAGGCTGGCAGAGTTGTAGTAATTCATACAATGTGGTTTGTGGGCCAGGAGTGAAGTTTGCAGTTCCAAGGGCCCAGTCCAGCACTTTGACTGCTGAACTGGAGTGGTGTCCCCTCGTGTTGCAGGATGGGCTCCCAACCTCAGATGTTATTACAGGCCCCATTCTGCACCACGCTTACTTAGTGTTTTAAGATGTGCATGACTCTTATATCTGACTAACTGGAACAGAATGCTCACTCTCTCACCAGAGCTGCTCAGTATTAGCCAAAACATAACGTATGGCATCCTTTAGGCTTTGTTCTGAGTTCAGCCGTGCTAGCCAACTACCTTGACATTTCTAAGAAATCAGGCACAAATCAGGTACCAGACAATGAAATTTCCTAGGATTTTTGTTACTGGAACAAAGCTGTATGAGGTCAGGCATTAAATAGGGTAGAAAAAGCCATATTGAAAGCCTGAGACAAGACCCACATGAGTCATCAGAAATTTTCTGTCTGACTTCTGTGGACCCTGGATGAGGCTGCGAAAGAACATTATGATTTCACATGTCAGTATCCAGACTTCAGGATGTCAAAGTTAGGATATTTACATTGCCCTAGGCAATTGGATTTAGTAGCACTATTTTTCATATAACCCAGTCTTATAGGAGACAACTCCTTTTAGAAACCATATAATAAATGTTGAAGAAATAATTTAATACTAGGATGCTAATGTTAAACTCACTGATGTAATTGATTAGCACATCTTTGTTGACTCATGGTGACATTTTCTGAAGTGCTTAAACAGCTGAAGAATACAAACTAATTAAAATGAATTTACATCCCTTTGAAAAAAAGGAGGCATTTTTAAAGGTGTCCAATTAGGATACTCTTTTCCCACTAGGAATGAGAGAGACTTGAGTGCCAACTTTCTAAAACTAGTTTTGAAAGTCTCACCTTTAATTCTTTCTCTGAGCCATATTTTAGTAATTTTCCATCCCAATACATTTATGCAAGCACTGTCACTCCATCTTGCTCTTCTAACAGGTATTTTCACCAAAGACAGCAATACTGATATACTCATGTAACCAAGATAACTCCTCCAGTACTGCAGCATCACACTTCTCAACATGTGAGACAATGTCTATCCAGGGATTCGATGGAATTTCCTGGAGTGCTTTAGCTCCTATCTAGTTTCCCACCCTCCTCTTGCTGGTTGCCTCCTATCACAGGCAGTCCCTCAAAGCTAAAATAGTCTGCCACCGGCTGTGAGTGCATATGTAGACATGAAGTTATCCCTAGCAGTGACCCATCTTGGCTGAGAACTTTGCTGAGGGTTTCCATTCTGTTGTGCTCCTTTCATGGGAGCTGCACTCACTCCGTGTACCTGATGCGCTGTTAATACGGGCATTAGCTTTTACGATTACCCTGACCTCTTCCTAGAGGCATTTGCATAATTATTTCACGCTAAGTAGAACAGCTCCATGTCTCGAGGAAGCTCTGTTGCACCATTTCCAATAGTGCACGTGGGAGCACTAGGCTCTGGCCTTCCTTCAAAACTGGGTCTCATATCTGAAGATATTGGGTACACAGTCTCTCCTCCCCTTCCCTTTTCCCAGCACTAGCCCTCAAGTGGAATTTAGGTGTGCTCTGGGAGCCCGTGTTTGGCTGGGCTTTAATACCAGCTGTTAAACATAGGGGAAACACAGAGCTTGAGAGACCCACCAAACCCCTGGTGTGAGGTGGGTCTCTGATGAACAGCTCAACAGTTACCTGGTTTAACAGGTTTTGTAGGTCAGCACAGGAAGAAGGGAGGCCAGTGCAGGGCTGTAGCTACCTCCACAGTCGGCAGGCATTCAGGCATTGTAAGGAGAAAGTCCATGGTGTTCCAGTGCTGAAGTAAGACTCTGATCAGGGATGCTATTTGGGCTGCAGATCCACACCAAGACACTGCCTCTTCTAGCCCAGCCTAAGTCATGAATGTTGGGTACCATGCCCACAGCACGTCTCCAGGATTATAGTCCGACCCAGTTAAGGCAAACTGTGCTTGTTTATCCTTAACACTTTTGATAGTAATTTTTTTTTTTTTTTAATTTGGTTATTCTGGCCAGGCTGGGATTGATGATCATACTGGCAGCAGATCTGAACTCAAGGGGAGAGGGAGGCATGTGCCTATAAAGAAGATAACTGCTGAAAAGAGGCTGTGTTTGATAATCTCTTCATTCGTATCAGCTGCAGCCAAAAGAGCTGGTTTACATCTGATTATAACCTTTGTCTTCTAGAGAGCTCTGAGTCCCTTGGTGGATCTTAGCAGTTTCAAGAAATTATCTGCTATCTGCATATCCTACATTGCTTAGGTATACAAGCAAGATATTCCTTACAGCCCTTCCCTCAGACACTCTGGAGACACGAGACAGATGATTCCAGTCTGGATCCATTCCACTACAATTATCCACTGTTTTTTTGTAACATATTTTTTATTTAAATAAATCAAGAGGTTCCATTTAGCACATTGCGTTTGTCTTGGCATACACTTCACACATGCAGAAACTCTATATTAAGGCTTTCATACAGCCGTTAGCAAAAGAATCAGCCAAATGCATCCCTGGTGTGCAACTGTACTGACTTCAGTGAAGTTTCACCAGGGTATCCCTCTTCTGTTGATTTGTCCCCCACCCCGTTCCCATTCCAAAAGACAAAACAGAGGAAAATGTATGTTTGTATTTAGTTAATGCAACATATTCCCCATATGAGATGCATGTAATCCCCTGCACTTCATTGTCTTCTGGATTGCTTGCTGCCTTATAGGACTGATTTTCACATTTATCTATCATTTTGGTTTTATGACAGCTGCCATAACAATGTAGAGGTTGCAAGAACAAGCAGTAAGAAGTCAGGAAACATTGTAGTCACTATATGCCCATGAACATAAGCTAGCAACCTTAAAGTGAGCCTGTTGGCACCAACAAACACAAGAGCAGCCGGAGTCACTTAACTTTGAGTGCCAGTCACCAAGGATCAGTGCTTGGCCCTATTTCAGTCTAAGGGTTTGAGGAGCAACATCAAAAAGGTAAGAAGAACCAGATCCAGATGGGCTGGGCTGGGCTGGTCTGAGATGTGGGCAGGACATCACCTGGCATGCCGTGCAGTGATTGCACTGCCTGTGTGTCATGACTCCAGGTTTGCTTCTACTGGTGTCAAGGTAAGCAGAGCTCTGCCTACTATCAGAGTCAGTTCAGAAAAGTTAAAACAGAGTGACACTTGACAAGGAGGTGAGTCTTGGATTGAGCAACACTAAAAACTAATTTATGTTGCTTTGCTATCAAGTACTTTTGTCAATGACATGGATGGAAACATAGGTGCATTACAGACCATCATAGAATCACAGAGTCATTACACTTGGAGAAGAACTCTATGATGATCAAAAGCTACAGGCCTGGGGACAGAGTGGCTGGAAAGCTGCCCAGCAGAAAAGAACCTGGGGGTGCTGGTCAGCAGTGGCTGAACAGGAGCCAGCTGTGCCCAGGTGGCCAAAAGGCCATTGGCATGCTGGCCTGTGTCAGCAGCAGTGTGGCCAGCAGGAGCAGGGCAGTGACTGTCCCCCTGTACTCAGCACTGGTGAGGATGTGCCTCGAGTGCTGTATTCAGTTTTGGGTTCCTCACCACAGGAAAGCCATTGAGGGGCTGGAGGGTGTCCAGAGAAGGGCAGTGGAGCTGGGGAAGGGTCTGGAGCACGAGTCTGATGAGGAGCGACTGAGGGAGCTGGGGCTGTTTAGCCTGGAGAAAAGGAGGCTCAGGGATGACCTTATCATTCTCTACAACGACCTGAAAGGAGGGTGTAGGGAGCTGGGGGTCTGTCTCTTCTCACGGGTAAAAAATGACAGGATGAAATGGCCTTAAGTTGTGCCAGGGGAGGTTCAGTTTAGGTATTACGGGGTTTTGGGGTTTTTTTTTTGTTTTTTTGGTTTTTTTTGGAAAAACTTGTGAAGATTGGAACAGACTGCCCAGGGAAGTGGTTGCAGTCACCATCCTTGAAAGTGTAAAAAAAGCAAGCGTAAAGGGCATTTGAGGACATGGTTTAATGGTGAACATGGTGTTGATGCTGGCTTAACAGTTGATGATCTTACAGGTCTTTTCCAACCATAATGATTCCATGACTCTGTGGACAGGAAACACTGCTTCTCCTGCCACTCATGCATCTTCCCTGTGTTTTGTAGTGGCATGATCTCTGCAATACTGTGGTTCTGAGTGTTGAAGCACTGATGAGCATTCAGAAAGTATCCATTCAGGATAATGATGGGCTCGGGGCACATAGCTTGGGTACAGACTGAAGGGCACACTGTGGGTAGCATGTCAAGGAGAAGGCAAAAGATTTATTTAATCACCATTCAAACAGGGTGCAGAAACCTGATAATATGTGGTCTTTTCAATTTAGCAGATATGTAACAACATTCTGTGGCTGGAAGTTGAAACCAGTCAAAATCAGGATAAAACTGACATGCATATTTTTAACATTCAGTATAATGAAAGTGGAATTATTTCCCAAGGGCTACAATAGAGTATACATCACTGGAAAACTTTTCAATCAAAAGAGAATGAGGTTGGATTTTTGTTTTCTAAACAGATATGCTCAAATTCAAGGAGGAATTAATTGAGGCCAGTACTGAAGCCTGCACAATAAAGCAGATTGAATTAAATGTAACCCTTGATGTTTTGAGCATCTCCTACTGGCATAGAGGCTCAAGAGCAGGACTGTCCATATATAAAAATAGTCTTATTTATTGCTAACACACAGAGCAATGGGCCAGGACTCACATTATTAGGCTAAGCATTCATATGCTCAGTATCCATGGGGCAGCCACCTTGAGAGTCTCTGCTGGCCAAGGTGCTGTCAATCAAGTAGAGAAGTGTCAACCTTTGTTTCTCCTTAGAACATGCAGATGCTCAGTCCTGTTGATGCACTGCCTGCCTCTCCTCTGCCTCCTCTCATAAGGTTTTTAGATCTTGACAAGTCAGTGATGGTTTTCTGCTTTTTTCCCCTGCTGAATCTCCGATGATTTTATTTCTCTGCTTCCAACGAGTACTGTTACTGACCTAACAAGCTCACCTCTGTGGTCCCTCTTTGTTTCTGCCTTCTTGCCTATCAAAATCTCTCACCTCCATCTTAAAACGGGAGTGACAGCAACAGCTCATCTCTGTTAAAACTGAACCCTGAGTCACATAAATGGTTCCAGTGGTACCATTTGTTTTTACAGTCAGCAAACACAAGGGCCCATATCTG
The DNA here is from genome assembly GCA_013398615.1 of Brachypodius melanocephalos. Taxonomy (NCBI): domain Eukaryota; kingdom Metazoa; phylum Chordata; class Aves; order Passeriformes; family Pycnonotidae; genus Brachypodius; species Brachypodius melanocephalos. The sequence continues at coordinate 7,715,384 of VZSR01003809.1, forward strand.
CTCCAAGGTTTCCCCTCATGGTTTGCATCCCATGTAGACATATCTCTTAATGAAAAGTATCTTCTCAGCCTTCTTATGCATGAGGGCTGCAAGCACATCCAAAGACACAGAATAAATGATTCCCATATTCCTTACCCCCCACATAATGTGAGCCATGGCCAAGGAAAGCTGGAAAATCAGTAATTAAAAAGAAATTCTGCTTTTACACAAATACTGAGTGTTTTGTATGAAGGCATGTGATTAGGATCTCATAGAGGTAGGTGAAACTATTGGATAAATAGTACTAGGTACTGCTATACTCTTATATTTCACATTTCATATCTCTCTTGATAACTTCACGCAGAAAACCCAAAGTCATGGCTGTGGTTGGGGATAATGTACATGTCAAAGTTCAAAAAGCTACACCAATTCTCTAATGTGTTAAAACTGCCCAAGAAACATAACAGAAAGGGTGCACTTTCTCCCCTGCCCCATTTTCTAAATTCAAACCTTAATTACAAAACAAAATTCAGCAACTTCACCTTGAGTTCTTCAAGGAATATGTAATAATTTGGACAAAATGCTGACAGAATTATGAACATTCTACAAATGCCCTGTAGAATTAGAGTATTTTAATTATGGAAATGTCCAGAATGGACAGCAAAGAATTCTCTATCAACAATAACAAGTGGTACGATAGTCAGTCTTTAGTATCTTGCTTCACAAGCCTATGTAGCGTGGCACTGTCCTGTGAGCTACACAAAACCTGTGCATGCATCCCTCTCAGCATTGCTGGGGCAAGCAGAGGGGAAAAACATTCCTTCAGCTTTAGTGCAAAGACTTCCTTGGTGGATAGGCAAGTAATGTTTGTTCTGGCTGCAGTATCTCTTTTAGAGGTTACATATTGCTGTGCCTGGAAAATCAATGGCTCTGTGTGTGTGTGTGTGTGCATGACACTGTGACACACGGATTTTAGGGACTGATTATAATGGACATTTTTATGTACTTGTAACCTCATCAAAATATTTCGATTTATATTCATGGATACTTCGAGAAGTAAAATAACAGCAACCCCTCCCCGCCCCACCCCACACAACCCCCTAAACCCACAACACTCTGGCCCTAACCAACAAAAGCAAAACACTGGCAGAGATGCAAAATAATATGAGAGGACAATGACATTATTTACACGAGTACCCATCTCACCTCAAAATGACACTCAAGTGAGTTGCACCACTAAGAGCTCTCCAGAACATCGCCGTATGAAATTTCTGCAGGAGGATGTGACATGCTTTTAGTACAGCTCAGAAGGGAGATCCCACCTGATGAATCTGGTAAAGGTAAAACTCATTAACTGAATGCCACTTCACATCTCTGTGCTTATGAGATGAGTACCTCTTTTTCCTCCAGCTTGTGGGGAAGAAATGCAACTCATCTCTTCTTACCTGTTTCCTCACCCAAGGAGAATCAGCATCAGCAAGGTTCTCAGAAATTTTTACATTTTTTTTCTTCCTTTTTCAAAGAGTCAGGAAGATTTCAGGGTAACTGTTCTCCAAGCATTAGGCCACTTCTGCTTCTAACAGAAAAAAACCCCAGAGCAGGTCCCTGCAAACAATTCTTTTCTTTTGTTCTAGATTAAAGCCCTTCCATTCTCAGAGAGACTGCTTCAACTGGATGTTGAGGCAATGTTTTTGTTGTTTCTTATTTAAAAGTGCTCATCCATACTCAGTCATGCCAGAGACTGAGCACAGCATTACTTAGGTGTGTGCCTGGGGTGTATATGTGTGTATGGATGTGTCCTATTTTTGAGCTATTTTAACTTATGCTTCATATTCTAGTGCTTTCTGATAAGTAGAGTTTATGTCAGAATAATTGGCCTGAGGATTTTTCTTTCCAGTCCAGTACATTTCTGAGGTACAGCTACATGGGAGATAATGGAAATGCCTCTGGAGTATCTGTCTGACAAGGGAAATAGCAAGAGTAAGGAGTGAGCACAAAACAGCGACCTTGTCAAAGAGTGTGCAAGTGAATCAGTCCAATCACTCACTGTGGGTGACGTATCTGAACAAATTGAAGCTGACACAATGGTCAATTTGACTGAGGAAAGTATAATTTTGGATTAGGGTGAACACCTTTAATCTGTCAATTGTGGCAGTCTTAAACCTGTAATTGAAAGAGCACAGCACTGCTTTACTCCAGATGTCAGTCAAACCCATTCACCCTCCTCTGATCACTGATCGGTTTGCAGTCTCTTCTGCATTTACTGATTAGGCTCCTAAATATGTCCTCTTTTAGACAAGATTCCGTGCTCCACCTAAAGAAAATATCAATCTAATAAGAGCAGCCCTTCAGAATAACACTTTGATTCACCTGATTTTCAAGCAGATGGTGTTCAGGGCACAGAAAACAGCAAAACAGAGCATCACCATGTGTTTAATTTCAGCTCTTGCTCCCTGAATTGCCGTTTGAGCTATAAAACACTATCTTACTTTTAGTGTGCTTGTGTGCCTCGCCATTCCAGAACTGAAGTCATGCCTCTCTAGTGTAATTCAGAATAGCGTGATTTCCTCCCTGGGAGTACCACTCCCAGAGGATGGTTGAGTTTCCAACCCACCTTACTCATCCCACCTGTCCCAGTCTGGGACAGGTAAGTGAATGGTTTCCATAGGCATCTTACCCTCAAAACCTATCTGTGAAATTACAGACCAAGATACTGACTCATGAGAAGAAAGGATATATTAACAGCTTCAGGAGAAGAATTACTCCATCCCTGCCCACTTGCATGCAGATGGTTCTATGATTTATCAAGAGAAATGGTCCATATGCTGCTCACAGTCTCCTGAGACTTTTACCCTAACATCACCTCTTTCAATATTAGGATTAAAGCAACATGAAATGGAGAATAAAATTAGCCTGACCTTGCAGTAAGCAAGGAGGTATCAGAATGACTTGCTACGTGAGACACTCTCCATGTCTTTGCAGCATCTGAGGGAAATTCAAGATCAGAATCACAGAATTTTCTGAGTTGGAAGAGGCCCACAAAGATCATGGAGAAGGAAGTTTCCTTATCTTAGCTCATGCTGCAGGTGAGCCATACCCACACTAATATCCTTCTCTTAGTACTCAACCTGACACCTGACAATTCTCCACAGCAGTTTGAATTCTAGCCTCTTTAATTTTATGTTCGTCACTGGTACTATTGTTTTAAATGTTTGCTGCTGTCACAGCTCTAGAGGCAAAAGGAGATAGGAACTTCTTGTCATTATTAACAGCAATGTTGCCTTTGTGAGGCAGGCCACAGGGAAGTATTGAAGAGAGAAGAAGATTCCCATTCCCTGGCGGAAGAAAATGCAGCAAAACATTAATGTAGCTAAGCAAACTCATTTCTTCAGCATGTGAGTTTGAAATAAACAGGCAAAGAAGCATCCCACCCTCCAGAGCTTCTCAAGAGTAAATCATCCAAACTATTAGTTATCCATGCTCTACTCTGTCATTATTCTCTGCCTGTCAGCTCCTTGTAAGGGCTGCCTGTTCCACCCCTCTTGTGTTATTATGGTTGCCATGCCCTCCTCTCACCAGCTCCTATCAGTTATAATGACACAGTGAGGGGAAAAAAACCCACACTCAGGCTTCCAAATTACCAGGAATTAGAGGAACAACAATAAAATTGCTTTAAAAAAACCAAACCAAACTGAAACAACAAAACAAACAACCAAAAACCCAACCAATCCAACACCCCCCCTCCCCCCAACAAACAGAATAAAATAAGCAAAATGAGAGAGTGAGAGAATTTTGCAATCTGTAGATGATTTCTGCTTCTGGGATTGCATACGTCATTAAGATTTATAGGTCAGTCCAGAGCTTAAAGAGCAGATGTTTTCTCATTATTTATCTCTCTAGCTAAGTCAGAAGATTCCTTTTTAAGGAAATCTGCCTAACACATGCAATGGAAATAGATCAGGTCCTACGATCAGCCTTTTTAACCAGCTCAAGGGTGAGCTGAGACACCCATCAAAAGAAGTTTCATTTTACCCTCCACAACAGAAAGAAATGTGCTCACTAGAGTCTGATACTGAAAATGTCATAATAACAGAACTGAATTTTAGCTCTTATGTGGCTGTCCTCTGACCATAGCTGTGAACATCCGAAGAGTACCTTGTATGAACAGTCAACTGGCTAGCAGGCTTCAGCTTCTGCCCTTCATCCCTGGATTTTTGAGCTTTAATCAAAAGACTACTTTGACCAAAGTACTGTTCTGAACAATATCACTGCTATACACTCTCTGTAAAGCACAACCTGTTAGTGCTGTGCTGCAGCCCCCCAAACTGATCAGAGCAATGTCACTTTGACAGGCGTCTGTCCTCAGCAGAGCCCTTCTGGACCTTTTACTTAAGTATCCACAGAAATGAAGCAGTTTTCAATGACCTGCTTTTCTAATCATTGCACCCCTTTGTAGGCCCATCACTGGGCACTTTGGAGGCAATTCTCACAGGTCATCTTCTGTGGTGAAGGTGGAAAGGAAAAATCAAAATACAAAATAGTCAAACAAATTATTCCAAGAATGTGAATTCTGAATTTTCTTCTTGCATACCTTCCATCAGAAATACCTGATTCAGAGCTACAGAATATCCTTTCCATCATGTAACATTCTTCCAAAATATATAAGTTTTACAATTTATAACCTCCATAAATTTTTGCATATACTCTTTGGTCACTTTTGCTAGTGTTATTGGTCTGAATAGGAATCTCACATATTCCCAAGGCTGCTAGGACTATGTCTGGCTTTTGAATTGTTTCTATCTCCAGGATCACAGAATGTATGTGAAGATCCTCTTTCTGACTGCTCTTGCCTTGAAGAGATGCCTCTGCAATTCTCCTGCTCCAGGCCTTAAAAGCACTGCTGAGACAGCTCATGCCTGAAGAACCCACTCAAGGCCACACACCTCCAGGGTGATAGATTCACTTTAGAATCAAAAGCAATTAAGAGAATAAGGAACACAGCTTGCACAGCAGCCTCGCTATCAAACAACACCAACAATAAATCTCTTCAAGTAAGTCATGAAAAGCCTTCATAATCCTCTGCAGAGTCAGTGACCTCTTCTTGGGACTCTATGGGATCTCCTTTCCTCTGCAGAAGTTAAGGCATGGAATGAAAGAAACGTTTCCCTTTTTCTGAGATCCCAGTTTCTTACAGCAGCCGCCCTGCCTTTCAGCATCTTCAAGCAATTAAAGATCAAACCCCATGGCTGATGAACTGGAACAACCCGTCCCCTGGAGCCTGCCTACCCCCTTTAGCAAATTTTTTGCTCTGAGAATTACCACCACTGACCCCCACAGGAGCTGTGATGGCGAGGTGCTGAGTGAGATTTTAACTCTGAGCAGGGATCTGGCCAAGCTGGATATTTTATGAGGTTCAACACGTAGAATGCCAAACCCAGCAGTTTGGCCATAACAAGTAGACAGGACCAAAGATAGGAGCGAAAAAACCCGTGAAATCATCTTTGAGAGATGAGAGGTGTGAGAGAGCCACCCAGAAAATAAGCCACTTACAGCACAGGTCTGAGGTCCACTAAGGAGAAAGCTCCAGGGTCAGCGTTAGACACAAGCACACCTGTTTGTTTCCTACTGTATTTAGCATTGGTGTGGCCTCACCTTGAGCACTGTGTGCAGTTCTGAGCCCCACAATTTAAGATGGATGTGAAGGTCCTTGAATGTGCCCAGAGGAGGGAATCAAATCTGGAGAAGAGGCTGAAAGGCAAGTACTGTGAGGAGGGGCTGAGGACTTTGTGCTTGTCTAGTTTTGAGAGAAGGAGTTTGAGGGGCAACCTCACTGCTCCCTACATCTTCCCAAGGAGGGGAAGTATAGACAGAAGTGCTGAGCTCTCCTCCCTGGGATCTAGGGATAAGACATGTGGGAATGTTATAAAGCTGCATCAGAGCAAGTTTGGACTTCACATTATAAAGCAGTTGTTTACCAAGAGGATGGTCAAACCCTGGAACAGCCTTCCTAGAGAGATGGTTGATGCCCTGAGCCTGTCAGTGTTTAAGAGGCATTTGGACAATGCCCCTAGTAGAATGTTTTGACTTTCCATCAGCCCTGAAGTGCTCAGGCAGCTGGAATCAGTGATCATTTTATGTCCCTTCCAACACTACTTCCATCCCACTCTACCTACAGCACAGCTCAAACAAAGATGGAGACCCAGTCCTGAGCTGAGATGGGGCTCTTGGGTCCGTGGGAAGAGGTGTGAGTGTAGGCCACAAGTTGGGCTAGTCATGAGCATTAAGAACCCTAGTGCCCTCAGGGCTCCATCATGGGGCATTGATCTGCCTACCTTTAGGTGACCCAGTGAGGTAGCTCAACCAGACTGACTTCTCAATATCACCCATGGCAGACATTTGGATTCACTTTTACAGTACAGTCGGGGTTTGCTTAGATTAGCTGGATGGTGTGACCGTCCCACTGCAGGTCTCACTACCTGTCTGTCTCTGGAGAAACGTGATAATAGTCCTGTACATGTGACTCTCATGCTCTGCTGGATTTTTCTCTAGGTAGGCTGCATTCTCTCTTTAGTCCCACAAATTCAAAGTTTTCCTCAGTCATTCTCAGAGCAAATTACCCTCCGATTCTTGTCTTTAACCTTTTTCCTACGTATTTGCATAGCGGCTCAATGAGCCATCTGTAGTGCCAGTCTATCCATGCTCTGTTCTACTCTGTCATGAGGAGGTAAAGAAAATGCATTAAAAAGCTGTAGTCAGTGCTGTGTGCCAGCTGCTAGTGTCCCTTGGAAAATATTTGCGCTGTTTGTTACTGACATGAAAGTTCTCTTGGTAATTGGTGTGCTGCTTATAGTTCTTCAGGATTCCTTCCCTCTTTGGCTACCCCAGAGAAATGTGCTGTACGGGCCAATATGAGCATTCAGCTGAGCTGATCCAGTCCAGTACTTTTCTGTATTAGGCGAAAATGTTGTTTTCATTACCAATCTTTAACTCTCAAAAAAAAAAGGAAAAAATTTTAAAAAATCCCTGCAACTGTAACTGTTTCTCATAAAGTCCACATTGCATAAACAGTTGCCCCAGGTCCTGGGAACAACAGCCCGTTCACACATGGGCTGCACCACAAAAGCAATAGCTCACAGTGGTCAGGCCAGGGCAGAACAAGGACGTGCTCTCTGTAAGGGACAGATGGTATCTATTTAGCTAAACATTCTTCCACTAAGGCTGTTTTAACGCCCAGATAATTTTTATCAGCTTCTTATCACATTTGGGAACCCAGCATGCTTCTGATAGAGGCTGTGTAAGTGCTTCCCAGAGAGTGCTGTAGTTTCAGGGTTCAAGGCAGCATATCAGCATGAAGAGGAGGTGTGTGGATGTGGAGGGGTGGAATAAAAACAACCCCATGCCATGTTTGCTGATTTTGAAATGTTCTTGGATGAATTTCCAGGTAGAATATAGATGCAAGAATGTGGGAGGCCTCTTTCATCCATACTCAGTTTTGCTATACATTCAGGGCCAGACTGTGAGCCTTTAACTCATCTGTGTCTGTGTGCTGCTTTGTAGGCTGACATGAAGGAGGTCTGCCAGTGCTCTGAGCAACTCAGAGATGCCTCACTGGCATCTGTAGCATGGTATTAAGCCCAAGCTATCCTGGCTTACATCTGATTGCAAAATTCAGTGTAGAAATGCAACTTAGCCTGGCACCCACTCCTAGGAATGCTTCCCTTCCCAGATACTTCTGTTGTGAGGACAAGGTGTTACTCATCCTCGCTACGCCTATCTCAGGGTGCCTTGCTGTTAGACTGTGAGGCAGAGCTGTCATCTGAAAGCCCCCGAGCTGTGAGGTGATGCAGCCCCGTGTCAGCCCTCTTGAGCTGTGACAGTGCCGCATGCGACACGGGGAGCGCGACATCTGCACAGCGTAGCACGCACCAGAGCACCTCGCGGTAAAGAGAGGCTGGCTGTTCAGAGAGAGAGCACAGAGGAAAGTATGGGACACTCATGAAAGGCAAAGAAAAGTCTGTCTCTCCCTCTCTCGCTCTCCTTTTCTTTCTTCACCAGGGAACTGGCTCTCACAGCACTACAATAACAAGAACTGGCAGGCTGCCCAGCATCGCTGTACTTTGGTTGTAAGTGAACTATGAGGCTCAAGCAATCTTCTGGGAAAAGTTCGCACCAAATGTATTGTATGTTATGTTTTCCCCTCATTGTATTTTTTTCCAAAACATTCTATTATATTCCTTCCCTGTTGCACTGTGGATTTCTTTAAGATCCCCAGGAGCTGCCCTTTTTAAAACCAAACATTTGGGTAATCGAACAGATCTGTTTTTTGAAGTAACAGAGATAAACTAGTAATCCTCCTCTCAGAGCCAGCCTTCAGAATAAAACCAGAGCACAATTCACTGAATGGCGAGGGTTTCTGTTGTTGGAAATTCGTTTGCTTGGGGTTTTTCTCTCAGTTAAAGCCAAAAAGTTAAATAAGAGAAAGAAGTGTGCCATTAAAACAGTATCATTACCTACATGATGTACATCTTCCATGGAGTGGAAGGCAAAGCAGAGAGGGCTTTATAATAGTAGTGCAGTAAAAGGAAAAATGTTCCAAAAAGAATGTTCTCTGTTTCACTTGAAGCTTTCAAAAGAAGTCTGATGTGGTTTTAGATGATAGTCCTGGACACCTTAGTGATGATAGCTGTAACTTTCACTGTAAGATGCCTTCATTTATTTTTTCCTGTTCCTCAATATGGTTTTTGTGGGGGCATAAAAGACACATTTTTTAAGTTAATAGAAACCTGAACACATTGAACACAATTTATCTGTCAAATCAAACCACAGACAGTCAGTTGGAAACTGGTTAACAGAAGTATGCCATGGCCAGCCCAAATACATATTCTCCATTGCCCTACAAATACAGATGCTGTGAATTTATAATTTACTGTTGTTTTTACTAATTAATTTTACTGTATTATTGCCTAGAGGCCTTTGCTAAGCTCTGCATTGCATTGTATGAGGTGCTGCACCTATGCTTAGGAAGTTTCTTCCTCAGAAGATTTAGGAGGTTAGCTTAGGGTCGTTTTCCAGATGTGTTGGCACGGTACATAAAGTAAATTCACAGCAAACATGAAACAGTTAATTCAGCTTAAATTAGCAAAGGTATCAAGTACCTGTAATTCCAGGAGGCCTTGGTAGGAGTTTTGGGTGTTCAGCACTTTTGAAAGCCAGACTGAAGTTCCTTGCCATGCTTCTGACAAAAAGTCCTTAGAAATTAAAGACAGAAAAGAATTATTAGGTTATCAGTCCAAATTCATCCCAGAAGAAAACCCATTGAAGTCAATGAAATTTCACTGGGGATGGATTTACCATAGCAAGATTGATCCCTATAGTATATTTAGAAGTGCTTTGTCCTATACAGTTTTAATTAGCTCTACATTAGTCAAGGTACTGTACCATTGTTTTAATCAGCTACCCTACCAGAGAACTGTCTCCAGCTATCCTTGTCCACATTTTGCCTCCCACCCCCATCCCTTGCTGCCTCCTTCTCACCCCCTCATTATTTTATCTCTAATTTGGCTAATGAATTTCTCAGAAGGAGCCTTTCATGTTTGAGAAGGACTTGCCTGTAATGGGGCTAAAGAAAAAAAATCAAATCACACTGAAGGCAAAAATAAAAGGACTAGAAAGAAAGAGCAAATTCTTCTACTGAGAAAAGCAAAGGTGTTTATGAAGCTTTAAGCTGTTCTTTGTCACTCCATCAATCCATATATAGCTAGGTCACAGATTTTCACCCCATATTCTGCATTAAGGTGAGCATGAGTACTTTAGTCTTTCCATTTTCAATGCTGCATTGTCAGAGCAAGTGGTTCTTGTTTCAAAATTCTGCTTTACCACAGTTACAACAGCCATAATCATTCACGTGTACATGTAAAGAATTTCTCAAGTTGCTTCACAGAAATCAGGAAAGCCTTTTAAGTTCTCTAGTGGAAAAGTACATGTAATACAAGGCAAAGTACTGTTGCCGTCAGTAGTACTGTCTTTTTTTTTAATCATTCTAATGCAAGCATTAATCTTTTCTCTGAGTTTGCCAATTATTTTTTTACCTTCTCTAATGAAAGTTCTAACAAGATTATAGGAAATTTGTCGTCTCTGTATGCTTTCAGTCGTATAATTACAACTGAAACAACTGTGTCGAGAATAACTGCAGAAACTGTGGGTTCAGTGCTGCTTTCTGCCAAAGGAAAAAAATGTCCACAGCTAAGGAAACAACCTCCAAAACCACATTGGACAAGTTACTAAATCCCATCTACGTAAACACGTGTGTGTTCATTTCTGAGTCACTGCATCATTTGACCATGCAAGAAACAAGACAGTTTGCTTGAAGAATGTCAGGAAGACCTGAATATAATTTTTTAAAATGCCATGTTTTCAGTTTTCTTAATGCTCTTCTAAAACAGGCACACACTCACTTTAAAATTAACCACAGAGCTTAATTAAGCTTCTTCTGATTGTGCTGGGAGGGTTCCATGTTGTCTTCCTGTGGTCATTTCATCAGCCACGGCTTTTCATGTAAGAATGTGCTGCATCCATGTCACAGCATGGGGTCTCATCACAGACACCTGCTCTCAGCCTGTGAACACAGATTTTAATCCTCTTCCCTGCAAAAATGGTGACAGAAGGACATGTTATTTAATTACTCATGCATGCTCTCCAAGACAGGGTCCACAGCTCCATTTGTTTCGTATGGCTTGTGCTATTTTTGGGGGGTGATCAAATAGGATGGTTGTTAAAAAAGGAGAAAGCCTCACAATAGATTTCTCTTTGCTATTTGATGAGAACAATAAATGAAAAGATTGGCAGGATAAGAACAGAGTGGGAACTGAAGAAAATCTAGGTATGGTAAATATAGCCATAAAATTATATGTGCGTTCTTCTGCTCTCACTGTGAAGATATGTAAGCTAAGATGTACTCTGTAACTTCACTCTCCTCCACTACAAGATCGTGGATCCAGCAAAAGTTAACTGTGATAGCAACATCCAACATACTGAAGAATATGAAACCAACTGAAATTTAGTAAAGCCTTTATCTAAGTAAGATCTGCAGTAGTGGTTATGTTTTCCTCAGGTGCTAGAAGAGGAGAAAACAGGAGTAGGATTAAAGAAGAACTATAAATTTTTAGTTGTGCTTAAACAACGCATTTGCTGAATCGCTCCAGTCAAAATCATTCAGCAATCCCTACAAAATCCTATCATGGACCAAAGCAAAGCACGGCTAAATGAAACGTTATATATTGTATCCGGCAAGCAATCACTGTACTTGCGTTCTCATTGCCCTCAGCAGCACCTGCATTCTTTGATCACAGTCCTTTTATGTGCTGCACTGTATACAAAAGACTGAGCCAGCAATTAGCCATTCTAGCACTGGGTCCTGAAATCTCTGCAAATGCTTCAGCTCCTTAATGAATTCCTAAATAGAAGGAAGTTGCAAACAAAGTTCAGCTTGTGTATTTTATGCCAGGTTCCCACAGCACTGTAGGTTTTTAGAGCTTAATTAATGACACTTGCATCCTGTATGCCTTCCAGAGTTTTAGTGGAACTTTTACTGGTCACTTCAAACTTTGACATCTTTTGGACAATTGTCCTCAGAATATTGGGCAACCTCCCCAGTCTTTGGAAGGAAAAAACAAGACATTGCTGCCAATTGTGACTCATCTGTATTAACGGGATGAACAAAAACTGGAGGGATGAAACGTGCATCATTTCAAGTAAACTATTCATCAGAAATCCTATGCATTGTATAGGAATCAAAACGGGTGATGAAAATTAAAACCACAGCCTAATATACCAGCATTTGGGAACTCTGCCAATGCCCCTAATTAAAATTTTGAACTAATCTCTTCAGGGAATCCAAGAAAATCTTTCAGAAAATGGAACATTCTTCTATGCATATCCAACTACTTATCCTGTAAGAGGGAATATAAAGGAGATTGTATACGATCAGACAGAGGTCAGTCGAGTGGAAAGGACAGTGTGAAAGCTACAGGAAATGAACCATCTATGAATGAAAATACTGGAATTCCCTCTTGAACTCTGACTCACATAATGTAAGATTTTGCTGGTCCTCACCAAAGGATCATTATTACATCAATGGAAAGTCTTCAGTAATTTTAGTGTGGCTTTAATCAGTTCCCAAAACAGGAGAATATAAACATAGCTGTTTATAATATCAAGGTATGCCAACATGTACTTTCGGTTCTTTTCTACCATTGTTGGAGAGCTTGGCCAGAGTGGTTTGGGACAAATGAGAGGCTGGACTGGAGAGGGTCTAAGACAGCCCCTGACATCGGCTTACAGACAATAAACAACAGATTCAGTACTGTTAGAGATGCAATTAGACATGAAAGGATGGAAAGGGTTGGTAATTGGCTAGTAAGTGGAGAGGGAAATGATGTTGGCAAGTATTTCTTAGAAGGGAAAGCCCTGATCTTCTTTATTGTTAATAATAATAATTTTTTTTAAAAGCCAGAGTAAGATTTTAAGTAGAAAAATACTATTGTAGGCAGGTGTGAAGAAGAGAGGAATAAGGTAACTAGAGGAAGTGTACAAGGCTAGGTTAGAATCTCACACATGGAAAAAGAGACGAGAGGTAGGAGTTACAAGGAAAAAAGTTACAAGCAGGGAAACTGCATCATACTAAGTTTTGTCTTTGGAGAAACCACCAGGGTCCTATAAAGAAAAATATGTGAAGGCAGTAGGAGAGAACTACCAAAGATTAATCTAGGCTGGCTCTGCAATGAGTAAATCTGTTTAGGTATGCAACTGAGCCTCATAAATCAAGCAATCCTATCCTGAGTTCAAATTATTCAAATCTATGGCTTTTTTTTTTGGCCAAGGTGGAACTACAGGGTTTAATTATTGTCTTACAGTTCCCATAGTCCCTGACACTCAGGAAGACTGGCTGACTTTGGGGAAATAGAGGCACAAGCCTCCTTCTGCATGGCTGTAAATGGCTATGTGCAAAGCAAGGCTGTGAGGACTCAGATCTCTTGGCATATTCTCCCAACTGAATCCGAACACAACTTTAGCTCCGATACACTTGTCATTTGCAGAGCTTTGCCTCTTCTCTCTGCCTTAGAAACAAACAGAACTTCCTCTCTGCTACCTTTTTCTAAAGGATCTTTCTGTGACTAAGCCATTTACGTGTCTATATTACACATAATCCTCTGATGCCAGATGAGATAAGAGAGATAATTCTCATAAAAGATTTGTGGTATTATAGATTACAGCTTCCTTTTGTATGTTGTATGCATTGCATTGAAGAGACTTTGAGTGATGCTATAGGATCTCTGTACTGAGATTACAAGATGCTTGAGTTCAGCACTGCCTTATGTAGGTTTAGAAACACCAACAACCCAACTAAGTGGCCAGCTGTTCAGACCCTGCTGTTCTCTTAACCCATGCAAAGGTAGAGTACTATTGTGGCCAGCAGGATCCTTGCCAGGGTAACAAGATTGGAACAATTTTCCTTGTATTTATTCAACTGCCACTTCAGTGGTAAAGTAGTAATGGTAAAGTAAATAATAATAAAGTGATTGTTTAGCAGACAGAACAAATTATTCCGGAAAGAAGTCATCTGTGCTTCAATCACAGTTTGTCCAGGCAAGAAAGTTACTTAGCTAGTCTGCCTTATTTTTTTATTATTATTATTAATATCCAAACTCCTGTTGACAAAACCAGCTGGAATCTTGAAATTGGATTTTACTTATAATTTAAGGGTCTAGCTAGAGTTTAAAGACTTTTGTGGATCTACCCGAAAGTGCCTTCATTGGGCATCTCTCAGAAAAAAAGCTAAATAACAGCTAAACTGCTGCTCTGGAACTCAGTTTCTCCATCAGAATGAATATGGCATAGTTCTTCTAGGAAGCAATAATCACTAGAAAGGTCTTTAGTTGTGTTTCCTGCTGTGCAATATGCTCTTCGGATGAAAGAACTGAATAATTTTGGGAAACACAGAGGAGCTATGTTCAGCAGCTTCAACAGCAATATGACTGTTCTGATACAAGGCCAACTCTGGTTTCTAAACCTGGAAAACAATATAGCCAATCTCTGTGATATTGGATGGTGTGAGCTATTCACACAATGGTATATCCTGCTTAGCACATGTGAGATATCTCTAGGAGGAGCACGGCTGATGATATATTTACATGACATTAACACAAATGTCATTTACAGTGCTCATTTGCCTAATTAATAGTGTATTTATGTTTCTTGAACACTGCAGTGATCATTGTTTAATTTCCTCTCCTGTGAGAGCATTTAGTAGAGTGGGGGAATTTATGTTTGCTCTCCAATGATGGTACATTAATCTCTATGGCAAAAAAATCTGCTTTTTCTAGTCTCACCTACACTGACATTTTGCCTGCTCCTGAATGGATCAGCAGCGTTCCACAAACAATAACCATTTTCAGTGTGGAACAGTGATCTACATTGTAAAAGAAGTCTTCACACCTCTTGATTTCTACTGCTCAGAAAGTGAAGTATGCAGCATAATTCTGCTACATACAACCAGGCAAACATCTAATGGAAATTCACCTTTAGCACCCCGTGTCTGTTTGATTTAGGATGTCACAGATCTCAGCTGTTTGCTGTCTTTCTGACTCCCCTGGCTGTGTTGAAATCACCACAGTGACAGCCAAGATGAAGTAGCTGACTATGTGAGCATTCCTTGTCCTTTCCAATACACAACAAAGCTACTTAGCTTAAATCACCGCTGACGGGAACTAACTTCTTAAACAGGTTTGAACTTGATCCTTGTTGAGCACATCTGACTGTGCCCCAGATTGCCTGGTTCAGCTCCACGCCAGCACATGTACCCTATTATCAGCAGCAGCAGCTCTACATCAGTCAGCAGCTGGCAGACGGGCCCTTGGGGACTTTTCTAGCTGAGGCTAGTGCAGCCCCGTGGCTGCTTCAATATATTCTCCATGCACAAAAGGGGACATATCTCTGTGCAAATGTTGTTATTGCACAATGGGTGTCGTTGATAGCAGGAAAGAGACAATGCTTGGGAGCTGGACATGTTGTTCAAACATCATTCCAGTCTTTTTATATACTCTGATTAAGGCCCTTTACTTAGAACTGCCACCATGCTGTTGCTGGCTGCTTTGGGTGCACAGAGAGTATCTGAAATCCCTTTTCACCCTCTTTTAAAGGATCGATTGAACTGCACTTCAGTGCCTGTAATTCTGGAGTTTGTGACTTTCTCTTAATGTAGATTCTGGCTTATCTATGTAAGGTACGCAAGCAGGTACGTCTGTAGTACCCATCTGTACAAGCACTACAAATATTTTCACTATTAGCCAACTCCTTTTCTCCACTGCATTTCCAGGTCATAACCCCACTGTTGTCAGCATTACTTAGCCCTTGACTCCCTAGCAGTATTTCTTCAGCAGCGGCAGACAGGGCTCTTAGGCAACCAGGAAATCTAAAACAAAGAAAAACTGTTCCAAGGAGAATATGGGACAGACTGAGGAGCAAGTGGAACTAACAGAATAAAGACCCAAGGGAAAGAAATTAGGTTGAGGCTGGGAACAAGAGCAGCAACATTTCAGAGGATTTGCTCCCACGGCAGGCAGCAACAGCAACTGCCAGTTCTGCGAGGGAGAGTGTCACTCAGATCAGCCAGGAATTCACCTGTTTTCAAAGTACAGCACCAGCACAGGGTAAAGTTATTGACATCCCATGTTCAAAATTATACAAAATTAAGTGCAGAGCCAGAGCATATGACTAACTGAAGGGATTAATTTTCTAAACCTAGATGTCTCTTTTCAATTCCTAAGTCTCTCCCGGGGGATCTGTGATGCATCTACTGTCCCTGTGCCAATGTCTCAGATTGACCATTACATTTAGCCTACTGAATACTAACCACCGTGTCCTTTTCAGGCTTGAGAAAATGAATGGGGACCAACTTCAACCAACTTGAGACAGAGCAGCTCTGATGGCCCAGGTGGTACCTGCAGTTCCCTTATGATCTAACCCCAGGTAGTGGGCCTGGCTCTACCGCTTGCTCACCTCTAAAAGCTTACAGAAACTCCTGCTCCCTGCCACATGTGCTGAATGCAAACTGTGTAGGTGAGCGCTGTCATTTCCCACAGCACAGCTGTAGAACTCAGAAGAAACAGCGTAATCAAGCTCCAGGCATCCCTCACCGCTGCACCCATGAGATGTGGTGCCTTTCCACAATACAGCCTTTTCCCCCTGCCCATCCTGCCTGCTTTTACCTTCTCTCTATCAGTCACTGCCAGTCCTCCCTAAAGCTCCCACGTGGCTGTGACGGGAATGTCTAAGGAGATGGGATAGAAGCATCTTCAGCAAATAGATAAATAGATGAATAAAGCACTAAAAAGACCAAGCTGGAGAGCAAGAGGGACATGAGCTGTTCAGAGGCTCGAAGGCCAGCCCATAGAGTCACTCAGTCTAGACTCCAGATGTGAACGCAGAGCCTCAGTGAGTGCAATACGGGGCTGCGTAAATATCTCAGCCAGATGTCTCAGGGCCCAAGCTACAAATCCTCACAAACGGTGACAGAGTTGGCTGTTGCTGTTTGTACAGCTCTGCTTCCAAGAGAATCAGTGGTCATTCAGTCAGCAGCAGTTCATTTTTGCTGCCAGATGGGAGGGAAAAGCAGGCTCAGAGTTGCAGTTTGTCTCATAGCAAACTCAGCAGTCGGTGGATGGGTCATGGAGCCCTCTGTGGGTACTGAGGTTGGCTCAAAATAGTGATCTGGGGAAAGAGCTGAAAAGATGATAGTAAGCATAAAGGCACATGATACTTAACTCCCAAATAGGCTAAAGTAACGGGTTGCAATGTCAGGCATTTGAATTAAAATTTAGGTCTTCCAGACCCCTCCCACTTGGTCAACTAAGCTTACAGATGCTTAACATTACGTGATGGAATTGCCTCACGTTTCAGTTGCTGGAGACATGTGATACACTGGCTCTGAGGAGCTTGATGCTTGTATCTGCACTTTCAAACTAAGCATTCCTCTGCCCCACATTCATGTTCCCAGAAATTGTCTCCTAGGTGGGTGCCTCACAGAAAGCACCTGGAGGAAATCTCACCACCTTCCAGTCTATTTGCAGTTGGATCTGTCCCTGGGGAGAATGGAGATCAGTTTCAGCTCCCTCTTCTGTCTGACTTAGACCAGAGAATTGAGCCTGTCTCTCCCAGGAAATTCTAGCACTAGTCTATACTGTATTTCAAACCAAAGCTTTCCCAGTCTCTTGGGTTTCTCTCACACTCCATAAAAAAATTAAGTATTTATTGCAGCAGGGTATAGGACCTGGGGATCTGCAGTAAAAGTCCTTTTATAATCTACCTTGTCACTGACCCAATTTAGTATATATCAATTTATGACCTAGATTCTTTTCAGCAAGTCACCAAAATTGGAATGGCTGAATAATTTATGAGAAGATTTGTAAGCAAAAGTCCTGAGTTGGGACACTCTGATTCACGGGGATAATAATATTTATGATTTCTTGTTCAGGCATGAACATGTTTTAGGATGGCAAATAATTGTCACAAGATTTGCACGAGGATGGTTTTCATTCTCCTCTTTTAGAGTACCAATAGAAAAGTGAATCATACAGTACAAAAGATGAGCCTTTGAATCAGCTCAGAAAAACTTGTCAAAGAGACATGTGCCAGTCAAACAAATCAAACAGCCCAGAAAAACTTGACAAAGAGACATGTGCTACCATATCAGTGTCCTGTTTCCCTAGGTCCAGCTACAGCCCAAAGTTACACCTCCTGGAGAAATATTTAAAAAGGTCATTGTCCCTGTCTTCAGACCTGGGCTCACAGCGATAACTTGGAGTCAAAAAGGTTTATGATAGTGCAGGCTAAGAACTCACACATGAGCAGTAGCTGATGCAGGGTGAACTCTTTTATCTTCCACGGCAAATGTTTGGGATGGTGAGCCCTATCTCATGGACACTTTTTTCTCATTCCCAAGGTCCTAATGGAAGTCATGCCAAAAGATGTTCTGAACAACAGCAGGTACCCATATGGTACCTTTCCCATAAAGGTTGCAAGGGCTTACTCTATTTTATACCTCTGTCACTTCTGCATCCTCAAACCATTGCTGAGATCCACCAGTTCTAATAAAAATGTTTCCTGAGCTGCCACATTCAGCCCTGGGTCTAAATCAGATTTATCTGCACTGACACGTGTATGCTTTTGAGGTTTAATTAATTTCCCTCCCTATCTTGAACAACTTAACCCCAAAAAACATGGTATAGAGAGACCTGTGCTGGACATGGACATCCTTTTCCGTGTTATTCTGCACTTTCTAAAGAGAAAAGGCATTGAGTATAATAACCTTAAATAACAGCTAACTCCATGATCTAAAACAAGTGCACTGAACAATTTATTCAAGCACATCATGCTGTTCTTCCACCTCCTTGGTAATGAATGCACAGCATCACCATGGCTGAAAGTTAAAGGGGATATTTCTTCTGGCAGTGCCCTCTGGGTCCGTTAGGCTGGCTTATCCAGCAATCGTGTTGGCAGTTTGGAGTTTTTCCCAGGATCTTCTATGGCCAGGGATGCTACAGGCCACTTTATTAAATGTCAATGCTCATTGCAGATTAATTTTTTGGGGGAGGGGTTTCAACCTTAGAATGTTTTCCTTCTGCTTCACATCAAAAACTCATCTATTAAAAAGTCTTTTCAGAAAGAGTCCTTTCTTTTGGAATGAAAGGCTTGCACTTGGAATCCTACTGTGCAGCACTGACTCTTCCATATTGGGAGACAGAAAATTTTCCCCATCTTGCCCTTGAATCTGCAGTTGCAGCCCCTCTTCCAGCACAGGCTCAGAACACGCCTCTGACTCATAAATGCCTGTTCCAGTGTATAAGCAGCAAGTAGACAAAAACATGAGATAAGTGAAACCTTTCCTCCTGCAGTGCAGAGGGAGGTGGAAGTCATGTAGACCAGTAAAAAAGTAGATGTTGAAATACAGTGTTGGAGGAGGATGAAGAAATTCCATAATCCTTATCTCTGTCCCTGAAAAAAATCACTCTCCTCAACCACAGACCGCAGCAAGTTCCTATCTGTGGAAAATCAGACTTATTTTGCCATTCATGCTAGTGCAGTTGCCATCTGAAAGCCTCAAAGCTGCATTCCTCGATGCCTGTGGCCATATCAAATTTTTGAGAAGCCATGAAGAACCATTATCTGGAAAATGGTGCTTCATTTACTCTTTGACTCTCAAAGAATGTTTTGTCTTCCTCTCTGTTTTGTGAAGTGCTGTCAACACTTAGAGTGAAGTTTATTGTAAATACACAATAATAACAACTGTGCACATTCATCTCCCATTCAATTCCTATGTAAATTTATGTTAATGTGTATGCAGATTAGGTCTGCCCCCCTTGGTCCTGGAAAGTTGTCAGAATGACACATGGGTTCTGAAGAGGTTGTGTGCTACTGATCTGCAGTTTTTGTATAGTGTTCAATAACTGGCAAGCCAGCAACAAGAGATCCTGTATATTTGTCTTCACTTCTGCTGGATAAATCAATGGAGTCTTCTAGAATCTGACTAACCTAACAAGGACTTTTCTAGAGTCTAGGCAGAATTAAAAAGAAGTCTCTAAAGCCCACCTCTAAAGCCATGACCTGCTATTTTTATTTCTATTTCTCAATAGAACAAATACCTGTTGGATCTTTTGAAAATTTGGGTAGTACAAGGGAGCCTAGTAAGTTTCAAGATCTGATTTGCCATTTACGTAAGAGAAAAGCATTTTTTTCTCCCTAATATTTAGTAACCACTAAACCAATGCCTAGAGTTTATGGGTGCTCCTCACTTTTTGCTGACTAAACCAGTACACTTTTCAAGAGAGCTTCAATAAGTCATTTATTTTATTCTTTCCTTCTCAACCTCCCTTTTCTCTGTTCTAACATAAAAAAAACCACTGATCTTCCACCTCTTTGTGCAGCCAGAGCCATTTTTAGTACTCAGATCAGACCCATGGGAAGGCAGCTGCAGTGCTGCTGTTGGCTGTTCTCTGCTTTCCTGACATGGGTGTTTTGCTATGACTCTTTCTAGTCCTTTGCAGTAAATAGAAACTAATCTTTAGCTCATCCCATGACTGTGTCCCTACAAGGCTCCCAGGCACTTCTTAAATAATCACAACAGGATTTAAATTGGGACTACAAGAGATACACGTGCTCTTTGCACAGGGATGAATCTCTGGTAATCCAAAAGGGGTTGGGGAAATTGCCATCAGAAACAGCAGGTGCCACAATTTTTGGCTAGGAAGACATACCAGGCGACAAAAGTCCAATTGCCAGAAAGTATTTATACTCCTGCAGTTCACAGCTGAGGACTTGGTCCTGACCTTTGATAGACAATACATATTTGTTCTTCAGTTGGAAACTCGGTTGTGCTTGGAGGGTAAGATTGTGCCCAGAGCTGATAAAGGTGGGAGTTGAGTCATCAGTTCAGAATGAGGCAGCAGTCTCCTGACCAAAATCACCTCCCATCCTAATAATACTTCATGGACTGAGGTGGACAGTGATTTTTGGGGAAAAAAAACTGAACAAACCAAGAAATAACAAGACAACAAATTAAAACAGAACTGTACCCCACAGACTGATGAGAAACTTCAGTCACCATTTATTTCTGTCCTTTCAGCTGATTTAAAGACTGATGCTGAGGAAATCTCTTAATCCTTCAATTCTTCTCACTTCAATCTGGTTCAGAGTATTATTTCACTCTACTTTTTAAATCTCATTTTATTGAAGGCAATGTTAGCCCCAAGAGCAAAACAAGCAAAATAAAAACAATTAGAGCCTGGAAGGAATCTGTATTTTTTTCTCTGAGATAGCGCCCCATGTCAGACAGCTTTCCACATACCTTGTTCATCGTAGGTTACATTATGGCATCCCATCAGGCCCATTCCAACCAGGTTGCAAAGGTATTGTGGCTGGGATCCAACGCTGCTTTCCCTGCCCGTGATAGCTGTTGGTGGTGATTTCAGCTTAATCATTTTCTCTCTTTCCACCTCTCATGCAGCTGCCTTCCTGTCTTGATAGGACCAAAGTGCAGCTCATGGAATCTATATGATAATCATAAAAATAGCTATATCTGTTGAAAAATGGATTTAATTCCCCCTCTAAACCTTTGTGTATTGCCAACTGGGGGTGTGAAACCAGCTGGCAAAAGATGCGTTCATTTCGATTTCATGACTTTCATATACTGCAGCTTCCCAAGTTTAAATGGTTCCTCCCCTCTCTAATGAGAGTACCAAGGCCTTGACTAACAGCCCTCAGTTTAAACAAAGTTTTGGAGTTTCTTTCCATGGTAACTTCTCCGCAGATGTCTGACAGCCTGCTCAATCCAGGGCAGCTGAATGCCTCTTCTTTCACAGCGTGAGCATTTGTCAGAGGCACTAGGAGTCAGGCTTGGTGAGGATTTGTATCCCTGAGCAGCCTGCAAGTAACTTGCACAACAGCGTGGGAAGCAAGCTTAAAAGTGGTGCTGGTAAAACTGTGAAAAACTAATTTCATCAATGTTTTCAAAATGTAAAGGCTTGGAATGGACGACGTTTTACTTTTTTTAACTGTTTTATCCCTATTCTTATAAAACACATTTTTTATTTACTGAAAAGCTTGTCTTCAGTACATTGTTTGCAATTTTTTTCTTTTTTTAGTCTAAACAGGATTTTAGAGAGATGACTAGGCAGTGTGAGAGAAAAGTCTGGTATGTTTTTTCACAGTTATAAGAGAGAAGGGAAAGGCAATTTCTTGGGAAAGATTCCTTCAAGACAGGTAGAACCATCCAGATCAGAGCTTTGAATCTGAACTTAGAGGGCATGACTGAGCCCTCTTGGGGTTTTATTTAACATTTAGATGAAGTTTTGTTTTGGTTATGCTTGACAGTCAGAAAGTTACACTTACTTTCAGCCAAAGCATGAAAGGAAATACTGTGGTCTTGGGAGATGGAGGGAAAATGGAGAGAGGGGGTAAATCAGCCCTAAGTAAAAATCTCCCATGAAGTTGGTAGCATACCCAGACAACCAAAGCAAGAAAAAGAGAGTGAAAAATTTCAGTCACAGAAGTCAAAAGCTGCAGCTCTCTTATGGGAAGGAATACATTGCATCTCATTTCTGCTGTGCCTTCTGATACCATCTACAGAAAATCTATCACCAGTTGAAAGAGGGTTACATTCCTTGTCAATGCATTCCACCACATTGGTGTCTTGACTTTCAAGAGTTCATTAGATACACAGTCATGGAATTTTCTTTGAAACAAAAAGACAATACAAGCTCCTTTATTTTGGCCTCATAGAACCATTATTAACTCCATTTCTTTATATAATAATTTCCCTCCATTTATTGCTTCAGCTATCAGCAACACAATAAATTTACCTTAAAGCAAATTGTGACATATCTTTCTCTATATATTCCCCCATCCATGTATATGTACAACCCCCACATATATGCATGTACATAAACATAAAACGTGACAATGAATAGCAGAATTTACTGAAAAGCAAGAAAAAACCTAGCATATTAAGAAACAGCAGAAAATTAACACTGAATTATAAATAATACAAGTTAAGTATTAGATGTATTTTACACTTTGTTTTTCTGTCATTATTCTGTTTCTGTGATTATGACATTTTATTCTTGCATACCTATCTTTCAGGAGGGTAGCTGCTCTGGAAGATCCCATTGAACTGGGATACTCACAGAGAAGTCTGACTAGTTTGTTTAGAGGGAAATGAAAAAACTGGAGTCAAGAGACTGAAAAGAGAACGCTAAGAATCCAGCACAGTCAGTGGAGAGTGGCAACAGCTATGGAGCCTTTGTCTTTGAGCAGGAGCTGAAAAGCCCAAATAGATTCAAGTTAACAGTGCCAGACTGGCAGCTCAGTGAAGTCATTGTACATGTCCCCACCAACTACAAAGAGCTTTAGTCTGACATTAGGACCTGTTCCTGTGCTATACTTTCTTCCCATGAAATATCTGCCTGCATAAATATTTGTTTCTAGTAGCAATATGGATGCAAACTTCACTCAAGGGAGACATAGGACTGGAAGAGCAGAGTATGCTTGAAATGGGATTTAACAGGAATCTACCAGTTCTACCAGCTTGGTGTCAGCTCTTCTGTCCTTAAGACTTAGAAAAACTAGGTTTATGAGCAGCTTAGAAAACTGTTCTGTCTTTATTAGAATTTAGAAATATCTACAAGAGTTGTAACAATACAGCCTAATTTTCACCCAGGGAGTTCCAAGCACAGTGAATGAAAAATGAAGGAAGTCACCGGCAAGTAATTGCTGTACCTCATAAGCAGAGCACAGAATTGTTAGTCTCATTAAAGGTGATAAAAGCAGGACTCTTCATCTGGAGAACCTGTGAAATTACTGCATGTGAAATATGATTTAGTCCTTATCCTCAGCCAAAAATGATGGGAAGCAAAGCTGCTCTGCTCTACCTCTTCACTGAATTCAGAGCTTTCAGCCATTGATACAACCCACAGCCAGAGCACTGCGCCAATGGACTCTGCCACTGGCAGGAATGGCATGAAGTCCATGTCTGGATCAATACAGTGTTGTAGGATACTGTTGGTGCACTGTTAGTGGGAATACTACAGTCTCAGGTTCCAGACCCAAGGCTGTACATAATTAGCACTTCATGATGTACAAGAGAGAATTGTTATATAAACCAGTAAAGATGTACATATCCCAACCCAGACAACAAGGTAGACGTGCAAGTCCCATGTGTAATTCAGATTTAAACACTACCGAACGTGGCAGGAATCCCAGTGTCCTAACTCATAAGAGGAGCATTTTCAGTGCTTTCACCAGGAAACAAAAGAGAAAAAAAAGGAAAATAAATTCTGCCTCAACATCTTGCAAGGAGGCAGTCAACTCTCCAGGGTTTCTTCCTCAGTTAGACAGAATTCCTCGCCTCAGTTGGATCAGAAATGCACATTCATAAGTCCGTGTGTGCTCAGACATCTGTAACACTACATCATTTATGCCACAGCCAAAAGACATTCTTACTTTCCCTGACAAGTGAGGGGACAACTCAAGCTGGTGTAATTCACTTTTTGTCCATCAGTAGACAATTCTAATATAACAATGGAGGCAACAGATAACTGGTGGCAAAGGAGGGATGTAAGTTTACATTTGTCACTTCTGTAACACTTCAGAGAATCTGAATAAAACAGTGTTTTATTCATGTGTTAGTGCAACTGTCTCCCCAAAAATCAGTGTCTCTTGCACTGAAAATTTGTTTTGATCGCCCTGTCCTAAGTAGAACACCATAAAAGTGATACCACATAGGATCTTCTTCAGAAACATCATTTTGTGCCAGAGGATCTCTGAGCCTAAACATTTCCTTTCAGACACTTTATTCCCAGAGGAGCCTGGCTTTCTGCAAGAGCCCTTTGTAGTCCAGCTGGATGTCATTACATAATTAAGCCTGTGAACCAGGAGGTAGTCTTGAGCATGGCAATTTTACAATGTAAGATCAAAATGTTATTCTTTCTTTCAAAGGACCTGATGCCATTTGTTGTAGTGCCTTTATGCAAGGGATCAAATGCAGTATTGATTATTCATTATTACCTTTAAAGAGGTCAGGAAGCTTCTGGAATTCAGAAGATTTCTGGGGATCTGAAGTGATATAGGGCCTCAGGGCTTGATGGCTCCTCCTGACCTGAAGCTTTGAAATATCACCTGCTGTCTGGATTGTTCCTACTTGCTGCCTGGGATTTCAAAGTCTTCCTCTCTCCCTTTTTTCCCCTCAATGTCTTACAGACATTGCCAGATCAAGAGAAGCAAAGAATGCAAAAGAAAGTGAAAGTGAGAAGACCAGGATTTGGAAGCCCAGCTGGCATACATCTGCTTTGCTAGGCTTGAATTGAAAATGAGAATCATTATTCTTGTTCTGCGGCATCCTACTGTGTTTGGTTATTGCATCACACAGAAGAGGCAATGGGCATATCCTGTGGCCAGCTCAATTGCCTTCAACATGGGTTAACCCACTGTCCACTATCCCAACACAGGGAGTTTTTAAACCTTTCTCTGCCAATTTAATCTTTGGGCACATTCAAATGGAGGAATGTTTAGAGGAGACTGGGACTGCCATTATGTGGAGACCCTGACAGAATTTGAAACGCTACCTTCATCAGTGAAGGAAAAAATCAATGTCATATTGATCTAAACACTATATTTAAAGTTTCCATTTTCAACAACAGTGCCTTTATGTTGTAGAATAAACCTCCAAGAATGCTTTTTGGCAGATGGTTAAATATTTAAGTAGTTGGCTGCAGATTTTTAAAAATTGAGATAATTAAAATACTTGAAGCAGTTAATATTTATTAGTCATGAAGAGTTTGACAGGTTAGATGTTTTTCTACCCACACATTCTCTGACAGAAAAAAAAAAAAAAACAAAAACCCAAAACAAAAAACAACCCAACAAACCAAACCAGGACCCTTATCTTTCATTCTATGGGTAACAAATTTTGATATGATGCAGAAGTGGAAGGCACGGACTTCCCAGTTTACTCAGTATGAGACACTGAGAGTGGTTGCTGTCACTTATTTCAAGAAAAGGCCAGGAAAAAAAATGTGAACAACAAGATCTCTGTGGAAATGCACAGAGTTCACCCTGGAAAGTGCCCAGGATTAAAACCTTTAAGACCGAATCTTCTGCATCACTTCAACTTTCACTATAAATTACAGTGTCCCTAGCAAGGTTGCAGGGCTACTCCAGTCACCAAGGATCATGAGAAAACCCATTTCTGACTAACCTTTTTCCTTCTGTTGGCCTTCCTTCCAGGACAGGAGATGGATGGAACAAAGCCAGACCAGTTCTGGGGCATTCCAGAACTGCATCAGAGAAGACACCAAGACACAGTGGAGTCTTGGCCTCCTGTCCTTAAAATGAGAGACAGGAGGCCAAGAACTGGCAGATCGCTGAGGCTGCTCTAGGGCCCAGTTTCACCAAGCATGTCCTCTTTTAACTGTCCAGAAATCTGGCTGAAAATAAGGATCACTGGCTGTCCTACAGACTGTCAACACCTGTAAATGTTCAAACAGTATCTGGGCATAGACAAAGCCCGACTTTGCATGGAGTGTATAGGTTACTAATGTATAGTAGAGCAGCCACATGAAACTCCTAGTCAACAACTCATGAAAAACATGAAGATACCACCAGTGTTAGACTATATAGCTGGCTGGCTGGAAGGAGAGCTATCTCCATTACATCTTACCTCTCCTTTTTTAATAGCACCACTGAATGGTCACTATGTGCCCCTGTATGAAGTCTCTTGGCTCCTTTACACTCACAGGCAACAAAACACCTCAGTAATGACATTTGCATGTAGCGTTAAAAGGAGTGAATGCATAGGATTAATTGGGGCAGGCAGGGGGATGAGTGGAAAGGAGCTTCATCACTGTCTGCACAGCAAGGTCAAGGGCAGACAGGAGTAGAGTACACACCTGCTCTTACCTGGTATAAACCAGTAAGGCAGGACTCACTGCCTTGCAGGCTGATCACAGCCCTGCTCTGGAGTCACATCAGCACTGCCCTCGAGGAAATCAAGAGACCTGTTGGAAAGTAACTTTGGATACCACCCTGTGCTGGTGCCAGTTTGCTCTCTTAAGGGGAAGATAGCTGGAGCAGAGCAACCTGTAAGCTACATCCCCCCTTCCTGTGATCAGCAGAGATGAACTGCTGAAATCACTGAGGAGACCTTTCTTTATCCTACAAAAAAAAATCTTTAAGGGCCATCCCTGTCACAGACAAAATGATAGGGTATTTTTCTCAACTTCTTTATTTTAATTAAAATTATTTTAGAGATATTTTTGCAGTGTCACCTTGTCCTACAATAGCAATTCATGATTTAATTATCTCATTGGCATAGTGAGACTGTAGGAAAACTGGTAGAATTATGAGCTACAACGAAAGAAAAACGTGGTTTAGATGTGCAAACACTCAGAAGTTTCCAGCTTTCGTAGGTTTTCTTTGATTGCTAAAAAAGTGCATTGGAGAAAATCTGTTAAGATTTCAGTATCCTTCCTCTTCAAGAGGAATCCACAATTCTTAACCCTTAAGAGCACCATCAAAACTCATTGCAAACCAGAAGACAAGACAAGACTAGAACCCAGCAATGAAAAAAGTCACAACCTTTTTAGAAACAAATATCTGAGGATCACATTACTCACCATAAAGAAAAAAGAATGGAAATGAACACACATTGTTTCCTCTTGAAGTACCCAGAAGAAAAATCTGCACCTTAAAAAGGTTTGACCTCAATATAGGCCATAATGCAGAAATGTGAGGATCTTGGAAAGTTGTGCTTTTCCTGGATTGAGGCCCAGATTTTGTAATATATCTTGCCTGTTACTATTTTTCTTTCTTCTTCCAGAGTAGAAAAGGTTCTTTTGAAGAAATGCGTTTTCTAGACACTTTGATACACCAGAATTTGGGTCTGTTTAAATACTTCAAATTTGACATATATATGCATGTAGTTATAACATTTTGTGAATGTGAGCCAACATTGCCTTCTCTGGATCCAGTTCTTCCTATCAATATGTTGTAAGACACTAGACAGAGCGGTGTCTACCCTAACATGCAGAGTGTGCACTGGCCAGACAACAGTAAAACACTCAGCTTCCTCCGCCTTTACCTTCTTCACCAGTTTTAATGAACAGCACCTGAAAGAATTTATGCCCAAGTTGAAACTGGAGTTACAGGAGTGGCACACAGTGGTGCTACATCACATCTGCTTGGAAAAGGAACCTTTTCTTCCCCTCAACCTTACTTCACACAAGGAAATCTATCAATTGTTTGATCCAGTGGCTATCAGTGGTATGAGTATTCCCTCAGAGGCCATTTTCCTACCCTGACCACAAGGTGCTTTTGCACATTGACCTGATATTTGGTTCCCAATGCTCTCCAGGCTGAGTTGAAACTGCGGCTACAAGACATTAACCCTACCCTAAGATGCTCATGGCCTGTCACATGCGTCCCTCTTTTTTGCTATCTAGAGAGTACGTATGCAAATGCTTTCCTGTGTGTTATCTCATACCAGTTGACTGAGGGGACCAGAGCAACAGAAAGACAAATTCTGATCATTATTTTTCCTCCAGATGAACCTCAAAATCCATCTAGATGGGGATTTTGAGATCCATACAATAATTCATGATTACTAGCCCCACTAAAATTAATTCCTGCCATATCTTATCAAACAGTTGTCCATGAGAGAAAGTTTTCCCTACTGAAACATGAATAAGTCACTCTAACTTTTGTGGCTGTGAACTGAAAGCAATTCTTTCTCCACCTTCCAGTGTTTGCTCAGGTGCAGTTTGGTTTCCACATGGACTGATTGAGGAGAACCTGCCCCAGCCAGCGAGCGAACAGGAGCCACCAAACAAAGTCCTCGTCCCAAAAGAGTCTGTTACATGAAAGTGCACAACATAAAAAACATCTTTGTATTTGTGACTTACTGTAAGTCCTTGGGAGGTTTGCCTTTAAGGATGACTACATTTTTAATCAATCAGCAAGGCGTGCAGTATGTAAAGTTCATGCTAGCTTGAGCGGCAGCACACTCTGTTTTTCCCCTGGTGAGCAGCCCCCTCTCAGCCCCTGAGCTTTAGCTGGTGAGGTTATGCAGCCTTGCCTATTAGGACTGCTCTCAGCCACATGCCTGACTGCACTCTCAAGTCTCAGGGCCAAGAGTAAACTTTGAAGGAACCCTGCCAATTAAATGTAAGCAGAAAACAAAGTCTTTATTTTTCAGCAAAGCTAATGTGGTCAGAAGTGTTCTCATGCTGCTGCTACTGATAATTATTATTTTGCATTCAGTAATGATGGCTTTTAACTCAATTTGAATATTAAGTTCTTTCATGAAAATGAAGGTATCTAAAAATGAGAATTGATCAGATCGTCATTGCTAAATAGACTAAATATATTTTACTACTGGAGAAAAGTGAGCCCTTCTGTGACAAATGTTTTACAGTCTTGTTTTGGGAATCTTACAGGAAAAAAAAAAGCTTAGATGGCATGCATTATCTACAACAGGCAAAGACAAAACACTGCAGAAAGGTTAGCTCAGATGAATTCCAGTAAACGCTTTATATCATTTCATAGTCCAAATAGACTACAGCACTTTGCAGAAAACATATTTGAGGAATGACATACAGAATTTAGTAGAATATACTTGGATTAGTTCTTGCACTTTCTCCATTTAAATATAATTGTTTCGGTCCTCAGTTCAGATACAATAATGTTCCAATTCCAGTGTTTAACTGTTCTGCTGGGTTGTGACCCTGCCTACAACGAATCTAACAGCACAGACAGACTCCAAAGAGGTCTTAACTTACAAATGACACATTTTCAATCCCTTTATCTTCTTTTTCTTTTCCACATTAGAAACAAGTGGTGTACATACAACTAGAAAACTCCTTTCCAGTGCTGGAAGGGCCTTGATTGTAATCTTGCTACCCTATGAGACAACTGAAAGCTGTGGCAGGGGAGATGGTCATCTGATTGTCAGAGCTTGCCCAGAGCTTCTAGTGCAGTCTGGGCACCAGGAAAAGCAAGAAGGGTATAAAAAATTTCAGAATGTCCCAGACAGATGTTTGGTTGCCTGCTTCACTGCATCAATGGATGTCTTGGAAACAGAACTTGTGGGAATATATTGGATTCATTTCTCTTGGGGGCTCCTAACACC
Source organism: Brachypodius melanocephalos (assembly GCA_013398615.1). Taxonomy (NCBI): domain Eukaryota; kingdom Metazoa; phylum Chordata; class Aves; order Passeriformes; family Pycnonotidae; genus Brachypodius; species Brachypodius melanocephalos. The sequence goes on from VZSR01003809.1 coordinate 7,745,094, forward strand.
CTCGTGAAGGTCTTGGGTAGGTGCCAAACAAAAGGGAGAACAAAGAATTCTTCTTTAAAAAGCCCTTTTAAAAAGATCTGGTGAACTTCAGCTTAAAAGAGAAGTAAGAATGTGACCATTCCAAGGGGATGCTTGTAATTTCTATCATGATTTCCATAATTCAATACCTTACAATTATGCATTTCAAAGTCATCTGAAAGTACCAATAAAGACAGATTGATTACTTTATTTGTATACATTGCTATGAGACATTATCATTCAATGCTGCCAAAGTGAGTTCCATGCCAGCCCTTGGTCTTAAATTAGAGTAAGGACAACAAAGTGTTCTTTCCTCTACAATGATCACCTAAACCCGAATGAGCCAACAGAGGCTGAGAGACCATAAAGCAGTTGGTATCAAGGGGTGTTTGCTGATGAAAAACCACAGGACCTCCAAACAGGCCCCTTGGAACTTTCTTGAGAACATATACAAATTTCAGCACCCAGTCAGCAAAGTGATAAAAATATTCACTAGAGATAGGGCTTGAAATTTACCCAGAGAAACTGGCTGGGCGGGGCAGACAGACTGTGCAGCAGCATGAAGGACTCAGAGTGGTTTTGATTCCCCAAAAAACATCGTTGGTCATAACAGAAGTAGAAGGTATTCTGCATTGACTTCTCCTCCCTGCACTTGCTCCTCTGAGAATAACAGAGATCTCACAGTCTCTGTCCCTGCAGCTCTGCCCTGCCTGGGCAGGGCAGGAAATCTCAGCCTTGTGCCTGGGCAGTGCCATGTCACAGATAGTGAGCAGAGGGCCAAGGAAATATCTTTTGGCTCTTACTTCCACCGGCAGGTTTGGCACTTCTTCGCACCCACCTTTCTGCTCTTGAATTCCAGCACTTGGTTAAAGTAGGGAATCTGTTTGTTGCTCTCTAGAAGACGATGCCTTCCATATAACCCTGACCCAGCATAGATATAAGGTACTGAGTGCTCAACTGCACCACAGCTGCTCCATCCAGGACCACCTGTGAGGAGAGTTTACTCAAAGGATTGTCCTCATCTAATTCCACAAGGGCTCAGCCTGCTTTCACCTTAAGACACAAGATGGGTTTGTGTGTGTGTACCCCAAGTTATTTCTGTGCACGCTTCACATGTGCATCAGCACAGATCCGTGAGTGTGTGTGCGTGGAGGCAGATAAACAGATAATCTGGAATTGTTTCAAAACAAGGGAGACATTTCTCTTTCTTTCTTTCTTTCTTCCTTTCTTTCTTTCTTTCTAGTCATTTTGCAACAACTTGGCCTTGGGATCTTCCAGGGAGCTGTGTGTATATACAAGTGACACACTTGCCTGTTTTCACAGCTCCTGCCTTACATCCATTTAAGCATCTTTCCTACACCTGGAGGAGTTCAACAAACATCAGCTCACAGGTGTCACCCTCCATTGGCTGAAGGCTGGCTCCAGTGAGTCTAGCCAATATCTGCTTTGGCTATTAACAGCCTTGAAGAGGCCAAGCTCAGTGTGTGTGGGGAAGCAGGGGGAGGAAAAGGTGGAAGGAAAAGGAAGGGGGGTTACATGTATGTGCATGTGCATTTGCTGCTGCTTTAAGTTTCCATCCATTTAAGAGTTTAAATACTAGTCAAGCACTTAAAAAAACATTAGGACACATTCCAGCTTTCTCTGCCAGTCAGAGGGAAAAAATGTTTGAAACCCTGCATCTCAGCACCCCAAGGGCTTTATGATTTGTTAGGTTTAGTAGTTCAGAGGATTAAAAAGACAGAAATATTAGTATAAAAAGAAGAGGAAAAAGTCAATGTATTCACTGAAGCAAATCTAATGGGTTGCTGGGCCAGAGAAGAAAAGGTTCTACTACCTGACTGAATCTTATTTATATTTCTTGCTCCACAATAAAAAATAATTTTCCAGACATTCCCCCCCACTCTTTTTTTGCTATGCTAGTCACATTTCCTAAATCCTTTATCAACGACTGCTCTGCATATGAATGGGATGTAATTGAACTGTCACATTCATGAAGGTCAGTAACCTTTCATTAGGAAGAATGTGTCTTTCTTGATAAATTGGAAAGTCCCTGAGGATTTGAAAGCATTTTTTTATTTCATTCTTTCAAATATACCTTAAAAATCTAACACAGATCTTTCTTTCTTTTCATAGTACTCTGACAAACCCCTTGTCTTTCTCTTTGTCATAGGCAGTTCCATGCAAAATATTCAATCACAAGCTTTCACCATGACCTTCTTAAAAATGGAATGGGAAGCATAAGCCCCCCACCCTCAACCCCTCACTTTGAATTGCAGATAGCTAATACTTCTGCTTAAAAATCCCCAAAAGTCAAAACCTTGAGATTAGAAGCTTTGCCATGTCCTTGTCTCTTCAGATTGATTTGAGTTTCCACTGTAATGCGACCTAAGTCCCACTCTGCTGGTGCCAGTGTATCAGTCCATCTTCTTGGTGCGTCCATTCATGTGCAGAGGTGGACAGACAAACACACACACCAAGCAGTGACAGGCTGTATGAGAAAAACAAATTGGGGCAGAGAATGGTGCTTGAAAAAACATATTTAGTACTGAAAAGATTTTTGATCCCCACCACAGGTTGGCTGCATGCAACTCATTCTTCCCTATCTAAGGAAAATAGGCTTTTCTGAGGGTTGGTTTTGCACCTTGATCTGCACCCTGACACAGCAGGGTACTTAAAAGAAACTGGTTGGCTGCCAAGTTCATAACTGCTGCCAGAAGTTCAATTCCTCCTCCAGATTCCGATCAGAAAGCGTGCAGCAGGATGCATGGAAATGTGTCGAGCTTCCCACCCTTACCAGTGCAAAGGTGCCTTCAGAGGTGTTAAAATACTGCCAAGGCTTCTGAGGCAGAAGCCATCTGTTCCTGTGCCATGTTCTAGCTAGCTAAGCCCAGGGCCCATCTTCAGCCAGTTGGATGGCTGGGGACTGACTGCCAAGGGGTCAGAAAAAAGGCAGCTTGGTGAAAAGTCAGACATGGTCAAGATAGAAACACCACAACACGTAGAAGGTGAGACTTGATAAATGCAAGCAAGCATCTGGCCTTCTGTGTCAGCTATTCAGATGCTGCAAGAAGTAACATGAATTACAGGTTTTTGAGAGCTGGCAGAAGGTTGTCCTTTTATTGTCAGCACCCATAAAATTGTGGTGATTTAAGGTTCACCCCATAAGATGGAATATAGAGGAAAGATGAACCAGGCATAATTGCTAAGCAGCTGAAATACTTTGATGGTATAGGCCACACTGGAAGCTTTTTAGCTGGAAGAAAAAAAGAAGCAAACATTTCTTTTGATTTTTGGCAGGAATGATTGAAGAATTAATACTTTAATTAGGCTTAACTCAGTTTTCTCAAGACTTTGCTTGGCTAGTGAATTCTGTTTGGTTCATATGCCCAGCTTTGAATGGGAATCATTTACTGCAGTACCACAGAATGGATCTTACACCAGTAACAGAAGTCATAGAAAAAAGACTCTCAAAAAGAAAAAAAATACAGAATCTGCCTGACTTGCATATTAACATCCTCCTTCAGCGGCAAGAGTATGTTTGATTTTGCATGGAGAGGGTCTTTATCTAAAAGCTGGATGTCCTCTCATGCTCCAGTTCTGCAATCATTCTCTAGACACAGAGTTCATGATGAAGGGTAGCCAGGGCTGCCCAGAAGCATAAATCAGCCTAGACAATTCATCATCTGAATTCTCTCTGCCACTGGTGAAGTAAGGTTCTTGTGATAACACTGAAGAAAAAGACTGGATGGCATCAGTGGCCAAAGACGTGGCGAACACCACCTAGGACTTTAAAACAACAGAAAGGCCTTCACACACCATCACTTTCAGTGCCACCACATTCAGGCTGCTCAATGGAAGAGCCTAATGTAGGAACCCCCCCTACAGTGGCATCTGAGGTCAATATGCAAAGAGTGATTCAGACTTCTAGTGAGCAGGAGTCACGATGCATCAAGCAGGCAGGACTGACTTCTCCATGTGCCCGACTTCAGCACCAAGATGACTTTTCTTTCCGCTGACTGCACAGGAAGCCAAGGTCTAACAATTTGGCAAGGTGTGCAGGATTGCTCACCGGTCTCTTGACCTGACACACTGTCCTTGCTCCTGTTCCATACTGGGAGACAGGAATACAGCTCCCAGTTTCTAGCTGCCAGCATCATTGCTGCTGTGTGGAATATATAAACACATTCTTGTGTGGTGCTTTTCAGCTGTACATCAGGAGATGACTTTGTAGGGACCCCCATTTGGGAGGCAAGATGCTGACTGCTTTACTAGAGAGAGTAAGCAAAGAAGAATAAACAAGTTGTATTTTAATGTAAAGCACATTAAGTGTTGAGCCACCTAATGTGGTCCAAGCTATGGACCAATTTTCCCTAGCATTGATTTGGAGACCATTGATGATTTAATCTCCTGCAATGTATTTGGGTGTGCCAGTGATCTGGAGAATGTTTTCATGCAAGTTCCCAATCATCCAGACACTTCCAGTTGCCAAAAAACCAGAATTAACTGACAGTCAAATCAATTCAAGTGGAAGACCACAATCTTGGAAAAGAACCTACATGAAAATAAATATTTTGCAGATATTATATAGCATGCCTGCCCCAAAATGCCCCATAGGCAATAATTCCTAAGGTGTATTGTTATTTTTGTTCTCAGATAAAATGTGAATAGCCAAGTGGATATGAGGTTACTATTTACAGATCTCTGGAGAATCGGTGTTTTGATTCGTGCACTTTGGTCCTCTGTCCAGAGCATACTAATTTATTTCCTCACTTGAAATTGGAGGTAGTTTCCTACATTTCAGTACTTGGATTCATACACAGATAAACCTTTCTGTGTATCAGAGAATTCAGATTCGAAGATTTCAGTAGATAACTGCATATGGAAAAAAAACCCAGAGCAGTATGTCACCTCACTGTATATATCCAGACCAAAAACAATGAGACTTCTCAAGCACTCCAAACTGTGTATAAAATAAAAGTCATTAAGGAATTTGTTTATAACTGTGTTAAGCATTTTCTAGGCAGGCGGTGAATGAATCCACTTTACCACTTCATGGCTTTACAAAGAAGCCCATCCATTAACATGGGAACCCTCTTGTTTGCATTTCTTAACAGCTGACATTTGTACCTTTCCAAGGAAAGCGAAGGGCATCTCATTGCCTCATTGTTTAAATCAGTGTGAAAATAATGGGGATGATAGGGAATTGGAGCTAATTTCCTTTGTCTCCTATTCAGCAGATAATAGTGGTATGTGTGGGATGCTAAAGGCCAGGCAGAGGAGGTGACCTGAAGATGACTTCATTCTTATGAGGTTTATCAAAGGCTCCTGTCAGTCAAATGCATGCTGAGAGATTGGGGACTGGCCATCTGGTCCAAAGTTAATCAAAGAGGAAAAAAGGAAAGTGAGGAGGTGAAAAATCCCCCTGTCAGCTTTGTGGAAGGTGGAGGGAGAGGCAGACAGAAGAGGGAACTCTTGTTCTCCAACAGCCCAGCACCCAGACTTAAAGGCTGCAGAGGAGACGCAGCAGAGTGGGGTGGAGGAGAAGCAGAGAAAGGGAAAGATATCGTTGTTTTGAAATTTCCCTGGGATGATCCCACACCAGCTTTAAGTGGCAAGCCTGAAGGTCACTGCTGCTGTTCGCCATGCAGAGCAGAGGCAGAATTGTTTCACTTGTCCTCAGAAGAAAAAGGGGGAGTGACTGACTCACAGTAGGAAACCGGTGTAATATAAAGCGCAGGGTTTTCTGTCACAGAGCCAGACTTCCTTCCTCTGAGTTCTGCTTCTTGCAAGCAGGAACAAGAGGTATAGCCATGCCACCTTCATGTCCTGCAGGTTCAACCATACCCCACTCCTCACCTTCTACCCCCTCCACCCACTAGGCTCAAAACCAGGTGTCCTGCAAGCACTACCCACATCCAAGAGATCGGCACAGTTTGCCCGTAATGGCTTTTCTGTCAATACTGACCCACATGCATTTTTGCACTGTGCGTAAGCTAAGAGGAGCATAGAGCAGGAATTTATCAACAACTTGGTTTATGCTGGGCATCACACAACGCTTGTACGTGAAAGTGAGGGCACCAATCAGATAACTAAAATACTGTTTAAATGTGTGTGCGTGTGTTATGCAAAAATACATTTCTTCACCAAAGATGCATTCTGAAGTAAAAACACCAGAGTGTGACAGCCTGATTTCCATAACTAGCCCTGTTCAGCTGCTCAAATCAGCTGAATAGAGACATATTTTTAAAACTACAAACGTCCAGATTGTGAATCCCTCCTTCATGCTGGCAAGTAGTCATGCTAATGAGTAGTCTCCTTGACTCCAGGGGAAAAACTCTTGCCAGCAAAGGTTTCACAATCTGAGCCCTAAACATTTCTGAAATGATTAACCAATGTGAATGAACTTAAAACAAAACAGAAAAAAAAAAAAAAAAGAGAGGAAATAAGGGAAGGGTTTTTTAAGGGCTGCAGATTAAGGCTGAGCATTATATGTGTTCATGGAATTAGCAAAACAAGGGATGAATGTGATTCCTGTAGTACACACACACACACACACACACACACACAGACAGACACACAGAGGCTCCTCCGCCCAGGACAGAAACATCCTAAATCAAAGAGAATGAGAACAAAAGAGTTTGGCTGCCTCATACACCTGGGGGTGGGACTTGCTTCTCCATTAAGTTTCCATTCTGCATCTTCCTCAGGTCGAGGTCCAGTCAGGCCCCCATAGAGAGGAGCATATGGAAAACAGTGGCAACAAGTTCTGCTCTACCTGCAGGTTTGCTGAGATGAATCTCCTCCAATGCCCTGTTTTGGAGCATCATTTTGCATGGCCAAGTGCTGCAAAATACAGCTGAGAATAGTGAGAGTAGAATCAGACAGGACTTTAAAAGCAAACCTTTAAAGCACCTAACCCAAGGAACCTCTGCTGAACAGAGGATTTCAGTCGAGGATATACAGCTCTGTCTGTACATACACAGTATAAACACAACTATACACTCGCTGTTTGCTGCCCTCCTCTTTTTATTGAGATTTTAAAATAGCAAGCAACCTGCTGCACACTAGGCAGCCCAAAACAGGCACAGCCAAAAATGAACAAGGGTGGATAGACGTCGGGACATCTAGAATTTTCTTGCTGCTGATGTCTGATGTGACCCTTTTGCATGGCAATAACAGTCAATGAACAATCTCATAGGTACCAAACATGCACTCTGCTTTGACATACTCCAGCCTGCATTTTACTCTCTACTGAACCACTTTACCTGGGCTGTGATGACTTCAGAAGGAAGGGAGCTGATAGCACTAAGGGCTCTTTTTAGGTTTTGTTTTTATCTGCACAGCTCTAGATCTCAGAGAAATATGACTAAGAAAATTATCTTTCCCAATCCCTGGAAACAAAATGCAGCCATTTGGATCCCAAGATAAAAACAAGCATCAGCATGTCTGAAATTCTCTGCCGGCTATAATTAAAGTTCAGGAGCAGCTACGACACAACTGTTTCTGTCTTTATGACATGAAACATGCAGACATTTAGAAATGGGCTGACAGAAAATTCAGCAAGGAAATTTCACCAGAAACCTTCTATCCCCTGGAAAAATTAGTTATTTTTATCAGGCAGCAAGCCATTATCATAATATTTATGATTCCCCTTGCCCAGTTCCTGCTGGATCTCACAGAAGGAAAAAGCTTTAGGCTTACCTGTGTCTGGCACGGATCCCTAGTCTAACACATTGGTTGAATACACAGGCATGAACATGCTGTCATCAGCATGTCCTCCTCCTTCTTGTGGGCTTGAAATAATTCGATATGCCAAATTAGACAGTGCCCTAAATCAATCAGTAGCTCCATTTTCATCAGTGGCTGAGACTATTTCCAAAAGCAGGCAGGAGATTCAGCTACCTAACGCCAAACTGATGGAAGATAAGAGACCACATCCACTTGATGACATTGAGAACATTGAACTGTGCTCTTTTCCCAACACTTTCCACAACTCCCTTATTTCTAGTTAGAAATCACATAATTGCAAATCTCACAATGTTAAGTAATTTCTGAAGGACTTTTTCAACTTCTCTGTTGTACTTCATGGTCAGGAGGATGCATGCTGAACATGTGCTTTAATGATAGCCACAGCAATAATTCACACCGAAACAGTTCTCTTTCAAACGCTTCAGAATAGTAAGGAGTTGGGGGAGGGAAGTTATCAGCACTAATACAATTTATTAGACAAACCCTATGTGGATGCCATGGCAGGTCTGCTATCAAAGGCAAAAACCTCCAGGCTTTTTACATCCCATAATCCCAATGAAAGCCTGCTTTTGCAGATACCCTGCAGTTCATGAATCACTGGCTGTAGCATACAAAATCCCCTATTTAAGTAATTACTGTACAATAGACAAATCTGCACAGTGGCTGATGTTATAGAAAATATTCCAGGGCAGTCTCAAAATCACAACATGTTAAAAAAAAAAAATCTAAAATGGAAACAAGTGTCTTTCAGTAAGTGTATATTGTGAAATAGGGGATGCTGGGACCTAATAATATTAGGTCTGTCCTGAGGACTGGAAAAGGTCTGGCAATAGAGGAACCCAAACCAGTCATGGACACTGAATAGCTCGTTTCTCTAGACACTCTTTTCTATTTGTTTTAACTGAGGCTTCAATACACCCTCAAGTGCCCGATTTTTACATAATTGGATGGTTCTATTATTGTAAACTTAATTTTCAATCATCAAAGAATACAGAATCATCTCAAATCCATGCATTGCCTGAATAACAGGCCTGGCTTCCTGACTTCCATTTATTCAGCAGAACGAACAAAAATCCCAGTATTTTTAGGAGGATACCAAACCTAAACCCTGGTCTTGGCCATGCATTACCTTGGTAATGGAGCTAGCTTCCACATCTTCATCAGAATGAACCAAAAGCCATGGTATGTTAGAAAAACAACAAAATGCCACCAGAGTCTTATCTCTGTACTTGGTTCTGATGTATCCCCACATCTGGAAAGTTCAGCTTCCACATCCAGCAACAAGGAGGATAGGTTTTCTTTCATGAGAAGCCCTTATTTGCCTAACTTTGGTTTCATTCATGGACAAATTACTTCACCAAAGCTCGTACCCTTCAGCTAGTCTGTAAATCAGACTTGGAGTGACAAGCAGGTGGCATTTTGCCAAGTCACTTCCAGAGCAGACCAGCAATGCTCAGTCATTCCCACATAATCAGAAAACAAACAAAAAAGGATAAAGAAGGGCAGAACTGTGTTACAATTTACAGTGTATGATGAATACATTCAATTTGGATTAATTATAAAATATGTTCCATTCATCTACTTACAATTTAAAATCTGGCAAATAGCACAGCAGAAAAACAATCTGAACTGGAAAATTAGCACTACTTTAATTGCAAGACTGCTGACTTTCGTCTTCCTTTCAAAGGAAATACACAGTCCTTCTTCAATGGAAGCCGTGGCTTTAGAAATGTTGATCTGAATCAGACTTAGCATTTTCAGAAATCTCCTGTACCTCCCACAATATCCAAGGTTTATTACATACTTTATTTTCTTGTTCTTGGTGCAAGAAATCTGCAGGACAGTTGGAACTTGGTTTGCAAAAAGAAAAATTGTAGTGGTCCAGAAACAGAAGTTCAATCAATGTTTTGGAAGTGCTTTATGAACTGGAAATCTTTCTCCAAAGTATTTCACTACAGCCCAATAAAAAATTACATGCTGGCAGAATTTTATCCTTTTAAAGTTGGCAATGCTTTCTTCACCAAAGAGTAAGTTTTGTTCAGGTTTAATTTGCTTTCGGTGTTCCTCTCAAAATCAATATAATCACTCCAGTGCAGTTTGACAGGTTCCTGAGATAATGTAAATCAAGTGACCCACAGCAACCAAGGCACAAACACCAACTACACAGTGAAAATGTGGAGGGACAGCAATTACCAGCAAAAAAGGAAAGTCTGGCAGAGGCTGGCTGTGTTAGGTTTGTGTGGAGCTCCCAGGCAGGCTGTTAAATCAGGCAGAAGTTTTTGTTTGAAGGAAGGCAGAGCTCTGATGCAGAAGGCTTTTCTGGATTAGGTCTGCCTTTTTGCTACAAGCATCAATCACAAAGAGTGCAAGTGGTTTAAGACACAGTGAAGAGTTTGGCAGAAATTTGGACTGCTCTCTATGTGGGATGTTGTGATTCCTCCAGCTGCAATTCCCTGGGATGCATTTCACCCAGCCAACACCTGACAGCAAATATTTAGGAGGTTATAAGTCTTCTTTAGAAGAAAATCACAGCAGAAAGAGGTCCAATATAACAACAAAAACATGAAAAAAAAAGCTTTCTCACAGTTTGCGTTCTAGGTGCCTGGCTGAAATCCTGGCTCCATAAAAAATCTTTTACTGTGCACTTCCAGGATGCCAGGTTTGTCAATGTCTAGCTAGCTTTCATAGGTATTTCACCTACTATGCTGCCTAGCACCATAGTCAAAGAATACTAGATTCAATCTCATCATAGAATACTAGATTCTAGCACAATCAAAGTGTGAGGAAGAAGCACAGTACACACTGAGATGGCTTGCACAGCCCAGTGCACCTCAGGATGCAGCCATTTTTATGCAAAGGTGTCCTCATCGTTGTCATTTATTGGATTCATTTGACAGAGGCAGGGAGGGAGAACTTTGAGAGCATTTTTTGACACAATTGGTGCTGATCTGATTTTTCTCTAAAGAGTTTTATCAGCTCAACAGATTACCAAGATTTTAGATTCAGGGATCACATTGCTACAGCATGACAACTGATTTGTCTGCTGTAACAGAGAGTCAGTTGTACCACAACTGTTCCACAGTGTCTAACCAACCCTTTTCATACACATATATCTTACTTGGAGGCTTTAATTTAAAAAATAGAACAAAATATCCAGCCTTATAAAAAGGGTAGTTGTGGCTATCATACAGATGTTTTGCTGAAAAAACCCTGACTCACAAAGAAGATCAGAGAGATGGGAAAGAATGGGTACAGCCTATTCACTCCTACCATTTCATGTCAGTTTAACAAACCCATTGCTGTCAAAATTGCAGCAGCATCAACAGACAAGATAGTCAGTGTCATCTTCTCATCATCTAAGCCCAAGAAACAGAAACAAAAGTTTTAAAAGCTGGCAGTTTCTTTCCTGAGGCATGTCCAATGCCTAATATCAGCCCTTTCCCCATGTTCCCGGTCAAACTATCAATGTGAATGAGCGCTGGAGTGAGTGTCCATGCTGGCAGGGTGTATGAACTCATAGAACCGTGACTGAGATTAGAACAGAGCTTCCAGAAAAAAAACAGGCATTAATCTATATATTTTTTTCTTGTACTTCCTGTTAGTCCCCACCCTTCCAAAATACAGAGAGTGAAAAGATCATCGAAAGAAAGTAGCATAAAATGAAAGAAAAAAAATCACCATGGTTCTGCTAATTATTTGGAATGTTCTGCATAGCCACCAAAGTCAAGCATGGATCTTTGATCTATTGTGCTGTATTATGTGACTTCAAGAAAATGAGATGGGAAGGTAAATATACAAAGTAGGATTTAGCAAGATGCTGGGTGAAGAGGGACAAAACCCCTTTTTATGGTTGTCAGAAAAGAGGAGGGTGACATTCTTACAGAGTTTGAAGGAGGTCAATAAATCATCATCCTTATCTTGCAAACAGAGCCTGTGACTTCAAAAATTAGCTCATTTATTCTGCACAATTAAATTTATTGAAGTGTGACAGAAAAAGTTTAGCAGTCGCTGATGCAGAAAGGCAGCAACAACGGAGGCAGGAAACTGACTGAACGACACAATTAGTTGATTTTCATTTTATTTATCAATATAATTATTGAATTGTATTCATCTTATTTCACAGATTTTCACCATTATTAGAGCCCAGGCCTCAAGGGAAAGAATTAGTTCAAATTTTCAGTCTAACTTAATGTGATTATCAGGCTGGTAATAAAAGAAAAGTTCTATAAAGAGCTACACAATCTTGTATTCAATGTCACCCCACCATCCAGCTCTGGAATCCAGAAACCTTTCACGTAAAAGCAGTAAATTGAATGTGAATTGTGAATGTCCTACATTCCTCAGGTGGCAACTGAGCCTATGTTTGCAGGATCCCATCTTGATGGGACCTTAAAGGAGCCAAGATTCCATCTGAGTTTTAAACTCGGGTATATTTTTCCTTCTTAAAAAAAACCCAAAAAACAAAACAAAACAAAACAAAACAAACAAAAAAAACCCCCTCCAAACAAACAAAATCCCCAACTAAACCAAAACTAACCAATCAATTAAAAAAACCCCAAAACTCAAAAAAACCCCAACTCAAAAAAACCCCAACTCAAAAAAACCCCATTGCATCATCTTTGACCCCACCCCTATGACAAGGTTCAGTAAACTTATTTATAAATGCTGTGAAAACAGTGCAGGAATATTGGAGAAAGGCTGCCATAGCAGAGGAACAGTGCATGAGCATGGTTCATATGCAAAATCACCACATTGGCCATTTTGATACACACTGAAAAAATATCATTCCAAAACTTCTGACAAGTTTTTTTGAAACAAAATACAATAAAAACCATTTACAAATTAGAGAGGTTAGCAAAAGTTATTTTCTTGTCCAGTCCAGTTTAGAAGCATCTAGAGTACTCTAAGTTGCTCTGGCTCACTTCTTGGCATGCCTTTCTATCAATCACAATGTCTGCTTTGGTTTTAAACTTGTAAGAGACAGAATGAGAAAGGCTGGACCTGACTCATGCACGTATCCCACTCTTGATTTCTACACACATAAGGAATCAGGCATATGTTCAGCAGTAAGCCATATAATAATTCATGCCCTTTCTCACAGGTTCAGGAAATTAGACCACATGCTATTGCAAGTGTCTAACTTTTCCAGTGTTTTGAAAGATTATTTCCATTGCAACTAGCTTATTCAGTTCTACCCTCTACTTACCATTCCATAAAAATTAATTTATTTGCTCTGAGAAAAAGACATACAAGTAAATTTTTTCTAAATATTGGTCAAAGTGTCATGGAGCATTGCCTAAAGCAGTAAAAAATGGAAAGGGTCCAACACAATTCTTTAGTCATAATTAATAAAAATGAATATTATTACTTATGATCAATGAATGATTTTGGGTGTTAAGAGACTTCCAGAGTTCCCACTGACTTAAACAATGTTCCAGTTACTACGATCTTGATGTCTGTGCAGGCTCAGACTGTATTTTGGGAATATAGTGTACTGACTTCTTCAGAAATGAGCAGGAAGAGAAGTTTATGCCTGTAACACATGTAAATTATTAGTGCTAATAAACTGGATCTCACTGAGACTGTTCGACTTAAAGTTGATGTTCATTATCTAAAGAAAAAGGGATCAAAAGAAAGAAAACAGTATGTTTTACTTTGTGTGTTTCTTTGGGGCAAAGCCTGGAAAGTTGCCTTTCCATTTATGAAGAACTATATGCCCCACTGTGACCAGGAATTGATGGAAACCATTCCATAGCAGCACCATGCAGTGAGCTGCCCACCTCCAGAGATGCAGGAGCAGCAGATGAGCCTTCTCTTCAGCACTAGAAAAGATACAACAAAGGGTCAGGTGGGTACAAATAGGGATCAAAGGACAGAAAATAATTTAAATGGTTTAATTGATATTTCCACCGTGGTCAAGACAAGCAGAATCTTTACTGCTTTTGCTTATACTTGGCTTAAATAGAGGAGAAGAGAATACCCTCAAGGATTAGCTTCCTACAATCTCTGCAGAATTTAGCAAGGCTCTCATCAGCTGGGAGGAGCAGCATATGAGCACAGGAAATGGGTTTCTAGACCTGAGGGAGTATTCAACAGTTCAGTAACTACTATGTCAGACTTCTGTGGTACTTTCCATTCCAACAGCCTCAAATCATCTTGAAATGAAAGACTTCTCTTGTGTTATGAGGTCCCAATCCAGCAGGTAAACAACCCTTATTCAGAGCTCCACCAAAGAAAGGCCTCTGAACAAAAACCAACTGGATTTTACTAGTATATAAATGTGAATTCCTAATTTCTCACAGAATTATCAAGGCTGGAAGAAACCCTGAATGTCATTTGAACCGTCAACCCAGCACCGCCATAGTTACCCCTAAACCTGATCCTCACCTGCCACAATCCTCTCCAACACTTCCAGAAATGTGACTCCATCACCTCCCTGGGCAACTTTATTCAAGACTTAGCCACTCTTTCAATGATTTCTTTTATTTCCAATATCTAGTTGGAACCTCTGGTGGTGCAACTTAAGGCTGTCTCCTCTTGTCCTTTCACTTGACACTGGCAGAACTGATGGCCCCCAGCTCACTACAGCCTCCCTTCAGGCAGTGGCAGAGAGCAGTGAAGTTCCCTCCAAGCCTCCTTTTCTCCAGGCCCTCTCACCCAATCCTCAAAAGACAGGCTTTCTAGACCCTTCACCAACTTTGTTGCCCTGCTTTGTACGCACTCCAGACGTTCAATATCCATTTTGAAGTGAGGTGCACAGAACTGAACACAGATTTTGAGACATGGCCTCACCAGTGCTGAGTACAGGGGACAGTCACTGCCCTGCTCCTGTTGGCCACACTATTGCTGACTCAGGCCAGGATGCCATTGGCCTTCTTGGCCTCCTGGGTACTGCTGGTTCATGTTCAGTGGCTGTCAATCAGCTCCCTCAAGTCCCTGTCTGCTCTCTCTGAGTGACAGCTCTCAAGCCATTCTGCCCAAAGCCTGTAGTGCTGACTTGGGCTCTTGTGAGTCAGGAGCAGGACCCAGCCCTTTGCCTTACTGACGGTCACACAGCTGGCCCCAGCCCATTGATCCAGTCCATCAAGAACTCTCTGCACAGCGTTCCCCCACTCCAGGAAACCAACAGCCCCACCCAGCTTGATGTTATCTGCTAACTAACCGGGGATGCACTCAGTCCCCTTACTGTCCAAATCATCAGTAAAGATGTTAAACAGGACCAGCCCCAACACTGAGTCCTGTGCAACGCCACTGGCGACCTGCTGCCAAATGGATTTAGTGCCATTCAGCACCACTCTCTGGGCCAGACCACACAGCCAGTCTTTCACAAATTGGACTGACTGGGTCAAACACAATCACCATAAAATGGATGACATAAATGCATTTTCCCCTGCCACTGCATCCTTGCAGGGATGCCTGCTATCCTGGTTTCTTTCAACTGAGACAATCTTTGGACCAGAGCAGGTCATGCATAACCAGTCCTGGTCCTCATGAAGCTGCTTTTTCCCATCCCAAAGACACCAAAATATGAATCTACTTCTTGCTTTTATTCGTTATGTCCCGGCTCACCCACTGGAAGCCTCTTTTACTAAGCAGTTGCTCATTCCTGTCTGCCATACCCTACCTCTTCTGTGAAGTCACCTCCTCCTTGACGCTTCATGGGTAAAAAGGGTAGAAGGAACCTCTTCCTCTTCTAAGGGCTGAAGCTGAGTCAACTGTATCTTATTAAAAAGAAATACAAACTCTAAACTGAGGATAAATAAGACAGACACTGTCAGTTGAACCTTGGCATTATCCTAATTTTTCAGTTGGGAAACAGGAGCCAGGAAAAGGAGAAATCTAAGATAATAAAAATTAGTGTGAGGCCTCTAATTTCCTAGGTGCTTTGCCCAGTTCTCCAACTTGGCTGGTTTATATAGCATGCTATAAAAATTTAAATTACTCCATTTTAAAGTCTTCCATGTCCTGGAAATGCTCAGAGAACTTACCCACTCACCACTCACAGGAATGTTGTTCCTATGTATATATAAAGCATTGGCCTTAATTAATCTGATGTACAACATTGCGTCTTAAAAATGTCAAAAGGCTAGAGGATGTTTTTCTCCACCAACAGCAATCAACAATGCTTTGTTTTTCTCTCTAGTTCTCAAAATAAAAACTTCATCAGGCAAATTTTGTCCAGGGATTAATTTGATTTTTGACTGATTTCACAGCCTTCCCAGTTTAACCCTGTGGACCGCTGTATAACCATCAGCCTTTGAGCTGTCTTTTCATTCCAAATCAATGTTTTCTAGATAATTATTTACCCATGAACTGGTCATGGAGACCCTATGGCAATGTTTTCCTCCCCCTTCCATATGCAGAATCATTACTCAAAAGGTCAATGTGCCTTAGGTTTCCAGACTGCTCACCAATTCATCTTCTCTTAAGGCCACATTATGCATAAGCATTAATGTGCAGCACCAAATCTGGAGAAAGGCTGTCCAACACTTCAGAGGAAACAAATTAATTGAATACCATCAGTGAGAATAAAGTGCAGAGGCACTCTGGGTGTGTGAAGTTCCTGAACCCCTCCTAAGATTTTCAGCTAACAGGGGTTCAGGCAACAGTAAACAGCAGTTCTGAAAAGCACATGGAGCAGTACCATGAAATTTCATTTTTCTATACACAAATTTTCTTGTCCAAAAAGTGAAGATTTACCCAGCCAGCCTGAAACATTCAGCATTCCAGTGCTGCGGGAGGCTGCCAACAGGAATTGCTCCAGACCTGAAACTGGGCAAGCAGGAGGAAAGGGGAGGATCACAGAGGTGAATCCATGGCATGAAGAAGTGTAGTCAAAGTGTTAGAGCTGCACAGTGTTTTAGCATTTCAGTGACCCACTCCTCCACATGGTTTCTGCTGGATTGAGTAACACCTCCACTCGGACCTGTCCTGAATTCAAACACAAAACAAAATTCCCTTACAAGAAAGTTCAAGTGCTACAAAAGATGGCTCAGTTCTGTCAACTCCATTTTCCTCACCAGTGGTGTGCCCACCAAATTCTTTACAGTGTCTCTCAAATTATAAATAGCTCAGCATGACAGATCTGACCTTCACCTAGGCTGAGTTTAGCTGGTATAGGGGCAGGTTGCTGCTCCTTCAAAGCTGGTAACCTGGACTTGGCAGTGGGCTGTATGTGAAAGGACAATAATTGGAGCTGATGCATGTCAGAGTGAACAGGTAGCAGGGCCAAGACCCGAGTTCATGACTCTTCTCCTTGGCTCTGATGAGACTGCAGAGCAGGACCTGCTCAAGGCTTGTGCCACCACTTACACAAGTTTCACAATGAATAAGACAGATAATTATGGCTAAAAGTCAGATCCTGAAGGAAATGGGCAATAAACTGTGGAAAATGGAACACTGAAATTCTCTGGGAGAAGTGGTGCTTTGTCCTGTGCCTAACTGCAAACAACATAAATCAACAGAGATCAAAGAAAATATTTCTTCTCCCTAGCTCTCAAAACCTTTGAACAGTAGGAGACCCACCAGTCTAAGGTTTAAAAAAAAAAAATGAAAGGAGTTATTAGAGTGAGGGGGTAGGTCAGTACATGGACTTTAGAAGAGGAAATGCTGTATTTGACAGCCATTACTTGCCTTTATAATACCACGTAAAATGTCAGAACATTGGGGCTTCCTCCTTGTATCTCAGTCACCAGAAATGGGTGGTCAGCAGAGCACCCTGTTACTCAGGAAGGAGATCACCCACAAGACAAGAGCCAAGCTCTCCACAGCTGTGTGTGGTGGGAAGGCAAGGCATAAGTGGAAAGCAGTCCACACTGGTTGTAAGGATATTTGTTTTTCCCCTGAGGACAACCAGAGCTGCCCAGAGATTGTGCAGTCTCCTTGGAGGTTTTCAAGTCCCACTTAGATAAAGCTTTGAGTTGCCTGGTCTCATCTTATTGGAGATCCTGGCTAGAGCAGGATGTTGGACTGGAGACCTCCTGAGGTGTTTTCCACCCTAATTATCCTGTGATCATACTTCCTCTGATATTGTTTGCGTATCTCCTGATCCTGTATCAGAAAAGAAAGCAGCTCTATAACTGGTAGCAAGGACTCTGTCTCAGTATTGGAACACTTGGGTTCTTCTGCCTTTTGTAATGGCAAATTAAGTACCACTACAATTAGATTACAATCGAGATTACACTGCAGTTGAGATGACACCTAGATGTCTAACACCTCTATTTAAATATCCAGTTTTGACTTCAGTGTGTCAACAAGCTCATACTTCGCAGCACAGAAATTTTGCATGCTGAATGTACTACATATAGTACGGTGTTTTGATATAGTGACCCATAATAGGAAAAAAAATACACATGCACAGGAAATTAATCTTCATCTCCTGGAGCTGTTCAAATGTCCAAGGTTCCATCAGGCTCTTCCAGCTTAGCGCCATCTTCCTTTGCATTTCTAGGAGATGAGAACATAAGGAAATGCCATTCCTTTTACAGCTAAATCATGCTATTACTCCAGCTACTTCTGAGATATTGGTACTGTTTGTTCTCCTAGCAGCAACTTTGAGATACTCAAACAGTCACATATTGCTCAGGGAAAATACAGAAAAAAAAACAAGCTGAAATTTTGGTGGAGACCTTAATTATGAACATATAAGGATAAGTACATTTTTCTTCATTAAGTCCAGTATGTCCAGCCTGTACAACACAGCAAGTATTTCTAACCCTTCTCAAGTAATGTCATTGATGCCAGATATTTAGTGCAATGATTTCAGCAGTGAATGTCAAATATCTCTCAAATATTTGCATGCTTCTTAGCTCCTGAACTGACAAGCTTTAATTTAAGCAGATATAAGTGAAATCTGCCACAGCACATGTTGGCTAAGATATTTAAATTGCACAGGCCACAATGAGAAAGACACAGAGCACATGCAATCCTCATTAGAATCAGTGTGGCAGGGGCTCTTCTCATTACAGTTATTTAAACAATAAATTAATTAAAAACTCCTCAAAAAGCCCAAGCAAAAAACTATTCAAGATGTGTGGGAAAAATGCCACAGTCTTGCAATCTGCTCTTCCTGGAAAAAATGGCAGTCCTCTCTTTTCCTCTTCACTTCTCTTTTCCCTACAGATCTCGTGTGGAGTATATTACACATGACCAACCAATGGGGCAACAGAAAGTGTGAGGACATTAATTCCTGCACCATACCTTTCTGCAAGCTCAATAGACCCCAGCAGTTCAGGCAGTGGCAAACTGAACTGGGGGGCTCCTCAAGCTTCTAAAAGAATTACCTGCTCTTTCCAATATGAGTCCTTAGTATGCCATACCTCCCTTAGTCCATTCTCTTGTCCTTAGCCCATCCTTTAGGGATACAGCAAGCTTCATAGGACAGACACTGCACCCTTTCAAGTTTACTTTTCTCTGGAAAGCACTACATGCCAGTCTGTATCTTTCTATCTTCTCTCCCCCACCCCAGCCTTTGGAGCCTGTTGGCACATTTCAGGCCAGCTACTAGAGGACTAGAAGATAAAAGATGAAATTGCACAAATCGTGTGAAAGTAAAAAGGGAGGAAATAATTGTAGTGCTTTCAGCAAAAGAGACTTCTAAGAACTCTTTCACCATATTTTTAGTCACCAGGGAATCCCCAGAGGAAAGCACTTTGAAGAGTTTCCCAGCTGCAGGCAAACCTTGGAATAGAGCTCATACCTTCTTAGACACAGGTTAATCCAGTCACAAGATCCAAAGCCATAGAAAATCAGACTTCTCATCTGCCACTCAATAATTCCAGCTATCATACCTTAACTCTAGGCCTGTTTTTGGATAAAACTAATTGTTATCTCCACCTGTCTGTTCAAGTCCATGGAGGACAAAGGACTGGATCTAAACCCACAGTTAGGTGCCCACAGTGCCACTTGGATAGGTGGAGAGGGTTGATAGCAAAGGATCTTTTGTCCCTCCTCTAACCACTCAGTTCTCTTCCAGAGCAGTTATTGAGGCACCTTTAGTTCATGTGCTGAGCATGTCCAGAAATAGAAATGGTTTGGCTACATTGGGCCAAACATCCTGGAGCCATCCTACCCCAGAAGGCATTTGGGATTTATGCACTAGGTCCTCTAGTGCTGACATTCACCCAGCACACAGCTGGTGGAGAGGAGAAAGCCCTGTAGTTAGACAGCCAGCAGCGCTCAATTGCCAGGGTTTAGCAAGAGTGCACAGAGGGAGCTCTCCTTTTGGGATCTGGTCACTTTCTGCCCCAGATGCCTCCATCCCAGGTAACATTCAGAATTATTCTCTCAGTCTGAAGCCGAGTAACTGGGAATAACAGATGATGGTGATGACTAACTGCAAACATCCTGTTAATGCCCTGCTGAGATGATCAGCCAACAAATTTCCATCCAAAGATAAGTGCCTAAGAAAATGGAACATGCCAACCTCTCCCTACTGATGGAAGAGGCAACCTAAACCATTAAACTTCTCTCTCTTACCCAGGTACCTTTACATCTGTCCTTCCGACTCCAAATTAAATCTTTTAACCTTGTAACAATTTTATTTTTAATAAATAATCCAGACAAACTTGTTAGTTGGGGTACATTTCAGACTCTATAAATAATGTTCGTATATTTACATTATAAATTTAGTGCAGAATTTCAAGTCTTATTTTTTGGACACCAAATACTTTTAGTAGAAAGCTTTTTAGATAATAGGATCTTTCTTGTATTATGCATCCATAAATTTCTTTCAGTGGTAGGGGTGAGTTGAAAGATCAGTTCAACACTGCCGATTAATTTCTTAATTAAGTTACTGTATTCAAAGAGGGGTAAATAAGTACCAGTCACAATTTAAAGGGAAGCAAAAGTGGGTCACAGAACTTGAAAAGTCTGCCCAATGAAATAAAAACAATAAAATGTTGCATTTTTCTCTCTGAAGAAGTGTTTTTGCAAGTGGCTAGTGCGATTTTTCTCCCTCTCAAGAAGTGGACTGGAAATGCTGCACTGAGCTATCATGAAAAAGGGGTCAATCAGGGGTGTTTTGTAAGGTGGGGAACGAGATTTACAGCAACATAATCAGTTGGCCAGTTCATCATTACACACTACACGTGTCCTAAATTAGGAGAGCATGAAGCGGGTGGATACATTCTGCTGTTTCACGGGAAGCAATTTAAGCGAGTTGTTCTTGTTCCAGTTCTTTGAGACTCAACAACACATCTCCCAGGAATCTGTAAATCATCAGCAGGTGATATTGTTGGCTGTCATAGCACTGACAGGCAGAGCCAGCTACAACTTTTACCAGGCATTTTTTCTGTTCTTGTTCTTAAAATTCTCCTTTCCAGGAAGCTTCAAAACAAACCACAAAACAGTCAGTAAAGTAGGACAGCACAAAACAAAATTCCAGAGATAAGAGGCATGCTGATAATATAGTCTTTGACATCTGTTTGGGAGCATTGCTGAGTTAAATATCAGTCCTTTACCAGATTAACATACGTATGCCTGCTCTCTCTCTCTGTTCACCTATGTAACCTGTGTCAGTGCAGTATCTGAATGGCCTGGGGAACACCACCTCACAGCACCCTTTTGGGGTATCAAAATATAGAGATTAACAGACTTCTCTCAGGACAGATGTAAAAATATATGGCAGAGAAAGGCCCCCAGAATTCTGGTTCCACATAACCACAGCAGAAGCATCTATGTTACAGGGTCCCCAATCTATCTGGTACATAAAAGGTTGTTACTGATTGCTTATGTGGCTACTGAGGAGGGAACAAGATTTACATCAAAGACAACGGTGTTGGACATGAGGGGAATCTTCTAACTGCAGAGAAATGAGATATTGGTACTGGATATTCACAGCAACATTTGTGACTTGCCCTTCAAATAGCTTTTTGAAAAAGGGCTGATAAATAATCCTCAGGAATGGGTCTTTTGAAAGATGGAATTGCCCTGCTGTGTTCTATGCTGTAGACATGACAGCCTAGGGTATTACCTAGTTTGTTTTGCTGTCTTTAGCTTTGCAGTGCATATCAGGACTTGAGTGGTAGACAAGTAGTGGTGACATTTATTATCACCATGGTAAAAGAGAAATGGGTTTAAGTCTACTGTGTCAGAAGAGATACAAAATTTTATAGCTTGTGAAGTTATTAGAATAGACCAAAAAGCTACAGAGGACTTGGGACAGGCTCTCTCAGCAATGCTGAAGCACAGTTGGTGGGGTCTGAGGGAACATCTCCATATAAAGAGACTAGGACTCTGACAGGAACTATAGGGAGTATGTAAGGTTTGCTGAAAAATAAAATAACTTCCAGGAATTCTGTCAGCCTCTGATCAGGCAAGAATCTATGAGATGGAAAAGCAAATGAAATGGTCCCATCTGCATGGAAGATGAGATCTTATGGGTCCAACCCAACCCCCTTTTCAATTCAACAGAGCACTTCCATCTGACTTCAGGAGCTTGGACTTGGCTTCCCCTTTATGAGGAGTGACCCAAACTTCATATTTTATAAGGGGCTGAATTCCTAGGGAATGCCAAGAAATTTAGCACCCTCCAATGGAGTCTCTTGTTACAGCATACTTGTGTGGGATTTCTGAACATCTGGAAGCCCATCCTGACCCAAAGTCATGGATAAATAGTGACTGCACAGATGCAGTCAGAGGGCTCTCAACTTTCTTTATGTGCACTCAGCAACTCACAGTGCCCAAGCATTAAAACACAGGTATCACATTTCTGAGCTGGGCTTTCTGGACAAAAATATATCTGTCCATATCCCCAGCCATCATTTTGCAGTGCATCTTCCTCCCCTTGCTTGTTTGAATGGGGTTTGCCTCTGCCCTCTTTATTGTGATAAAATAATTGAAACAGCTGACATAAAGCATGTGTTCTGAATTATGTGTTTTCTAGGGGATTAAAAAAAAAAAGGAGGAAAAAAGGAAAAAAGAAAATAAAGAAAATAACAAAAATACCAAGCATACCTACTTATCTATGCAGCAGAAATGGAGAGGATCTGAGAACGAATACAGCCCAGTACAAAACCATGGTTTGCATTCTGTGAGGAAAAATACCTGTTACATCATGTATGGGTATGTGATTTTTCTATGGATTGAGCAAACACCACCATATGCTGCAGGTCAAAAAAAAAAAAAAAAGATGAAACCCTGTGCATGTGTAGAGATACAGATATCTGCCTCCTTCTGCCATTTCTAGCAGCATGCAGAGCTAGAGTTCATAGCAGGATCTGGCACTGAGGATTCAACATGTGCATCTGAATGTGGCCCTGCAGAGATACATACATATGTTTGTATGCTTATACTGCAGCAGGGGTGGAATATGCAGCTCATTTCTTCTCTTTTGGCTAAGCTGGGGAAGGCTCAAGTCATGAAGCCCTGGCAGCATACCACCCATCAGGGCACTCCCAACAAAAGCCTCAAAATCCTCTGAGTAGCCAAGCAGCAGGTATATACCTGAGAGTTTCCATAGCCCAGCTCACCATGTTACAGGATCACAGCCATGATAATCTTCACTACACTCTAGGGAGAAATCTAAGTCACAAGCTTTTCAGAGCTATAGGCCTCACTTTTCTGTTCATGAGAGAGACCATTTTTATGTGGCCATGGTATGTTGCATTTATCTGAAGATTATGTTCAGCTGCTGCCTTTCCAAACCTTTGGATACAGCACCTGCAGATGTTCACTAGCCTGTCAAGGATAAAATGAATACAGGGGAATCTTGGAAAGACACCAAGCAGAGAGGAACCTAGATCACAATAACATGATATCAAGTGTAGATAAGGATCCAAGCTTACCTAGGGCCTGGCGTTTAGTTGTCCCCTTTCTATCCACAACACTGATGCTTACAAAAAACCCTCTAAAATTTTACACATGCAACTCCTCTGACATTGGCCATTGAGGAACTCATGCTGGTTTTGGTAAGTGCTGGGAAAACTGGCCTTTTTGGCATAGAGTTATTACTTTTGCCTCTGGGAAGCAAAGAAAGTAAAAATAGATCAATAACTACAGCTCAAGAGATAGATTTACATGGCTCATGTAAATAAAAAATTTGGCCAGGCTTCTTTTATTTCCAATTGTTTCATCTTTATAATATCTTTTCGGCTTTACATTAAAGATGGTTCTTATCACAGAAATCAGTCTCAAATCAAAGGCCAGATGTGGAATATCCTTTACCTAGACTAACCCTTTAAAACTCCATGGCTGCCCATGTCAAGACTTAAGCTCCGGTTCAGAACCAGACACAATTTCTTCTTTTAACAAAAATTTAATCTTTTTCTATGTTTGCTGGCCATAAGGCATTTCTCAGTTTCAATATAACCTGGCTTCCCACATGTGTCCTATGGTCACTTCTAGAGAACTTATCCTGAGCTGGAATACACTCTTCAGGACGCAAAGGCAAGTATTAGTCTAGTGTGATATAATCTCATAAGCCTCTTGCAAGCCCACCTCCTCACCCTTCTCCCTCTAAGGCCAGAAACCTGTTGCTACAGAGTTTTGGTGCCTGAGGCTGGAATCAGGCATCAGAATGATGAGGGGAACATGCAACAACACAACTGCTCTCTGCTCACAGGATGAGAGTTACAGAGGAGTCTGCTGGCATCTCTGCCCCTGCCTTGACAAACATTGCTGCCTGGTTATTGAAACCACTTGCAGGTCTCCCCTCTGCTCACATGATGAGGAAATCCAGACCACTGACTCAAAACCTCTAAGTCCTAGGATCCCCTTCCTTCCTGTTTTAACACTGACAATTTCAAAATCTGGTAGCTTGGAAACTCCCAGCGTTCAGCCTAAATTGCTTTAAATCCCAGTGGAAAATAGATTCTTACATTTCAATAACATAGAGTTTGCTTAGAAAGCTGGCAGTTCAGAGGAGACTGAACCACAGCTCCTGCCAAGCCTCAGCTGCACACCACAGCAGCTGGGGCAATGAGTATTTATTTTTTCCCACAGTGGTGGAATTGAGACATCATTCATGTAAATATGTTTCCCCATATTTTAAATGATGGCTGCTAAATGGTGTCTCCCACACTTCAAAAAGCTGAGTGCCCATCTTTGTCTAGTCACCTGCTCTGGAAAATTTGGATCAGGTCATGTACCTCCAACAGTGTCTTAGATTGGATACTCCTACTGGCCTTTAAAACACAAAATATTCTCCTAAAGGGACAGAAAGGAGAACCTCAGTAAAACATCATAGATGGAAGAACACTTATTCTCCTTCACTTAGCTCCTGGCATCCTCTTCACTAGTTTCAGTCATCCTCACACACAAGCCCACACTTACAACCATCCATTGCTTCTCAAAGACCTTCTCCACAGCCTGCTAGGAGCTTATGCTAAATACTGATCCAGCCTCAGTCCCACCCAACCAGCAACACCTTTAACATTTTGCTGGTCAACAAACTGCAGGAAAAGAGGGATTATCCTTTGTCACCCTCAGCCCAGTAAGCATCATCCTTCTTAGTCACTCAAGTTCAATACCATACATGTCTCAGGTCTTCCTTACAGGCAGCAGTTGCTGTTGCAGCCCTACAGGAACCAAATGGATTCCCTTTCTCAGGGGAAAATGCTAGCACCACGAAGAGCCTGCCTTCCCAAAATACTCAGGAGTCAGCACAGTAATCAACAAGAGCCAGAAGTTTTCTAAAGAGCCCCAGATCCAGGACTGCCACCAAGATTTAATGGTGTCCAACACAAGCAGATGTGGCCAAAGAAATCCAGCTGCTGCCAAATTGGTTGCAGTTGCAACTGCATCTGAAGCTGGCCAGCACTCTGAGGTGGTCTTCTCACACCTTTTTCTTAATGTAAGCAGCCCAAACATGCCAAAGGGGTTAGGATCTTCATAGATGTAAGTTCAGCCAACTGCAAACAAAGAAAACACAAAGCTTGGACCAGAAAAAGAAAAACAACAGTCCTTGTCACTCCTTCCCCACCTCATCTTCCCAACTGTTATGTATTCACATGCTAAGGAGCTCCCAAACCTTCCTTAAGTCCAGCAGTTTTCAATGCTCAGCTCCAAGTCCTGAACCATTCTTGCTGGCTCCCAGGAGATGCTCTTCGAGGGCCAAGTGGGGATGTCATGCAAGGGTCCAATGCCATGCTTGGGAGTTTCCCAAGAGCCCTGCTCCACTTTTGGGGGAATGTGTCAGATAGAACAGGATGTCCCACAGTGCCCTCTGTAAAAGCTCTCCTCCCCTCCCAGAAGCCTTCTGACAAGGGATAGTTTCTCCTTCTCTTCAGAACTGAAGCAGGCAGAATAAAACACCTTGCTGATCACCTGCAGCTTTCCTAATAAAACAGAACATGCACTAGCAGAAAAACAAAATAGCTACCTCCCCTTACAGCAAATTACACAGTTTTGTCTGGCATATTTTTCTATTCTAAAACCATCCCAAGAACGAAAGCAGTAAGTGGGCATCATCAGGGGGCTGGGAACAAGTATCAGAACAAGTTCCACCATAAAGCACTTGTGTAGCCACAGATACACATGCAATGATGAAGACACAGAAAAGCTCATGAGGGAATCAACCATTTTCTCATCAGAGAAGGACTTGAATGTTGTCCCATCAATAAGGGCAGGGGCCACACAGTGAGCAGCAAGGAGAAAACTAAATATCGAGTTGCTGCTCAGTAATTGAGCACAGCCCATGCTGTGCACGAAATAAGGCAGAAATGAAAGGGAGGAAAATAGCAGAAGCATATGTAATTAAACGCTATGACAGAAAAACATTCCCACAGGGACTAACAGAAGATACCAGGGTAGGTGGAGTTCTGGGACTTGCTGACTCAAAATTGTCAAGCGTGTGCATGTATGAATGTGTCTGTATGTGTATATTCCGGCTGTGCATGTGGGATTGCTCCATGCACAGGTCATCTACATAGAACCAGTAGCCCAGACCCTTGAGAGGATGCTAGAGGGATGGGAACTGAGGCTAGAAGGACAAGTGTCAGAGGTCCATCAACAAAAAGCTGTGCAAAAGAACAGAGTGGTTCCTTACACTGTTCATGTATATATATAATTCCCACCGTTAAGGAATTTGTGAGTAGTGGGGCACTTACAATCAAGTTGCAGGTTACCTACTAGAAAACAACAGCCTTGCCTTTGCGACTCTCAGGGCATCCTTTAATTAAGTTCTTTTTCAGTGTGCATGCATTCAGCCTTAGCATGAGTAATGGCTGGAGTAGGAGAAATTCATGATACCTCTCTTCTAGTAGAGGAAGTAGGAAGCTAGGCTCTCTACCCATCATTTAGACCTATCTCCAGAATGCTGTTTGCATGCAGATCATTGATCAAAATGATAGTTTCTGATCGTAGATCAAAAAGCAGTTCTTCCAATTCTGGGACAGGCTAGAGAGTAAAGCAAGGCCTGGGTGGAGCTGGAAAAAATGACAGCAGGCAGCAGATGGGAAGTGCAGGTAGCCCAGGGAGGAGAGGCACTGGAAAACTATCTTGGTAGCAGCTGGGATGAGAGGGGAAGTGGTCAGTTTAAAGGGAGAAGAAAAGACAGATCTGCAATGCCGTTCACTCTGCAACGTACGAAAAGGGACATGGAAAAGGAAAATCAGAAGGCAGCCTTTAACTTCTCTGGGAACTTGGGAAGCCTTGTTCTGATCATTAAAATAATGACCAGCCTACAGTATAGCAAGAGACGAGGGTGCCAGCCACCTCTCTTCCAAAACTGACCAAGGCTGCCAGAAATTTTCCCACTGTTTTGGACCTAAGGGTGCCACTAAGCCGACTGCTAATCTCTAACACATGCCTTGTCTCAGCAGTCGCAGTGGGGTGAGGCACCAGGGTTTTAATTTCTGCTTTACATCCTTCCCGCTAACGCCCAGCACGCCTCTCCCTTCACCACATGGCTTTGCGACCTCTGCTTCTGCTATTTTCCACCTTCTTTTTCCAAAAGTCAACCTCAGGGCCAGGGAAGGTGGTAAAGCAGTGTGAAGGAGCAAAACCCAAACACGGCTACTTAAAGCAAATATTATTTTTCAACTGAAAGGCTTTTAAAACTTTCCCCCCCAGTTTATTTTTAGAACAATGTTAAAACATACAAATCCTGGAGGCCTCAAGCACTTTCCTGCTGTGCTATTGATTTAATTTATTTCTTTAATTTGTTAAAACCTCACAAAAAAAAAATGTTATTCTTTGGAGACTTTGCTAGCCCAAGTTTTGCATATATTATTTGCTGCAAAAGATTAATGAGGTAGCAAAGGCATTTTTTAATGGATTCCCTTGGTTTTGTCTCACTCTCCATCACTTTTTCTTTTTTTTTTTTTTTTTTTATTTTTTTTAATCACACAGCAGTGCAGGTCCACGAGTCTGCTGAGAGCTCTCCAGAGGGTACAGGGTATGGGCAGAAAGTGAGAAGCCTCTTTCACAGCTCTTGCCCTTCTCTTTCCCTGCCCAGGGATGCCGTGCTAGCCAGAGCCGTGCCCCAGCCCCCGGCGGCTGCAGCGCCTCCGCAGCCCGTCCTTAGCGGGGCTCCCGGGGAGCGCAGCAGCCCGGGCTGACAGGAAGGCTGCCGTGTGACAGCGGCCCATCCCACGCATAGCTCAGAGGTGCCGTCAGCCAGCCCGGCCATGCTCGGAGGCCCTTCTCTTGGCTCACCGAGGAATCTGCTGACACTCCCAGAGACTCTCGGGGAGCGCTTTGGATCCCGGCCCCGCAAACCATCCCGTCGTCCTGCTCCTCTTACGGGAACCGAGCAACGCCTGAAGTGTGGCAGCGACACAGACTTCCGTGGTGGTGGTGGCTGAGAATCAGATCTGTTTCTCTTTCTTCATCCAGAGTATTTGTCAAGGCTATTTGTCAAGGCTATTTGTCAAGAAGACACGCTATGCTTAGAGGTGTCTAAATACTTTCTCTTCTCTCAGCCCACGCTCAGCCTCTGTTCCACATAGCACAGATTTTGCCTAACAGGAGGTGAAATGGAAAGAGAGAGGAGGAAAACAAGAAGTGAGGGAGCACAGGGAGAGTGGGTTAAGATACTGGGGGTCAGGGCAGAGAGATGTAACAGGTTCTTTGTGATAGCTTTGGAGACAGGATAGGTCTCTGATGGGGCAAGGGTATGTAAAAGGGAAGTCACAACACCCTGCTGCAGAAATGAGGAGAAAGGTGAAAGTCTCTTGAAAAGCAGCCAACAGAGACCTCCTCCCTTTCTTCACATGCAACACTGATTTTTAACCTGAATGGACCAAAAAGAAATGGCAAGCAGCCACTCTTCTAGCTTGTCTCCCTGCCTTTTGGGAAGTCTGCCCATTGCTTTAGGGCTGGAGACTCCTGTATGCTGAAAAACTGGAGATAAAAGCCCTTCAGCATGACTACAGCCAGGCCACTCAGCACATCACTGCACTCAAACCACTTAGAACAATTTGGAACCTGATCCATCAGAGAGAATACACAACAGGAACTGAGTCAGGGATACTAACCATGGAATGATTTCATTTAGTGATACAAGGGCCATGTACAGTCTATGGGGCAAATCCATGCAGCTCAGTATCTTTTCTCATCATAGTCTTGACATGAACACTGTCAGAACCATTGCCAAACATTTCTGAGTGCAGCACTGAGCCCGATAGTCTGTGCTTTTGCCTGGATCAGTGTGTCAGACATGATCAGCCAGATTTCCACAGGTTCTGTTCTGCACACTGAACTGCCCTGCTTCGGGTGCTGGTGCCACACAGACACAAATGTTCTGTGAGAAATCTGGCTCCTGCAGTGTGCCATTCAGGCAAACACCACCAGCACATTTTTCTCACCCTGTCTTCTTTTTCCACACAGAAAGAGTAAGGCAGAGCAACAGTGCGGGAATAAGGAAATGACATGAAAGTACCTGTCTGGAACAGCCAACTCAAAGACAGTGACACACAATAAATAACCCTGAAAACTGAAAAATGGGGCTGCCATTCTCCATCACACCAGAAATGTCATAAACCACAAAAGAGACATGACAATCATTTGAGGCCCCTCCCAAAAGAATTTTTATAGCACCGTACTTCATAACTTCTTTTGCTACCTAGAGGGCCCAATTTCCTAATCTGTGTCTGCCTCTGCCTCCCTGGTTCAGTCCTCACTGCTGCAGGTGCATTCAAGTCACTGGCTACTCAACCCCAAAGGCACCCAGGGCCCTCCAGTGCACGTAAAACACAACTCCATGCATAATGCTGAATGCTGGGATCCAAAGGAAGGAGTGCTGAGGGAGGCAAACCAAAACAAGAGCTCAGTTATGATTCAGACTAAGGAATAAGATCAGCTGAGAGGAAGCGTCCCTCATGTAATCAGCAAGTTTCAGAGGCAATATTGAACTCAGTGCTATTGGACAGGGTAGCTCAGAGCTAATTAGGGCATTTCTAGATGAGTTACAAGCACAGCCCTGCACCCTCTTAGGGAACTCTGAAAAAAATCATAAACATTTAGTTCAACCAACAGAATTTTAAGTGTTCAGAGGTAGCCCTAACACCTTTGAATATCACTGACCGGATTGCTCAATATATCAAGTTGATCAAAAACTCGACAGGATTCCCCTTCTGGATTTTCTTTGATTTGGTTTGGTTTTTTGGTGGTGGGGCTTTTTTTTGTTTTGTTTTGGTTTTTTTTTTTTTGTTTTGTTTTGTTTTGTTTTTTGGTTTTTTTTGTTTTGAATGGTATGACACATGGTAAACAATACCACACAGATATGGTAATGGCACTTAAATAATCCCATACATAGCAGAGATTCTTGCATACATTCATTTAAAGTAGGCCTGAGGCAAGCCAAATATACAAACAGTTAGAGATCTGTAGGCATGCCAAGAAACATTCATACAGCATATAGGCCCAAGAGAAAATATAGTGAAGATTAAGAATATTATTAACACATATCTGGAGATAATAGTATTTGATGAATTTCTCTGTGAGTATCTGTGATCCTGGCAATTTCCATAAAAAGGGCTGGACTGACATTTTCCACATTTACCTACAACAGTCCAATCTATAGCTCTGCAGCAGGGCTTAGTATCTGCAATTTAAACAGCTGCTAAGCCATCTTCCTTTGTTTTGTTACACAGTAATTAGATCCACCTCCTTCACTCAGTTCATGACCAGTGTTTCTATTTCACTCACATCCCAAGACAACTTCTGTTGCCCTTTTCTTTTTAATTTTTTTCCACAAAAAGGCTTTTTCCCCCCACCTCCTGAAACTTGTAAGCTTTTTGTTCCCATTACAATCTTTGGCACGCAAAGCAGGTGGTACCAGAAAGTGCAAATGCCTCCAATATTCTTTGAATTACTATAAACTGCTGTATGGTTTTGTTCGTCTTAAGTACCAAGTCTTTTGATATCTCAGCCACTCCGTTCCACGCTCACAAGTTAATAAGACTAGAGGCAGGGAGAGACATGAGAAAGGCCACCCAATTAAAGTGAGAAAATGAAGATCAAAACAGGCTACTGTGCTGTCATATGGTCAGGTACTGAACTGTGCCTGCTGCAGTCTAGATAACAGGCTAGATAATGCTGCACGTGTCACTTTGCTGTGACCTTCACCAGTCACCTGGCTCGAGCCTCATGAGAGCTGACTAACTTTTAAGTTGAAAAGGCTTAGATTAAGATTATTAGTAACCCTGAAAATCCTCAAATAACTTCACTGAAACAAGAGGAATTGCTTTGAAATTACAAGCCCTGTAGAAAGGACTCTACATAATTTGATAATGGACACAGATCATTTTCTTCTCCATTAATCCAGCAGGAACTGAGCTATGAAAGTCCATGCTTAATAGAGGGATAGGAGAATAACCTATGTGGCATGTAAGCATGAGGTTACCAGTGTCTAGGTCAATACTTGGATCTGCTCAGGTACAAGCTGCTCCATACAGCATGCACTGTTCTCCTGGTCATGTATCCAGAAACACAGCATAAACATTTCTCTAGGCATCAATGCTATGGATTAAGTCG
The DNA here is from genome assembly GCA_013398615.1 of Brachypodius melanocephalos. Classification (NCBI taxonomy): domain Eukaryota; kingdom Metazoa; phylum Chordata; class Aves; order Passeriformes; family Pycnonotidae; genus Brachypodius; species Brachypodius melanocephalos. The sequence goes on from VZSR01003809.1 coordinate 7,776,777, forward strand.
CCCCAAACTCAGTGTTCCTGTTCCTGAATGCACTGAGAAGGAAGTGAGGGGCAGGAAACTCACTGTTAAGTAGAGACATAAGCCTTCATTAAAACACCATGATGAATATCATCTACTCTTCAGAGAACTCACACCTGGAAATTGATAAGAAAAGTAGGACACATCTAATTTTCAAAATAATTATAAAAAATACTTAAATGGATTCTCCCTTAGGAGTTTTTAAATAAGGAAGCCTCTTCCTGCAAATGGAGGGAGCTGAGAAGGGTTCGCCACACTCTGTACCAAATAAAGCTCTTATTAGAAACAGAACACATACCACAGAAATTATTTGCTGGTGTGTTTTATTGCTTTTGACCAAAATTCTTGTGAGTTCAGCTGTCATTAGAGTATTCAGTGAAAAAGAAGAAGAGGGAGTCTAAAAGACCAAAAGTCTGTCAGTGCTACCAGCGGACATTCCAACTTGCAAAGAAGGCTAACCAGTTTACCTCCTGGGGAACTTGGGATTTTACACAATGACCTGTAAGGAGTCCATCTTAAATAAAATAAGCAGGAAAACCCAAATAACTGGAAGGAAAGTACAGGTATGATTTTCTTACCTAAGACATCAAATAGTTTCACAACTGGTCTCTCAAAAACAAAGGGAAAAAACCATAAAAATGCTGAATTTGGCTTCCACAGTGCAAAGAACAGCTGGAGCATTTCTGCATGACTTAGTTTAATGCAGCAAGATTGGAATTTTTAAGTTCCCAAGGAAAAAAAAAACACAGTTGCTTTTCACTTTCTGCTATCTGTACCAGTTACCACCTGGATCCAAGTATTTGCCACTTAGGATCCAACTATCCAAAAATCCACATAATTAATTGGTATCAAAGCAAAGGGCTGTGAAACATCTGTACTCAAGGAGTGACCTTTGGATGAAAGAAGACCATTCCTTGACTCCCCAAGTCCTACAGCTCAAACTTGCTGCTTGAAAAACGGTTTTCCAGCTCCAAGTCCCACCAGTCAGGCAGGGAAGTACAGGTGAGATATAAACAAACAGAGGAGAAAAGGGAGAGATTTCTTGGGCATTATTGTAGGCTCAGCAGGTTTCATTAATTTGCCTGTTCTGGTGAAATTCAGACCCCTTTTCCATTTCTTTTCTGATACCTTTCTGAAGCCTACAGAACACAGCAGGCAGTGCATTAGGCAGCAGAGCTTTTGTGCCACCCGAGTCTCAAGGGTGGGCACAGATCTCATCCTAGCAAGGAACCCATACAGTCATAAGGCAACAGCTGGGCAATGACTTTGGCAGCTGTGCACCACATCAGCTGGAGGTCTCCATGGAGTCGGAAGAGCAAGGGAACTAGAGACCCAGATTTGCCCCCAAATTCCGCATTTCTTCCTGTGGAGTCCTCTGGCACACCCAGACATGGGTATGGGCACAATGTGTGTTCCTGGATGCCATTCTTTCAGACATAAAATCATAGTGCTGCTCATGCCAGGCACTGGCACTTGTTCCTAATCTTACAGGGCTGTTTCACCTAATGGCTCCAAACCTGGCTTCCTGAAAGCAGCAGGGGACAGCTGCTGAAACACCATCAATCCAGACAAAGTCAACATGACCTGTGGACGTGGTCCAGCTCTGCCAGGAAGGGCCCAACAGTGAGGGTGGCTGAGGAAATATTATTGCAGCCTGAAGGCTTTCTCATGCAGAATTCTATTTTGGTGCACCATTTTTTTGTTGCTTGAGCATTCCCCAGACATTTTGGAAACTCCAGACGCAATAATACTGAGTTCTAGGTCAGAGTGTTTTTATTGATAAAGGTTTCACTGTCCTGATGTGAGTGTGAACGCTTGTGAATGCTGCAGGATTACACAGGGAATAATCACTTGCCATAGCCCACAACATATAATATGCCCACCAAAAAGCACAGTAAATTAAATAACAGTGTTTCCTGCCACCTCAAACAAACGCTTTCCCCTTCCTAGCAGAGCAAAAGAGTACTAACCAACAGAACTGCAGTGGTTTGGAACTCCATGTAATAGTAGCAAGAAAAAAGTCACACTGCTATGAAGTGACAAAGAAACATCTGTAACGCATTTTTGTCATCAACACAGCAGCAGTGGTTATACACAAGGAAATGTTTATTTGATCCATTTGCTAACATATAAATCAACTTGTTCTAAAACTATTTCATGATATGCATTCTCCAGCAGTGACCCATTTTGAGGTGAACTGTTTGAGGTGAGCTATTTGAGGTGATCACTGCACGTTTTGAGGCAAGACACCCATCTGAGCAACAACTAAATCTTTGTCCACAGACAGCAGAATTTGCACCAGGAAGAGACCTTGCTATGAAAAGAAATTAACCCATTTTACTTGAGCCATGTTAATTGTTTTTGCTTGAAAAAAAAAAGAATGAAGCTGTGACTTAGTCAATGGGAAATCCTCAAGGACTTGGCCAAGATGTCACGTGCACCCTCTTGCCCTAACCTTTGGCCTTTTGTCTAAGTACAAGGACATATCAGTTAAATAAATGATGTCTTCTCTCTGGGAAAATCAGAGAGTTAATAAGTAATTTCAAACTATTATAATTTTGATGCATGGAAAAAAACCAATTTGGCTTTCCTCAGACAGAACAGCTGGGTAAGTACAGAATTTCCCGGCACTGTTTAAGGCTGGGTGGGGTGGGAAAAAGAAGAAGGAAAAAGAGAAACAAATGAAGTTGCTAAAGAAGGAAAAAAAAATGTGGAGAAATCCTGCCAGAAGTTCAGGAAATCTTTTCTTCCTTGTTTTGCTTATGGAGATCAAAAAATCCAAATTAAACATGAATCCCCTTGCAAAATGCTGATGACTTTGCTCAAACCAGGGCAGCTAAGGCGCTGAGAAGCCATGAAGCTCAGCTGTAGTCCTTCAGATAATTCATATAAGCAAGTAGCTGAAGTGATAGGTCGTGTCTGCAGGATCAGCACAACTGTTCTAATCCTTAAGGAGGAACTGGCTCCTGGGTATGCCTGCAGCCCAAACCAGTTCTGTCCAGGTGCTCCAGGCACCTCCACAGCACCAGCAGAAAATAGCAACTGCAGAGGAGAGCGTATGACCCCAGCAAAACCACTGCCGTGTTTCAGGGGAATCTCAGCCCGCAACAGAGGAACACGCAGGGAATTGCGTCTTTTCCAACCTGGTGCACAGCAGAGTGAAATGCCATCAGCCATCATGTGAGTGGGATGACTCATTTTTCCCGGTGCCAGTGGATGGGACTGTGCTCACAGCTATGGCTGGCCTTCAGGTGGGAGGATAGAATTCCAGGCTCAGGAAAGGGTCTTCTTATTGCCCATTAACTTGGTCTTTTGTTAGCCTGTAGCCGTACTCTCAAGCCTACAATTTCATTGCACCAAATCACTTATTTATTTACCCAAGCACCTTGAAAACAAACCCTGAAAAGCCTACATGTCACACTACGTGTCCCCACTTAAAAAGAGACAAGCAGTGCACAGACTAATTAATCAACAGGGTGGAAGTCAAACCCACCCTATGAATCCCATTCATGAAATGATCAGCCTGCTCTCCTCTCACTTTCCCCAGGGCTTCCTTAAGTGACCAGATTTCTCTCTCTAGGGTTTATAAAAGAAAAAAAAAATGTCCTTTTAGTGTGTGCAGGAACAAAGTCAGGACCATACCTACACAAAATACATGTTTATCAATATTTGATCTACATATCGATCTTACCAATGTTATTGACTCCCCTGACTGGTTTCCTGTGGCCAAACAAGAGCAAATAAATTTTTAAGAGAAACCTGAAGCTAGGAAATACAACTTGCAGATGTATGCAAGCCAGTATCTCTCTCTCACCCCTAAGTTTGGCAGACAGATCTTTCAGAATCAGCTTGCAGGAAGAGGCTCTCCAAGCAGGAAGACTTTTTAAAGCAGTGCACAGGTACAGGGATGATTTTCATGTCAAGAAAATAATGTTAAGTCCATTAAAAGACCTGCTTTCTGCAGTGATTCAGGCACCTGTGAACTCAGGAGAGACCATTGGAATCCCACCCAATGCAAAACACAGCCCAGGGGATTTCACCCGTTCATTTCTGCAGCTTGCACATCCCACTTCATTAAGCCCCTAACTTTTGACTAACCTCAAACCAATATTCAGAATTAAAATTAGCTTAAAAGTCACTTTCTTCAGGACTACATCAACGCTGCCTTTTGTAACACAGACCTGGGGTCAGGCCACTAAAATATGACTGTGCAGCTGTATTGTTAAGAACCTGCTGCTCAACCTCCTCCATATCCCAAGGAGGCCTGTTGTCATGCAGTGGGAACCTTTCCAGGAAAGAACTTGGCCCACCCACCTGTCAGGGAACATTTCCTCATGTTTGATAGGACAGGCATTAGTGGATTCAAGTCAGCGTGGGTGTGTCTCAAGAAATGCCCTGTCCTGAACCCAGCCCATCCATAGTGCAAGGAGTGTTCAGTTTGGATGCAAGATGAACTGGAGAACAATCCCAAACTTGGAACTGAGCTCAAAAGGCTCAGCAGCCATAGCCTACATGCCAAAAAACCCATGATCACTCCTTTGATCATGCACCCTTCATCTGAAGCACTCTCATCAAAAAGCAAATGCATGAAATCCCTCCTCACACAGAGCATAATTCTGCAGGTTCAAGAAGCGATCTGTGTTGTGCTGTTTGGGAGGAAGGGGTGCAATTATGCAGTGCAGCACTATTAAAATCAGCCATATAAACTGGTTGCTCATCTAATCCATCACACTATTTGGCCCACTTGCTCCTTTGAGTTTCTGCCTTGCACTCCACTCTGCAGCTGCCTTGCACCTCCCACTCCTTCTTCTTTACTGTCTTCATGTAAACCAAAAATCCATCAAACCTCACTTCTTCAGTAATAAATCAATTCTTTGGATTACTCAACTATAAAACCATGACTTTGTGGCTGCAAAGGCAGGCTGTGTTTGAGCACCTGGATGACAGCAAGCAAAAGAGAGAAATAAGTACTTTAATAATACTTAAGGCTCACAGAGGGCCTTTTCTTCTTGGCACATCTGAGCTCGCCAGAAGGGTTGTATTATACTAAAAAATATTCTCATTTCTCACTTGCCAGTCACACCTCACCCCCCCAAAATAATAATAAAAAAGCCTATCCTTTTTTTTTTTTTTTTTGGTGCTATTTTCTCTGTTTGTGTGCTGTATTCATGGCTTTCTTTCCTGAATACAGACAAGTAAAAATGTCAGAAGCAGACTAGAAATGTTGAGGTGCACACAATGCATTCTTATTTTCTTCTAAACATCAGAACATATCACCAATTAAAAAAGAAAGAAGAGGAAAAAAAAAAAAAACAGCACTCAGCCTCCATCTACCTGCTTCCAAGCCAAGAAAAGGAAATATCTCAAACTTTCCACAAAGCCTCCTCTTAGCCCCCCTCAAAGCCAGGAGAATCCATGCTATTGTTTCCCTTGCTAGTGCTGCATCGCTGCATTCCTACAGAGCTTCTGAATTTGTTCGGAGCTTGTTGATGTTGTTGTTGTTGTTATTGTAAAAGCTGAGTGTTACACAAGACAGAGAGCTTGACAGCTTTCCCACAATCCCCAGCATGTGGGAATAGCGAGTAACAAAGTGTTAACACCTGCCAACTGGTGGTTAGGTGTACATGTCTCTGTTAACAACAAACACTGCTGCTAGCAGTCATCAGAGCAAAGCAGCAAATCTGTTCCCTTCTCCAGCTTGGAAAACACCAAACAATAACAAAAAAATAAAAGGCACCTAATTGCTTGATTAAGATGTATCAGTGTTGGAAACTGCTGATCTAGAACATTGAATCTCTGACATTTGCTTCACTCTTGATTAAACAGAAATGTTTAAAACCAGTTATTGTGCAGGCAGAAGCTCAGAGAACTGTGTACCATCCAGGGAATTGTGGCAGTGAAACTTTTTACAAAGAAGCAGAATCAGAACCACCTCCTCTCTGCTGTTTCATAAAAGCATCAGATGCTGAGACTCTCTGGCTATCAGGAAAAAGGGATGGAAGAGCACTAACGAAGGGCTAGGAGTCAGGTAACTTCTTGGAACTTTCAGGGAAACCGTGTGGAAAGGTTCAGCTCCTGCTCTGAAAAATGTTGCTAGACACAGAAGTCATGACCATTTCTTTGTGGTGAGAGGGATTAGTTGTGTACTTTTAAAAATCATGTTTTCATTTGGTGATTTCCTAGGCAGCATTGTGGGCCAGGTGGCACTGATTTATCATTACCAATTTGCATGTGACTAATGTCCTTGACCTGAGGCTAAAAGCCTGCCTGCTCTAGATTTGGCCTCAATAGCCAACTTGCTTGTTTTGTTACTCTTTCCCCATCGTAAAAAGGTAAGGGAGAAGTGAGTCAACTCATTCATCTCAAATAAACTAGAGATTGCTAAATCAAAAGGAAGGAAACTTCATTAATGTAACACTACTCACAAAAGCTCACTGCTGTCCAAATCTCCCTAACTGTGCACACAGAAACTCCAGCTCAGCTGGGGAGGGACATTAATCCTGATTTCCATCAGGCTGTGTTTCTTCAGTAATTGCTATCAGGAAAAGAAATTATCCCATTCTTTAGCAGTGGGGCGGGGTGGGGGGTGATGGAATTTCACATTTATGTCTTTCCCCTAAACATATTATCTGAAATAATTCAGACAACTATGATCGTACCTGATTAATCAGATGATGGCCAGGACAACAGATAATTTTAACCTACATCAGTTTCTAAATCTAAGTCACATGTGAGGAGGAGGGTGAGTGGAAGGCATGAGTAACTTATTTTTGATGGTTCTACCAATTTTTGCCAGCATTAATGTTGGATGAAATAGACATCCAGTAGTCAGCACCTTGAAACAGAGGACACACATTCTCCTTATTTAATGAAACATCAAGTATTTGAAAATCCTACAAGTAGTAGACAGTTAGTAATAATAAATTGTCTTACAAAAGCTGCCAGAACACTATTCTGACTCTAAGCAACATCATTTACCAAATTGCTATGGTGAAGGCTCAAAAAACCTTCCATATAAAGGTCCCTGCAGAAGGTTCTATGGATAAAAATGAACAATTTTTTAGTTGGCAAAAAGTGGCTTTCTCCACCAGGAACGGAGAAATAAGGTAATATATTTGTCTGCCAATATGAATATTGACCAATTTACTGAGATAGATATTTCCAAATAGCAGTTGGAAAGCTTTTTTTGGTATAGGAGTTTAGAATCACCTGCACCAGAATAGTCTTAGAGGAAAATTTCTAAGCTTTGTGTGAATATTCAAGCCCCTTAGCAGATGAATTTAGAACCTCAGTCACATGGTTTCTGTGACTCAGGCATTTGTTAGTCATCCTCTGCCCATTATATCTCAGGAAAGTTACAGATACCCATAATTAGAAAGGCAATCCCCCTCCTTCTGTCTCTTTTCTGCCTGTTCTCTAGACATCATGGCCTCTCACTCTCTTACTTACCAGAGGTCCTTGCTATTTATTCCCATTCTCCTCCCAGCTAGATTTATTTCCTTACAGTATCACCCATTTTATGCCCTCCCCATAATCTCTAGATCCTACCCCATGTTTGGAATGTTCCAAATCAACAGCTGCCCTTGCAGCCCTCTTCCATCCTCACTTTTCTGAGCCCAGCAGCTCTGCCTGGATCCTCGTCTCTCTCTCACACAGCTTTTTATCAAGAGTTGCCTTCTGTGCTCCCACGGGCCTTATTCAATTCAGTGCCATTCTTGCACACTCTGGGAGCACAGTGCAAGAGAACTGGGTTGCTTCTGTCTAAACCTCTCCTGGGCCAGTTTCTTCAATTTGTCTGAGTTGTTGATCTGTGGAGCTGGCACTTCTGTTCTTCCTCTAGCTAACATTGCTACCTGATATGTTATTTCTGCTCTTGGATGCTACTCCCTCCATGCATCATTCCACCAGTTCTCTCTCCTTTGCTGCATCAAACAGCTTTCTTGGGTCTGCCAGGGCAACTCACTATCTCCTTGCTGTTCAGTCAACTCCCACCATCCCTCTGCCAGGGATAACTGCACTGATCAGAAGCAAGTCTAGTTTTCCCAGTACTCCATGAAGTTTTTGTTGTATTTTCTATTTGGTAAGGAACAGAAATCTCTGACCTACCAAAGCCAGAGGGCCAGCTGCCATTCAGCCTGGGACAGTGTAGCTCCTGCAGTGAATTATCAGTGTATAATCTGCAGAAGGCAAAGGGGCATGCATTGCTTAAATCTCAGATTTATGGCCCAGGTACTGGGAAGCAAAAGAGGACTGGGAAGGACAGACACATACATACCCTTATCACACTGAGCACACTCTGAATCTGAGGATGAGAGTCTCTCTCACACAAAACTCAACCCCTTTAAAAAAAACTGCATAACCCTTCAGAAAAAATCACCTTGGTGGAAAATTTCAGACCAGTACTAAACTCTCACACCCTTAATGCCATAAACATCTCACAGTGACATCTGCAATGCCTCTGCCAGTTTACAAATTCTTCCTGAGTTACTCTTTCTTTGGTGACAGAAGACATTATGTTTGTTATTGGTTCATTAACCCGCACTTGTCCCGAACACACGGCATGTGTACTTTACCTGAGGATAACCCCACCTTCTTCAGGACAAGACACCCCATGACAATCCCTTTTCCAGCAGCACTCCTACCCCTCGGGGTGTTTGCTGGGCATTGCCAGGCAGACAGGTGCACACCAGAGCAGTAAGGCTCGCTTAGATCCTCTTGGTCTGGACTTTATCCGTTGTGTTTCTTTCTGAAGCAGCCATCCTCAAAGCAGGTTGATTCTTTGTTCAGGCACCTTGTAACACCTGAGACCACAATACTAGAACCACATTTTTTGTGGTGAGTCCACAGTACTAGAACACTCCAAAAGCAGAAGAGCTAAATCTAAAGGCAGAAAAACCTGGCACAGTCTGATATTTAATGCACAGAGCATATGATCTTGATTGAGCACACAAAGTCTGACTCCATCCATGACTCTACCAAGTGGTGAGGGCTCTGGCAAGCTCTGATTTGGCACAGTGAGGTCTCATGCTTTCCCTACTGACACATGCACATTCTTGTCTTTATTCTTAAAGTGAACAGGTTAAAGTATCTTCCTCCTCCACTATATTCAGATGATGACTGAAAGCTACATCTGCATAGTGTTTTCCCATTAGGTCAACAGCAGCCAACAAAGGAGCATTTGCTTCTGGTTCTTTAGCTGAATAGAAGAAAACAACTGGTGCAGTATTAGCCCAAAGAGGGAGGAAAATAGAGCACCTGAAATGCACTGCCAACAAAGCAATTAGAAGGAGGATTGGGGGTGGGCAATGACTGCCTGCCCTGTTTATCAACCTCACTGAGGGACTCAGTTCCCAGGTATTTGATACAACTCATCAGAGCTAACATGCAAAGATTTGCATACAACTATCTTGGAAATAAAGTACTATTCCTGTGTATCAGGAAACAGATCTCTTTCTTGGTAGTCTTTGAACAAAGGAATGAGTTGTCCATTCTGCTCCATGCTAATCTCAACAGTTTACACTACAGGCTCCACTACATTACTTACAACTGGTCTATCTGAAGAACAGCTGGGAAGGAAATAGTTTTGCTGGTGGTGACGTGGAGGACTCCAATGGACAAGTTCAAATAATTTAAGGACAAAACAGGCATGTAAAAAATACTCCAACACCTACCTCCCACTGAATTCCAGGATGTTGGTCAGTTTAGATGGTTTCTTGGAGGGTTAATGTCTCAGTGCCAGGCAAATTTTGTTTCTGTTCCTGTAGATCAAGGCTCCAGCATTGCACTTTGGATATCCAATAATGCATCCTGCTTGTCTTTCATCCCTCACCAATGAAGTGCAGCCTTTTCACTGCCTAAAATCAGAAAACCAGAGCCTTGATATAAAGGAATATTTTGGTGTGATTCTAAAGATCCTTCAAGTGAAAGACACATAGGCTTACCCTCTGGACTAAACACAAGATCTCTCCAGCACAGAGCAATCAATGTGCTCAAAGTGACTGTCAGGAATGCTGGAGTTGTCCTGATCATAAGCACTACAGTCCTATCAAGAGGCAAATACATAATCAGGTATCACCAGTCCTTTTGGACTATACAGTTTGCTAAAGGCCCTGCATCTGTGTGATCAGATCCATTGGAAGGAAAGGATGGCATGAAAACAGTAACCTCTTATTTCCGGTTCCTGTTTTGGTTTCTACTCTTCAGCACACAAAAGGATGCCTGCTTCACCCAAGGCTGCCTCAGAATTGGACAGACTACGTTTCCGGGTCATTTTCTCTCCTTTTGTCCCATGTTTTAGTTTTCTGCCTGTAAGAACAAAGCCAAGGGTCTTGGGGCTATTTGTATCTTTGGGGGATTTGGATGCACTGCAGGGTGAGGCTGGGCCTCATTTTAGGAGAAGGCTCCAGCCCACACCAGTGCCAAGAGGCTGACTAATGCAATTATTTCCTTGCAGAGCAGCATTTTTCAAAGTGCTGATTCTTATTAAGAAAAAGGAACGGATTTGGAGCTCATATTTTGATCTGGTGCCCAGGATTATTTGGAAATTCTTTTTCCTGGAACGAGACTTTTTATTCCAAATTTCTCCATGGTGGGGAGAGAGGGTTTCCTGGGCAGAATTAGGATAATGATTACAGCCTGTATACAATCAGTTCTAACCGCTGTGGAACTCCAAAAATGAATGTTATTGCTCAGTGGCTTCATTGAAAACAGAAGTATTATTTAACCAGAAGGATGGCAACACATGGAAATAGCTCGTTATCATATTTTCTCCCTATTTGAAATGTCACATTGAGTATGTATCTTTCACGTCCACTACACTTTAATTAATTTGGACTGTGTTTAAATATATTACGCAGCATGCTTTATTACAAAATTCTGACACATTCCCATTGATGGAGCAGGGCTTTCCTTCAAACACATGTGAAAGGCAATAGGAGCTACACTGCTAAACATTGTTTTAAATACAATAAGAACACTGCATCATCTCCGTGTCTGCCTATGTTTTTCGGTGACATGGAACATACAGAGCAAAAACAACATTACATCCAAAGCTTGCTTGCTGTTTATTAAAGGGACAATGATGTTAACATTATTATTCTAGATCTAAATCTTAACCACTTACCTTATTTACATAATTGCAAGACAAACATATATTTTACTCAATGGCTGGAAAAGATTCCAGCAGTGTGATTGCCTACAAATTAAAAAGTAGAATTGCAGGGTGTATGTGTGAGATGAAAATGGCTTGTTTTAACACAGCTGGTGTATCTTATCTTCTGTGCACTTTCAAGCATAGCACTTAAAAGGATGGTTGTCCTCCTCCACCCAGGTCTCCAACATAGCAGAGGATTTATTTCATTTGCTAACCTTCCTCTGGAATGCAGTCACTCCAGAAGTTATTCCTGATTTATACTTGTTTAAGCAACTGGGAGAATCAAACTAGTTTTTTTTAAAAATGTGAAAATGAGAGTTCATTCAACTTTTAGTGTTCCTTGGTCTGAAATCTTCTATTATTTAGATTTCTGTTCTGAATGGGATCAAGGATTTTGTAGAAGATGTGACTAATATCTGTCTGGTAAGATGTCACCTCTGCACTACTGCTTCTGTTGAGGCACTGATGTATTAGCTGCTGAACTACTGTAAAACCATTTTAGTTTAAACCGTCTTGGGTACAGCAAACAGCTGAGGACTTGCCTCCTCAGGGCAGTTCTATTACACCCTATTATCCCACCCACTAGATGCTACCAAGCACTGATTGTGTTGGTATCAGGAAGGAATCTCTTTCCTCACTACTCACACCCCGTTCAGGAACCACTGGGAGCCAAGGCTGGTGAAGGAGACCTGATTCATTCCCTGGGAGCCAACTAAGTGATGTACCTCACACAACAAGCCTCTGCATGACATTGCAATCAATCCCAACAGCTTGTTCTAAAACGTGTTCCAGGGACAGCTCCTTGGACCGTTGCTTCCTCATCCATCCTCCTAAGAGAGCAGTAATCAAAGTTTTTATTATCTGAATCACGGATTCATTTTTTTTATTATTGTTATTTTCCCTAGCAGATGGCCTTTTTCCAAAATAATTTCACAAGCAGAGATTCTTATCATGGGGAAGGTAATACTGTTCTGAAGCAAACTCCCAGATGGGACCACGTGGAATAAATGTGTTGTTCCTTAGATAAAGGGAAGGCGTTAGACGCTGATCACTGTGTGGATGCTGCCACGGAGGAACAGCACGGCCCTGCTCTGTGCTATTAAATACTCTACTCCTTATTCTTCTGCCCTGAGTGTTCTCTCCTCACCCCACATAACCCTTTCCTCAGAAAACATTTACACTAAGAAGAAAAATGTTTTTCAGCATTTGAACAATAACAAAAAAGCTGCGTTTAACTGCAACACATGTCTATCTTTAAAAATCTGGATTGGTTTTATATTTAATTCATTCGCTGAATTGTAATAAATGAATAAACCTAATTTGGAGGATAATAAAAAATATGAACTGTGTTGCTGAAGCCAAAAGCAATAACTACAACTTGGTTTTTTCCAATTCCTTGCTCCTTCGGACCCAAGCATTACCGTTGCAAATTTTTTTTCTGTATTTTAAGTGTTTTGTTTATTTGATTTCTGCATTAAAGGAACACTCCAGTGTAATATAAAGGGATACTATAATCACGATGTCTAATTACAAAGAAAAGCTAAGTGTCTAATATAAAAACATGCAATAAAAAAGAATAACTACCAGATCAAAAGCCACCGACACAACAATCTGACGAAGCAGGCTAGAAAGCACTACCCAGCTCTCCCCCTTACAGAGTGTGGGGAACCAGAAAGAAACTTTGCTGTGTGAGAAGATTGAGCAAGGTACTGGATAACCTCATCTGAGCTCCCTCTTCCATGAAAGGTCGGACAAAAGGACCTTCCAAGCCCCCTTGCAGCCTGGGCTACTCTGTGATTCTCTAAGACTGGAAGATCTCTCTGACGCATGGCTCTCACATTAACTGCAGCTTTTCCTCCTTGGTTTCTTTTTAATTTTAAGAGCTTGTTCTTACTGGTTTTTGGGTTTGGGGTTTGTTTGTTTGGGGTTTTTTTGGTTTGTTTGTTTATTCCCCTGATTCCCAAGACTAACAAATGTGAAATGGTATCCTTTTGGCTGCTAGCGGGCAGGATCTTGTGTTCTTCACACATTTAGATTTTCCATCAAAATCATCAGGAATGTATTAAAACAAGCAGGCTAGTTTCCATCTCTTGGCACGAGTCAATGAAGTATTTAGATGTACATGAAACACAAGACTGACTATGCAACTGGCAGCTTCCAAAAAGGAGAAGATCATTTAAATATGTTCCTGAAGGAGCAATGTTTCTTTACCTGGCCACAACCAGCCCTACTAAAAGCAACAGTAAAATTGCAGACAACCTTGTCATCCACATCTTCCCTCAAATTAACAACCAATTTAAGTTTGTTTTTAAAAAGTCTGAAGACCATCTTGTATTAAAGGCAGCTCATTACTCTTGTCCATATGCAAGTGGACAGGAGTTTAATGTGCCAAATTCCAAGCCTGAAAGACTGTTTAACTGTAAATCTCCTCACGAGACAGAGGCACGAGTGATTTGGTTGAAGGGACAAAGGAAAGAAGCAGAGCTGTCAGAAGGATCTTGCAGAGATTCTCAACACCATCAAACCAGAGCAACAACCTTACTGATTCAGCAGAAATTATCCTTTAGAAAAAAACCAAAACAAAACCCAACTAGAAAAAACCCTAACCAACAAATGCAACCCAAATTCAAAAAAAATTCCTGAACATTTTTTTGGTTTTGCATCTTATGTGTAGGACTTCGTGTTTCTGTGTAACTTGGCAGTGGAGCAATTTTTAGCAAAGATACCAACAGAAGATTCATCAGCAACCATACTGACATCTGAAGAGGCATATGCTCATAAGAAGCATTTTGTCTATTCACTTCAACCTGATATTTAAACCCACAAAGTATAGATATACCTCGGACAATGTCATTTACCTTGTGCACAGGTGTGCACTTGTGCTTTTAAGATTATTTCAGAACTGCAAAAACATTTAATAAAATCCAGATAATGATGCTATAATTATGACACCAACAAACAGGAACATTCCAGAGAGCATTGGTTGTTTTTGTTGTTTCTATTTCACTTTTGAAAAAAAAATTTAAGTAGGCTGTTTGGCTTTTTTTAGCAGAGGAAAACAGGAATGAGACAAATGATACTTCTTAGAAAAGCATTCTCTATAGATTAGTTCCTGCTAACTCACTCTTCCATTGGCAGACCTCATTCATGTTTTCATGTTGATTTTGCTAAAGTGCTTAAATAGCTTTAAGAACAATAGAATTACAAATGTTTTGAGGAAGGGAGAAGCCTTTAGACAGATAATTTCTTTTTCAGGGGGAAGTTTGTTACAATCAATTGGCTACAAAGATGATGTAAACAGTCACATCCCCCTGCAATTTCAGAATGTGTCGATTTAAAAAGATTTAAGCAACTTAAGTTCAGGATAGATTCTACTCCAGAGGAATTTTGGTTATGTTTGCCAGGCAATGATTCCCTCCATTATTTGCAACAGTGTTCATTTCTTTGCTCTAGTGTTCCCATTCTGCATGCAACTTCCACTGATTTTATCATTGCTGCAATTAATTGTCCTAAATCTAAAACAGTACTGGACACAGAATTTAACTTGGTCGAATCACACTTAATTTGCAAGAGATTCACTGCAATGCAATCTCTGTTGAAATGTTTACAAGCTGCCTGTGGAGGAGAGCTAAAAGCTAAAAGGGATTTTGGAAGGAAGCTTGTGTAAAGGCCAGTTGTACCTAACTGCATATATCATGCCACACCACAATCTCCAGGGTCTTTAGTACTACGAAAAATCATAGAATTTCAGTTCAGTTTTATACACTACACCTTCACTCAAAACAACAAAAAAAAGTGGATTAATCTGCTATAAAGTGATTGATATGCAAAATCTAATTGCTGTCACCATCCTGATGCAAACCACTGTATAAGCCTAAAATCTTTATAACTTCTTTTAACAAACTTTATCAGTAAGATTTGTTTGCACTTTGGGTTTTACCTTCAGTGCCCTCATACCTGTATGTTCCCACCTGCATGTCTCTGAAACAACACGTCTCCCCATGATTTTCCGTGGCATGTCCTAACCCAAAGAGGAAGAAATAGAGATTTAGCTTCCATTTAGTTCAGTGAGCATGTTCCCCACAGTATAACTTTAAGAAGCAGAAATCCTAGCTGCCACCAAATGAAATGAAAAATCTTGCTGTTTCTAGAAACATCAGAAACCCCTCACATTTTCCTGCCTCCTCTGCCAAAAAGGACAAGAAGTGAAAAGTATGTCAGAGGCTTCTATTACCTTGACAGAACTAGTTTCTTTTAGGCTCCAAGTAAGAGACTGAGATATTATAGTTTTTCTTTCTAGATGGCTCTAGAAAATTCATGGCAAAGGGAGTCTGTGATGGTGGGCTCTTGCTGCAGAGGGAAGCTACTCATCAGCTTGGAGAACATTCTCAAATTCTCGGATTCAGTAGGCTCACAAAATAGAGACAACACTGCTAGGCATAATGTACTATCTGATATTAATGAAACCTTTAAAAGCATGAAAACGTGAACATGTTCTCTCAGGGAAAGATATGTCTTAAAGCCAGCAGTACACACACACTTACAAACGTAATGAGGTCTTGCTCCACAAAAAACTTGTTCATTGTGTTTTTTGTTTTTCCTTTTTTTCTTTTTTTTTTTCTTTTTTTTTTTTTGGTATTATTTTAGCACAACATAAAACTTCAGTGTTCTGAGAATTAGGAGGACATAGACAGGTTATTCTTCAGTAGAATTCATAATCTATTTATAAACTGAATTGACTTCTTTCTTAATGGCCTCTGTGCCACTACAAACAGTGAAACTGCCGAGTAATGCTACTGATAGTTTGTCAGACTGTGTATGAGAAGAGTTTGTACCTCTGTACCTGTCTGTACAGAGAATCAGCCTGATTACTTGAAGGCACAAAGGTCATCCAATTAAAGATTTGGCATCCTAAAAGCTGTGTCTGACTTTCTGAAATTCTGAGGATCCATTCTGGAGGAAAAAAAAGTACAAGACATTTCAAAGAGACTATCAAATATAAATTACATAGCTATATAAAATATATATATAAACTGTAAATGAAAATATATGACAGATGCATCCAGAGTTAGAAAAAATGGAAAAGGAGAGGAGGGATAGACTGGGAGAACTGAGAATATGTCCGAGGTAGATGGATATGATCTAGTTACTCTTAACCTTATGTATCATAACAATTCTGAGTACAAGAAGACGACAGACAACCTTAATGAGAATGAGCACATGAAAGTCAATAAACACACAGGTCTTAGAGACCCATTTACTGATTTAATCTAGCATCTTGAATCCACTAAAGCTTGAAAACAGAGGTGCTGGAAGCCATTTAAGAAGAATGTTGTGAAAACCAATGTATGAAGCAATTTGAAATGCTCACTGGTGACAGCATGTGAGCAACAGAGACCTCCACCCAAATAATATGTTCCATTTTAGCATCTTGAGTCTGGATGGAATAAGGAGGTGGTTAAGAGCTGAGCTGTGGTATGTAGGCAGAAAGATCCAGAACTCTGAAGAATTCTGGGAAATAATAAAGGAAGTGGAAATTAGATTATGGCATCCTAGAGAACACAGGGAATCTGAGGCTAAGGAGTGGGGAAAATGGAAGAAGCGAAGAAAAAAGTTAGTCTGAATAAGATGACAGAATTTGATGCCTAAAGATACCAAATTTCTCAGCATCTCAGGAATGCAACAAGGTTGTGAGAAAATCCTGTTGAATCCTTGATCATTGCTTTTGCCACTGAGCTCATGTCCCAGTAGGGTTTTCTGCTTGAATCAAGCTCTAATGTGGGACATTTTAATTGTGATTTCTGGCTCAGCAGAAAATGGTGAGTCTAATGGGCTGGTTATACTTAATATTACAGGGAGAGAACATGTAGAGCAGGGTGGAACATCAAAAATCAAGATGTGACAAAGTAATGAGTTGCCTGAAGTCAAAGAGGAATGAAGTAGATGGTAGAAGGAGGGCAAACACGCCTTAGAGAAAGGAGGATGTCTTCCTACTTTTGGATTGCTGCATTTCTTTACGTGTATTTCCCCAAATCTGTTGGTGGTGTTGTGAACTTGGCTATCTCAGTTTAAGTTCAGACTGATTTTCTTATTGTTGTTGTTGTTTCAGTTTAGTTTCCCCATAAAAGTGCATATCTATCCAGTCTACAATCAAATTTACCTTAAATAGACAACAGTGCAAAAATGATGGATTCATGGAACTGCTGAGGTGTGAAGCAGGCTTTGGAGGTTCTTTATAATAGAACATCTGTGCCCAAAGCAGGGGCAACTAGAGAGGCTGGTCCAGTAAGGTTTTGAGTAACTTGCAAGACGGAGGTTCCTCCATCTCTCTAGGCAACTTTTTCCCATATTCCACCAGTTTTATACTACAAAAGTTGTCTTTTATGTTTACATGGAGTTTCCTGTGTTCAGTTTGTGCTCATTACCCCTTGTTCTTACTCTGAGTGTTAGCGAGAGGAGTTTGGTTCTGTCTTCTTTACCACTGCCTCATCAAGTGTTTTTGCACTTTGAAAAGACCCGCCCCAAGTTCTCTTATCTAAGGTGAATAGTCCCAGCTCTCTCATCCTATCCCAGTGTCAGATACTCCAGTACTTTAATTATCTTCGTGACCCTTTGGTGGACACTCAGGAGCCCAGAACTGGATCCAGAACTCCAGGTGGCTGTCACCAGGACTGAGGAGAGGAAAGGAAAGAGTCATCTGCTTTGACTCATCTGCTCTGCAGGATGGCAAATAAAAACTGTTGCAGGAGGTTAGCAAAGGAAGACTCATCTTACTACACTTGCAGAGAAGACTGTGAGAAAAGCAGGGTGACTGCTTTGGTTACACCAAAATATGTCACAAGTTTTCTCCAGTATAGATCTTTCTGCCTTGTATCTCTCGGACTATGGCAAACACTCAACACTAAAAAAACAAGTAAATTTTAAAAAGCCCTTTGTATTTTTCAGGTTTATCAGAATTGCTTACAGCCTGTTACAAGAAACAGCAGAAGAGCAGCTAGCATTATATAACACAACTACATCAAAGAAACCTTTTTCCACATTAATTATCCCAGCTGATGAGAAGTAAACACACTACTTGTCAGAAGCCAGGAGAAATCACCACCAACATATTAAAATTTATCATAAATTCTAGAAAAATCTTCACACTTCTCCAGGGCCAAGCTTAATAGCATGCATAAACTGAGATGAACATTTACAGCCCTCCTTTTCCTCTCTCATTACAGTACACACTCTCCTGCCTGTGAACAAAAAATCTCTGTAAGGTAGGAGTCACAACAGGTGGTAAACACTCCAACATTTAAGGGCTTGTTTAGATGGTAAATGAAACCAATCCAATTAAATCAGTTGTAAATCACACCCTTAACATTTCATCAGTAGTTAGCATGAGACAGAGATTTCAGAGCCATTTCAGTGCAGATAAATGTGATTTCTTTTATCAGCTTAAATTACATCAAAACTAGGGTTTACAAATAGACCTTAATCAAAATATTATTAATTAGAATGCAGTTATTTCCTTTGGTTCTAGTTACCACATAGATGAATCCTAAGACTTTGTAAACATATGCATACACACACAGAACACTCACTGGTTCAGTGGGAAGACAGATTACAAATTACTCAGCGCTGCCAATTAGTGAACAAGCAGGGCAAAAAAAAAAATTGCAAATAGCGGCAAAGCAGAATCCTTCACAAAATGTATGCTACTTCTTGTATTTGAAAAATGTCATAACTGATGCTGTGAAACATCTTACCAAGAGAGCCAGGGAATATCCTGTAACATTAGTATTGGAAAATATATGAGAATATATAACACATAGGAAAGAAATCCTCATTACAGGCCTGGGTTAAATATTTAGCAAATATTCTCAGAAGAGACGCACGTCAGCTTGAGATACATATCAGCAAATAACAAGGGAAGCTTTTATGCTGATGTATTGGCATGATTGTTCAGGAATACTGGAAGTAATTTCCTGTAGGATGCCCTAAAACAAATTAGTGCTACTATATACACAGCCCCCCGTTAAGCTTTCCACCAGCATTTCTGTGGTCATGTTATACCAGTGCAAATGTGCAAGAGCCAGCAAATCTTTAACTCTGCATATTCTGCAGAAAGTTTTCAAATAACTTCCTGTGAGGATTCAACAGAAAATTTTGACCTGCTAAGCTCATTCAGTCAGGGAAGAAAAACTGTGCCACGTGACCAATAACAAACAGGCTGTACAGCTTAAATTACCAATATTGAACACCTCCACAAACCACAGAATAATTTACAACATGTCAGTCAGCTGCAAAGACTTCTGAGGGAAAGGGCAGCCAACTGGGAGGGGTTGCTTAAAGAGGCAAGATTCAAATAAGCAAATGAGGCAGCTTTAATACTTACATAAGCTAATGCAGCACCTACATTACTTTCACTCTCTTGTTAGCAAGTGGGACTGTGTTCCATGGATCATGTAGAGCCCGTGCTCTTACATGGAGCTGCTTTCTCTATCAGGGAATCCCAGGCAATGCTATGCAGGAGCGGTATGGCCAATAAATAAATAGATCTTCACAAAATTAGCATCACTGGCCTCCAGTCAGGATCCAGTCCCTGAGGGACAAAATGCGGCAGTCAGAGTCAGGATGACTCCAGGCAGATGCCATATCCACTGTGTGGATTAAACATGAATGTCTGGTTTAAACGTGAATGTCTGGGTGAGTTTTTGCCACCCCATAATGAACTTATATTTTCAGATGCTGGCTCAGTGTCAAAAGACATGGAAAGGGAGGTGATTACTCTCTGCAAATAGACCAAGGAGCAAGTATATGATAGAAGGAAAGAGGTATGTAAAAACAATACTGGCACAGCAATAGGGAGAAGTCAGCCAGAAATATGTTTAGATATTAGAAAAAAAGGTCATAAGCTTCAGGGAAAGAAGTGACCCTGGGGCAGATATTGCATAAATATAACGAGGGAAGAAATCCTTTCCTCATTTTTAAGATGGTTGATGCTAAGCATAATACAGTGCTGTTACTTGTTGCAGGAAGGGACAGGCCTGGGAAGGTCCCTCTACTCCTGTCAAAATTTATATGCATAGATGGAAAGACAGACATAGACAAAGGTTGCCTATACATAGCAAGGTGAGCCTCAAAAGAATATGAACAAAAGCAAATTTATTTCCTCAAGGAAAAAAGAAACCAAAACCCAGCAGTGAGTAGCTAACATAAGCAACCACGTTATAACTTTGGATGTTGGTTTTTTTTCAAAATATTGGCATACTGTTGTCATGCAGCTATTATGAAGAAATCACACTGTGAAGCAAGAAGCCTTCCTGCAAACCAGAATGGGAAGCACAGAATCAGCTGCAGTTTTTTCACTGCAGGGGTTTCTCTAAAGGAAAAAAATAATAATATGATCATTGGTTTTGCACACACACACTAAGAAAAATTCAGTTTGCAAACAATGAACATCCTTTGTGTTCAGTGTTGGCAAAGCAATTGATTCTAGTTTGAGATTGGACTTGTGCCACTGCAAAAGCAGTTTGTCTTTTCTGTTCTGAAAAGTACTGTAATGAAGAGCTTCAACAGACCTCTCTGCTTTATCATTAGACTCTGGCTATATTTTCTTTCAATTTCTCTCACTTCACCAAAAAAAAGTATGGAATTCATCATTGCAGCATACTAAGAAATAAACTAACTAAGAAATACTGCAGAAAATGTTAGAACTTATTATATAACAAAAACCCCCCAACAACTCACAAAAACCAAAGACAAACAAAACAAAACAAACAAAACACCCCCACACACACACACTTAATTTCCAGTATACTGTTATTTTCTCCCTTCACAGGATTTTCTCTGCTTTCTCCCACAAAATTCAGGAACACATGAGGATATGGCTTCCCATAGGTCCAACAGGTCTTAGTATGCATGCTACACGTATGGTGGAGTAACAGAGAAAACCCCACGTAATTATCAGGCGAGAAATAGGGTCACATAAATAGAAAAGGTTCCTAGAGTGCCAGAGAGCTTTTCTTTTGTACCCTTATGTGCTTAAAACTCACATTTCCTCTCAAAGCAGATACCTTTGTATATCCAAGCAAGCAGAATGAGTCCACTTGAAAAAGAAATCTGTCCTTCCAATGGCACCTTTATGATAAAATATGAGTAATCCCCTATAAAAATTGGGACCTTAATACTACTTTCTGAGCCCAAAAGCTTCTTTATTCATCAGTGTGTCTAATAAAAGATTTCACTTCTCCCTGTGAGCACTGTACCTCTCATATCCTCAGACCATCTTGGGTAGAACAACCCTGCTGCATGAAAAAAGACTCACAGCCTTAAAACTTGACAGACGTTTCTTTTTAACACCTTTTATACAAAAGCAATAACAGCAGGTAGTAAACTAACACTGCTGCACAGCATGGTATAGGAAGGAAGTGCTATAAACCCTATCACAATTATTTCAGTGAAAGACAAGGCCATCATTAGTGCTGTATTGATCAACCTCCCCCTCCCATCTCCACTGTTTGAAAATTCATTCAACATTATTATTGCTGCCTCAGAGAGTATTATTATAAGAGACCTGCATTATACAATAAGAGGCTTTGGTATAATTGACATCTGAAGCACCAGGGAGCTCGAATGTTTGCTGCTGGTTAGAATGAGGTCTCCAGAGGGACACTTTCTTCCTTGCAAAAGGGGCTATCATGTAGCCATTGCAGTGTGTAAATCAAATCCTCAGTGACTGCTGTTTTTTCATTACTTGTCTGTGACCTGGAACCAGATCCTTACAGCACTGTGCTGCTGCTCATCCACCTCTGGAACCCACAATAATACACTGCAATGATGAACCAATACTTGGAAATTGGGTAAAGCAAATTTCCTACCTGAGTTAAAACAACAGAAACTTGTTTATTTTTTAGCCTAGTTAAATAGGAAATTGGATATATAATCCCACTGTTTGGTGCTGTGGAAAATCTCTGGCTCCCATGCATATCTGGGCACAGACCAGACACAGGAAGCACAGGTAGATCTAAAGCATCCATTCCTCCCACCCCTAACCAAATTAAGCTTTAGCCAGAGGTGGTCATTAAAAGATGCACATGTTGCACATTAAAGGCCATGTGGAAATCAAAGGCAGCAATTTACATAGGGTTTCTGCTAGTGTGAAAACCCAGGCACGTCTGGGACCTCCATCTGGCAGGAGGCTGAGCACGGGAGCCGATGCAGGCAAGCACACACTGAGTCCTGCGGAGCCCTGTCCCCCCCCGGCAGCTGCGCAGCCAACCAAGCGCTCGGGCAGAATCAGCCCCCAGACAGCACATCAGAGAGGCCAGCTCTTAACGCCTGACCAGAGCCAGCTCGAGCTAGTGGTTATCATCTATAAGGGGGAAATTTTTATTTCAGCCCACAGAAAGTACCCTACATTTGCCACGGCATGGGGAAGTTCTCCTGCGTACCCCAAAGTCAACATAATTCACCAAGTTCACCCTGTGTCAGCTGGCCTGAGGAGGAATCCCACCTACACACTGTGTGCATGGATTCACCAGCCCAAAGGCCTCCAGATCACCCATTCAAATTGTGACTCCCTGGGTAATTGTCAGCTACCCCCTCTGCCCATTGCAGCTATGTGGGGCACAACTAAAGAACAATACAGAGCTTCATTCCCTGTTGCATCATGGCTTCAAGGAAATGCTGCAAGATGGCACAGGTCACAAACACTTATTATTATGCCAGGACCTGAAACAGCTCTGCCAATACCAGAAACAAGGAATAAGTGGGCAATGGGGAAGGCTTGAGAAAACAAGTGCAGTTTTCTTAGGGGAGCAAACCCTCAAATCCCATAGGATTGCTCAGGACACATGAGGGAGTGTCAGGTCTGCCACCCTGACCCGAGCTGCTTCCAGCAAGGTGGTATTCATCAGTTCACGTAGTAGGAGAAAGATCACACTGCTGTGTACAGTTTTGCAGTATGGACCAGTGCTTGTTCCCCATGCCAGTCCGGATTCAAAGTCTGACACTGTGCTAGTGGCTGGGTGCTTCTTGCCTTTGATTTACTGGGCTGGGGTGGGTAGGGAAGCAGGAGGAGAAACTGCTTGACATGATACAGAATTTGTTCCTTACAGTCTAATGAAACCCTGGTGCTTTGGGAGTAATGAGTAGGGCAAAGGCAGGAGGGGGCTGCTTTCCATCCTGTTTGAGAGGGATACCTCTGGTTAAACCAGCAGGGAAGCAAGTGATGCTGGAATAGAGGCCAAATGCAGGAGAAACACGATAAGTTTGCTGCTTGCATGGAAGAAGAGCGTGTGGATCTAATTCTACTCAGAACCCAAGAGTGACACCACTACTCCTGCATTGAAGGAAAAGACAAAAAGTGACTAATGGAGTTTGCTTAGGAGGAGGTGAAAGCCCTGTCTGCCTCAAGGAAGGCTCTGGGTGCTTTTGCCAGTCGCTGCCAATGCTCCCTCTGGCAGCAGCAGAAGACACAGGAGTACACTGAACTGAGCAGATGATCCAGCAGCCCCCCCACACTAAGGCTACAGTGCCAACATTTGTTTTCAATATTCAGGAAAGCCAAGCAA
This sequence comes from Brachypodius melanocephalos, assembly GCA_013398615.1. NCBI lineage: Eukaryota > Metazoa > Chordata > Aves > Passeriformes > Pycnonotidae > Brachypodius > Brachypodius melanocephalos. Next base: position 7,800,507 of record VZSR01003809.1, read on the forward strand.
ATAAGGCTTAGCAGTTATGCTGAGAGAAAACAACAGAAGTCATGGCCCTGAAACCTCAGTGGTGCTCTCTTGCAATTATTTCAGAAAAAGACCCATCTTATTCTCCTGTATTTGTACTCAGCAGGGGGAGGTGAACTTATCTGCTGCCTGTGATGTTTGCTTAAGAGCTCTGCTTAGGACACCATCATAATTCTTGTCTTTCTTTTTTGCTAATGGTTGCATACCTTTGATTAAAACCTGCATGGTGCATTAAAGGCTAAAACAGATGATGGATGCCATGTAGTACTTTGCGTTAGATCAGAGTTGATTAGAATTTTTGATGATCCAGCAGCTAGAAGAGGAAACTGCATGAGCAGTGAAAATATTCAGCCGTTACTGTTGTAGGAGGCAGTGTCTTTTGTTTGACACAAGATACAAAACAGTAACTAAATGGACAATGTACTCTCTTGGTCAATTGAATAGCTTTATAGCACAATAGAGCTCTGTAAAGAAAAGCTGGTGAATTAATCAGTCCAAATATTTGTAAGACTTCTTGCTTGTTTTCAAGTGGGTACCCTTCCCTCACAATAGTTTTGGAGCCTGATGCTAGTTAGCTTATTTTTCATGACTGCAAATATAACAGTCAAGTATTTTAAGGAAACAAACTAACAACAAAGCCATACAGTAAAAGTCAAAGATGCTGACCCAAGTGCATATCACATCAGCATCCAGACAGATATCTTTAGTAATCTCTGCCAACACACCAGTTAAGCAAAATACTATTGCTGCTCTGGGTGAAAAGATTTAGTTAAACAGGACAGACCAGTTGCAGAGGAGGAAGCTGCCTGATTAAACATAATGCTGGCAGAAAGCTGGCAGTATGAGCAAACCCAATGTGCCATGGAGGGAGGCTCACTTTCTAAGGTCATCCAAAATATGAAAGAAGAGTGCATAAAGCAAGTGTATTGAATAGAAACAGAAAGAAAGAGCCAGAAATTAGTAAGAGCCAGAAATTAGTAAGGAGAGATGGAAAAGAGAAAATAAATTATAAAAAAGGCCAAAGTGTGGTACTGACTCCAAACAAGGAGAATGGATTTTATGTTCTCTTTGGTGATCTTATTAACTTAGCATCAGGATTTAATTTTTTTTATATGTATCTTTTAAAGATCTCTTCCTTCATAAGAAAATTTTTAAAGAAGGACACTTACTGCAGCATCTTGCAAGACAGGGCACAAGTTGTTGGCTCACTATTTGTCAATATGTTGCTAGGTACCATCAGTTACCTTTCCAGTCCAACTGAGTTTCAGTAACTCTGTTAACCTTTCCAGATGGGTACACTGGTGTTGCAATGGTTTCTTTGTCAGTTAATGCCCCCATACACACACACTTCTAAACTGGATCATGGCACTCTAATCAATGGATGGCTGAGGTTACAGAGCAGAAGGGAAGGTAAATCCAAGACCTCTCTCTTCTAAAACTACAGAGTTTTAGAGCTGAGTCAGAAGTAGGAACACAGAACACGTGTCAATATCTTCAGGTTCACAAGCCATTCTAGTGTTCACGTTAGAGCTGCTTTTCAAATCAGTTATACATATATATACACACAAAATCTGGAATAAACTGCCAAATCTCCTCTTAGATTTGAGAAGGAACAACTGGCTAGAAGGCATACTTTGAGAAGCCCAGAAGTAGTAAGAAAAAGCCACGAAGGCCACAGAAATGAAAACACTTCTCTTGGTATCACATACAAAACCACTTCCACACCTGCAAGGAAACTGTAAATTGCTCTTGCTCCAGGCTTCCCCAGGATGTGGGGTTCAGAGATCTGGATCCTGGATCCTCCTGGACAAATGCTCTGTTCACCATGCAGAGACATACAAGTTCTCTCAAGTAAGCTCTTGTTTGAATCCTATACATAGGATTCTGACCAGCTCCTCTCTCCTGCACGTCCTTTACCTGCCCTTGCTTGGATGATTCTCTCTGAGAAACTTTCCTTGTGCTTTCTGTCCATGAAGATATGAGTGCCCAAGGCAGAAGGAAGCAGAAGGAAGCCATCACAAGGCCTACTTATCTTAAATATTCATTCAGCAGATTACAGAACCTCCTGCCTTGCCTAGGCCAGTGTGAGCTTTTGTCCCCTCCAAGTGCGCCATTACTGCTATCCAGACACACTTTTACTAAAGTAGGCTGCTGTAATCAGAGAAAAAGGGAAAAACAAATCAAAACAAATCAGAGCAGCATTTCTAGCTGCAAATCATACTTAGTGCCTTTTTTCAATTTTTGCTACCCACAACTCTGCTGCAGCAGATTATGTGTTTAAGATGCACAAGTGAAAAAGAATCATCCTAGAAAGAGGGTGAAACAAAAGCAAAGTACTGCACAGACAGCTGCAAACAAAAGTAGCATGACAAGCTAAAGAAGTAACTAAATAATCTCTTCTCTTATGGAGATAATGGGTTTTGACTCCCAAAAACTGTATCAAATTTTGTATGCATTTGCACTCTGCTTTGGTTACATGCTCTTTCTCCTCAATGTTTGAAAGAGAACATACTCCAGAGGCACACCATCTAGATTACACAGGCACATTATAAGTTTCACAATCTTGAGAGCATTCTACTTTGATCTCAGAAGTTGGTTTTTGGAATCCCACTGAGCAAAGAGATAGCACAGGAGGGTCTTTTCACTGATATACACATAAAGAAAAATTTACAAGATTTCTGTGAAATTGCTTTGGTTTAGAATTTTCTCAAGTGTTTCATTTCAACTATAAATAGAAAACAGAATCTCATGACAAAGATGTAGTTGACATAGTGTGCAATTTATCATCTGTGAGCACATTTCAGAGTACTTGTCTCAAAGCTGACATGCTGTGTAGACTCTGCAATATGACTACTTTAATATATTTCATGACAAATGCAAGTAAAAGTAGCTGAGATACAAACAACCCACAAAGAAAATTCTCCATTGCCTCTCCTGATCTGGACTTCTTTCTGATGACAGCTAACCTTGGGGAGACAAAAAACTTCCAGCATAAATGGAAAAACCATTGTTTCTCTGGATTACTTCCTACCATGCTTTTGCCATGGCTTGTAAAGGCCTATTCGTGGAAGCACACCTAAACAGATTTGACTTCTTCCCTACCTATAAAAATACCACAGACATGCAAACGATCCATGATATATATAGGTAGACTGAAGTCAACGAACCAACATAAACACAAACTACAGTATCTGATTTGAGGACTGTCACTTCCTTTTAGAGTATCTTTTCTCCTCAGAAGCATTCCTAGCAAGAATGAAATGGTAACGTTTTACAGTATAATGCTCTTATTCTCCCACATCTCACACAGCACATCCACAGCTGTAAGTATAGGTTGACTGTACTCAAGGTTGGCACCTTGGAGGTGAGGTGCCCACCCTCAGAATCCAGATAGTGACTATTACAGAAGAGGTTCTAGATTCAGCCCACTTGAATACTGACTTCAGAGACCACACACTTGGATAATCACTGAGAATTTTCTTTTCTTCCTTGTGCTCTAAGAGGCTACCTATGTGCTGCAAGGGCACACTTGTAACTTTGCCGTTATAACAGCCAAGAAGTTGAAAGGTTTCTCTGTATTTTCGAGCCACTTTCCAACTTTTTTTGCACAGGTATAAATCCAGACTGCTGAGTCTGGCTCCAGCAGAAGTCTGGATCTGCACAGGGATAACTGGTAGCAGACTTTAGCCCACTGTTTTTCTTTTACAGCTCTTGCAATAAACTAAAGCAACAGCAGACAACAATTCCTAAAAATTAAGGCCCTGGCTGATACTTGCTGGATTTTTCTTCTCCTGTAGCACCTGCTTCTCTTACACCAGCAGCACAGACTCCTGCAACTGGGAAGAGCAATAGCCTCCTGCTCTGGTGGACACACCACCAGAGGGCAATGAAATCCATAGACTGCATCAGCATCTTGCAGATGGAGATTTTTGGCCCCAAGTCTGGCAGGTGAAAGCTCCTGTGACAGCCATAAAGACACTTAGCAGCTGTAGTGGAGAGATCTGGACCCATTTAAAAACCACATCCACTCTGCACTTCTACTCAACATTACACAAAGATCAGGCTGCAACTTTTCTTCTTGTGCTGGTCAGACCTTGAAAAGCAACGACTTCCACAGTCCTAACAGACTAAAATTTGCTGGTGACCTTAGTGTCTGAAGCGAGCACTTCCACTGGAGGAACCTTACCCAAAGCTGCCAACATGCCATTGGCTTCATGCTCATTCACACAGCTGCACCTCCATGAAGCTCAGGAGAGGGGGAAATCCAAGCCCTGAGTAATGGCTCATTCAGATGAATTTGATGTCTCGTGGGCAGAAATTACAATGTTCTTTGGCACGTGGCAAGCTGCCGTTGAGTAACTTCCACTCTTCTGGGGTGGTTTTCACTTTTGCACGTCTATGATTTGCAAATGGTGTTTTTTTAAGTCCAGAGGCTAAGAACTGGTTATGCATTTTTCAGTGCTAGATTATGTATAGAAATATATGTAATGTACCTCTGGTTTCCAGTAACCTTCCAACATTTCATTGTTTTCCAAAGCAATACATGGCCATTGACTGAGTGCAGAATCAGAACTGAATCCTTCATTTGGTGGGTGACCGATTTTCTAATGTCACAATTTCATCATCTTGCTTTGGCACCAGAAAATACTGCCTGCTATTTTAAGCACCACATACAGGATTTGGGTATCCTAGGTTAATTCAAATTGGCCTAATATAGAAGGTGGTTACTACTGTTTATATGATGAGAACCCTCTGAGTCAGCTGCCTATTTTGACAATCTGTGTATTCAGAAGGTGGTTGGGTAGAATAGCTGGCTGATATCTTTTCAGCTCTGCTGGTCTCAGCTCTGGATTTCTCCTGAACAAGTTCAGATATTGATGGGTACTCAAAGCGGGGTCCCTATATCCAGGTATCAACATAGTCTTCCCTGTTTTCCTTGCCCCTAATCTGGAGTTTGTTCAGGGAGGCTGTTGAAGTTCATGGGAGCCAAGGTGATTTCACAGATTTAGAGAATCAGCATCTTAACCACGCTAAAAATATTCAATTAATACAAAGTCAAGGAACGAAGGCAAACCTTCATTCCTTGGTTTTGTAATAATTAAAGTTATTAGAGTTTTAAAGAGCAGGTATGCTGTCTGCTAGACAGCACCAACCAGAGCAACTTTTGTCTTCCAGGCATGAGTCAAAAGGTTAGATTAACTTTCAATGATACAATACTGGCATTAGTTATTGATACCTCAAAGACTGATACCATGGTGTGATTTGCATACTCACCAGTGAAGGAGCTCAACTCCAACAGGTACAAATAGAGTTCAAAAAGTCTAAGAAAATAGAGTTCAAGAAGTCTGAGACTTATTTGCTCTTAATAGAGAGGCTAGGATAAGTCTTCTGTAAAAAGAAGCAAAGTAGTCGGTGCATGTAAAAGATGACAAGATTTAAATGTGGAGTGGGAGGAGAAGGAAAGGAGAAAGGAGACTGGGACTTGGAACAAGATCCTGTAAATGTTGCTTCTTTAACTATTAATTGAAGAGTAAACATCCTATTAAATTCTTATGGAATGTGTGCATGAAAAGTGGTAGCACAAGTCGGATCTGCCCCATGTGGATGTTGTTTATGAAGCAGCCTCCTTGGAAGTGTTCCTCAGACTTTTGACAAATGAACTTTCTGTAGGTTGTACATTTGAACATGGAATGCCTATTGTTTCCATCTGCCTTTTGCTTGTACAGTTCCTTGGGGGCTTAATAGAGAGACAGACATTTAGTAGAAAGAAGGCTTTATGGAGTGGCAAAAGCACATTCTGGGAGAACGCACTAGGAAGAAAAAAAAGAAAACACAACAAAAACAACTCACAACCACCCACTGTTTTCTATAGAAATTAAACCATTGCAGAAGAAAAATGCTTTTAAAAAAGCACATACATTTTTCATGGAGTGGGCCTAAAGCACTTATTTATATTTCATCTCTGTATGACATGGTTCTGCTCATCTAATTCCATTTAGAACATTACAATTTTTGTTTCAAATGTCTCTGTGCTGAAACATATTCTCTAAAGTGCCCTGGAGCTGCTGGTATTGTGAATGTTATCTAAATGACTCATTCGAATTTTTAAGGACAACTCAGCTTAGAAATACAGTATTCTGTTTTTCAGTATTTATATTTGAAAGTTTTTAGTTTGGGGTGCAGAGAAGAAAGATAGCAGAACAGATAGGACTTGAATAGAGTCACACAATTGCTGATGTTTTCCACTTTATGGGGTGAAGCCAGACATGAGAAAGTGGCACAGTTTCTCCTGATATGCACAGAATAAATCTTGATTACTTACAGTGTTTCTGCAAAGGCCCCCTCACAAAAAAAAAAAAATAAATCCTCCTGAAATAGCTCTTGTTTTGATTATAGTGTGAAAGACAATTATCAAACACTGCTGCCTATATGATGTCTGTTTCTGTGGTGCTGCTGCATATTTCAAAAATCGTGGAACTTTGACTTAACATTTAATGCATGCATTGGTTTTCCACATCTGCATATACCTGTATGGTGAAATTCCAGCTCCAGTGAAGCAAACATTTCCTTGAAATACGTATTATACTATCACTTTATGCACATAAACATTTACAAATACTTGCTTGCATATAGAGAAGGTCAGGTTCTGTGTCACATATATCACAGAGCCCCTGAGGCTGCAAAATCCTCATTTTGAAGGTAGGATTTGTTATATTGCTGAAGTGGACAGACTTAAGGGCTAAATTGTGTGCATTCTGAAAAAAGAATTCAAGCTCAGGAATACCTGCGTTTGGCTTCACTGGCATGGGAAAAGTCACTGTAGAAAGGATGCTCCTCTGGTACCAGCACACAGCGAGACAGGAATCCATTGGCTGTTGAGCTACTTTAACTATCAGAGCACCACCTAATGTGAGCTACCTTTACTTTTGCACCGGTGGTTCCCACACAGAGTCAGAAAGCTCATTGAAGAGGATGTCCTTTCAGGCAGTACAGACATTCAGTTGAGATCAATCTATACAATTGCATGGCTTTTACGTATGGAAATGTACTGTTTGAACTGTATATATTGACTGTCATCCGAAATTAAATTAAAGCAAGCTGGACTTCTGCTCCACAGAGAGTAAGATTTTTCTCAGGCTGCCAGAACAAGACCTCTAAGGCAGCCAGGCCATTTTTCAGAACAGAAAAGAGGGCTTTCCTAAATAACCACCCCAGCCTCAACCAATCAGACAGCATATATAGATATGGTTTCCTAAAAATTAAGGCCAAAAAAGATGCACCTACTGTGTATTCACAGGCCATTAATTTTAATCAAAACATCTAGTGGATGCTTAAAGACTTTAGTGACAGAAAAGCATTTCTCTGCATAGAAAACTGCCTGCTACAGGCACAGGGTTGGCAAGACCAGAGGAAGACATGCAATGGCAAGGAATTAATCACCTGAGATGTACACAAATGATCCTAGCAGACAAACCACACCTCATGCTATATGAGGTGAAAGAGCCACAGAGCCTGCCAACCTGACCCAGGGAAAATTCCCTCCCAAACCAGCTACGGCAATCCATAATCACTCTCTATGCCACCTACAAAGAGATCTCCTGCTCTGGCCAATCTCTTGTGCTACAGGGGAAAGCAGGTAATAACAATGAAAAGGAGCCGTGTACAGAAACCTTCAACCCTTGTGCAGGAGAGGAGATGAAAAGAAATCTGCCCTGATCATCTTCAGAGAAATTTGTGTCTGTTCACTGTCTAAATGTGGAGTTGCTGTCTGGAGCCACTTTAGCTGTCTATAAGCTTTTGAGTTGAATGTTTTCACATTAAGGAAAGGGATGAAAAGGGCAAGCTGTCCAGGCCAGGCTTGAGCTCTCATCATCAACAGACCTTGCAGCCAGAAAGCAGCTTCTTATTTCAAGACTGAGTTAGCTGAATTTCAGCTTCTGTCAGCCGAACTTCAGCTTCTGTCAGCCAGGTGGAAAAGCCTCTGCTGCCAGGTGTCTTCTCCAGACTGACCTCTCACCTTGCTCTCAAATTACCTGAATACTCTGAATTCTTGACACCCCTCATCCTGACGTTTGTTTTCCAGTCCTTGACTCACATTATAGCCCAACTTAGACAGAGCAGGACACATCACCTAATGGAGAAGGCTACAGACAGTATTAAATGTTTCTCTTTTTCATGGATCACACCATTCTGTTTGCCACAACAAAGCAGGAAAAATTAAAATTAAATAAATTATCTGTGATGCCACCTAAGTCAATCCATAAACCAATGTTTTCCAAAATGTGATTTATTCTATTCTCCATGCCAGTGTATACCAGCTCAGGCTTGACTGTGTTAAAAAACACTCTTTGGTCACAACAGAAATCTTAAACTAGATGATTATTTCTTACTTGGCCTTATTGTTAATTTTTTTTGCTAACCTTTTCCTCAAATTTGATATTATGCATGAGCAGATGCTATACATTACTGACTATATCACTGATTAAGGTTTGCCTGGCCCATTCCCTCAGTCTATGGAGTAAAACTACTTTAAAAGTACTTGAGCAAGCTGAATGAATTTGGAGGAGAGGATGTTTTCTATAGAGACTGTGACAACTAGAAGCAGAGAAAAATTGTTGAATATTTTAGGCAGTGGGTAAGCTATAAAGCTGAAAAATATTTCTTTGCTTGCACAAAAAAAACCCTCAACAAACAAACAAACAAAAAACTGTAGAGAAGAGATTTTGCTCAAGGGACAGCAACTGCATTGCTGATTGAGGTGGAAAATCTGTGAAGGAGCCTCTTGTTAGAACTGTTGGCAGTGTATCATCCAGAGCAGTACATGCTTTCTTTTCACCAGACAGGGATTTTTCATTTCATCTATCATTCAGAACTTGTTGTAACGCTTCCAAAAGTCACATTACATTGTCATACACTCCCATTAACACAAAGACTTTTACTTCCTGAAGAAATCAGTTGCTGTGGAAGATGGGCATAGGGAGCAGGTGCTACAGGTGGCCTTTTCGCATTGAGATGCTCCATCAATACAATCAGCCAGAGAAGCTGTGTTTCTTCTGAAGATGAATTACATCTCCCCAGCTTCCCACACAATACTCTGTACCTGGGTGTTCTGAATATTTCTAATATCCTTCTCCACCACCATGAAAATTATACTATTACAACAATCCTGGCCAAATTAAACACGGGAGTTGCTTCCATCAAGTAACAAAATTTCTGAGACCTAAGGAAAGCCCAGTAATCCATCTAAAACTATTGGCTACAATCCTCTTCTCTAAAGAGAGGGAGGCCAGACCATATCGTATTTTCTTCATAAGAAGGAGATAACTTTTCCCCTCAACAAAAACACTACAATAAGCCATATCAGAAGTAGCAGATATGGTAGTACTTTGAGTGGTCAGGAATGAGAACACTCTGGTGTTTCAAACTGCCATTCAGAGCAGAGAATGAAATGAACATAAGTCAGACCACGATTTCTAAATTTCCTTACCTTCAAATCAGTGTGATAATCATCTTTCAATGCCAAAGGATAATGAAAGTAAACATTTTATATGATTATTGTTTTCCTTCAAGTTTTGCAGTTTCCACATGTCTGAGCTTACCAGGGTACAAAAGTACTGCCTTGCTACAGAGGCAGAAGTGATCTAGGAAGCTGCATGGACATTGGATATGCTTTCTGGAATACAAAGAAGAAAAAGCTCAAGGATCAGTTCAGCAACATAAATTATGTAGCGTGTTAAATACACCACCACCACTATCCACCCAAAAATCTAGATATTTAACAAGGTTAGTAATTTTGTCAAATGGGATGATATCCATCACTGGATCAACATTTATACACACAGTGAATTAATTCTAAGCACCTGATGTTAAGAGAAATTGTATAACTGCATACACTGTCAAGATTCCTGTTTATATATGTCCCGCTTAATGACTTCATGATAATCTGGATGAGGGGATTGATTGTACCATTAGTGAATTTGCAGGTGTCTCCAAGGTGGGTGGGAGTGTTGATCTGCTGTAAGGTGGGAGGGCTCTGCAGGGGGATCTGGACAGGCTGCCATGATGGGCTGGGACCAAAAGTATGAGGTTCAATGAGAGCAAGTAGCAGGTTGTACACTGTGGCCACAATAGCCCCAGCAGCACTCCAGGAGACAAAGTGGCTGGAAAGCTGCCCAGTGGAAAAGGACCTGGGGGTGCTGGATGAAAGTGGCTGAACACGAGCCAAAGTGTGCTCAGGTGGCCAAGAAGGCAAATGGCATTGTGGCCTGGATCAGGAATGGTGTGGCCAGCAGGAGCAGGGAGGTCATTCTTCCCCTGTACTGGGCACTGGTGAGGCCACACCTGGAGTGCTGTGTCCAGTTTGGGCTCCTCACCACAAGGACATCGAGGGGCTGAAGCACATCCAGAGAAGGGCAACAAAGATCAGGAAGGTTATGGGGCACAACCTTCCCGAGGTTGTCAGAGGGAGCTGGGTGTGTTTAGCCTGGAGAAAAGGGGGCTCAGGGGGCCTTTATAACTCTCTACAGCTGCCTGAAAGGAGGGTGTAGCCAGATGGGGGTCAGCTTCTTCTACCAGGCAACCAGGGACAGGACAAGAGGACATAATCTTGAGTTATGCCAGGGGAGGTTTAGGTGGGACATTAGGAAGAATTTCTTCACAGAAGAGGTGATTAGACTTTGGAATGAACTGTCCAGGGAGCTGGCAGTGTCACCATCCCTGGAGGTGTTTAAGGAACTACTGGCTGTGGTACTCAGTGACAGGGTCTAGTTAACGTGGTGGTGTTTGGTCATAGGCTGGACTCTACAATCTCAGACGTCTTTTCAACCTAACTGATTCTGTAATTCTGTAGCATTTAACTACAATCCACAGATAAACATTACAGTTTTAAACAGTAGTATCAAATGTCGCTGTTTGCTAACTGACTTTTTAACTTCATGTGCAGTCCTTGCAATCCTAAACCCACCTATGGCTATTGACCTCATTAAATACTGTGTTCAAAAATAGCTTTAACAGCAAACTGTAAACAGACTGACACACATATGTCAATGAAGCCTAAGGAGCTAAAGAGAAGAGCAAAATTAAGCAAAGTTATATTGCTCAGAGCCTTGGTGGCCTGGCTACAAGAAACTCTTGGTTCTTTACCTTAGTTCTAGGTCAGCTGATTGAGTCACTTGACCAAAACTTTTCCTCCTTCTTAAGAGCTGTAAAGTTCAGGATTATAGTTATTGTCTGGGCCAACCAAATCATGGCCAGCACTGATAACTGAGTAATATTAAATACTAATTCCAGTGGCATAAGGTGGCCTAACACTAAGATAGTCAAGCCCTTTCTAAAAGGTTTCAAGTCATTTGAATGGCCAAAGACACCCTGATTCTTCTGCTTCGCTCAGACTCGTTGCCTTTTACCTTGGTAACAAATTTCCTTGAAAGACTACACCAGGATTTGTACCTCTAAGAACTCCTGTATACCTTTGTCTATTCTTTCAGGATAAAAATTTTCTCTTGATGCTATTAATCACAACTAACAAAAGAAAAGGGAAGAGGAGACAGATTATCTAAGTATCATGTACTATATAGAGCAACAGTGGTTTGCATGTGCTTTCACACCCAGTTTTAGAAAGACTCCAATATGAAATGGACTTATATTTGCACAAGCAGCTCAGAAATACTAACTCAATTCAAGACATAACCAACAACTTCTGTTTTATGCACTTTTTACCCCCCTCCCCAGTTGCTGTGGCTGTTTTCTTCAGGTATTTTCTGTTGGAAGTTTGTGTTGTTACCAACAGCTGAGAGGAGCAGCAATGATTCCAGAAGCAGTGGTAGCATTCAATCCCCCCAAAATTCTTATGTAGTACTGTTCATGCTCTGGATGTTCACAGGCTACAAGAAAGATCTTAGGGGAAAACAAAAATACAAATTTTTATAAGCAGAAAGACAAATTCAGGAGAAAAATGATAAATCATTAAAAGAAAACCTTCACCTTCACAATGGACAGATTTTTAAAAATTTATTTTCAAAAATTCTTGTTCTATATATTCTTTGACAACATACTAAAAATGTCTTAAAGCCACAGACCTATTCAGAAACTTCAAGAGCTGAGGGTTGATGGCATGCTGCACTTGCTGTTTTGATGAGTTTACACTCCATGAAGAGGAAGGAAACATCCCTCTGCACAGCATATGGCAGCACTACAGGAGATAGCAACAAGAAACGACCTTCAAGGGACCATCTGCCAGTTCTGCTCCAGTCACACCTCCTCCTTGCCCACAACATGACCCTCATGCCAAGGAGACCAGCAAAGGATGCACATGGGAAACATCCTAAACAGTCAAAGCTCATGCTAGGCTTGCATCATTCACTTCACCTTTGCTAGAGTTTTCCCAATCGAATGCCAAGAGCATTTAACCTTTAACACTGTTGTCCAGAAGCATCTGAACACACCACTGAAAACATGGCCCAGAGGTGGTTTATCCACTCCTCACTGCTTCCACGCCCTCAAACATTCTTTCAAAGAACAACAAAGGGAGAAAACTGCTAAGACAAAACTGTGATCTTTATGGCAGATGGCACCACAGGATAAATGGCTGTCGGTCTGCTGTAAATAATTCATCATTGTCAAGTGTGGTGCTCCAGTCATGTCAACAGAAGTATGTGATACTAAGGAAAATGTAGCATTTGTCACAGAAGTACCACAGACATCATGGGGCTTTCTTTTTAACCCAAGTTAGGCCAAGAATATGATTGACAGAGCTAAGCAAGGCTTTAAAGATGCACAGGAACAACCTTACACACACACACACACCCCTGCTTCTGCAAGCGGTGTGACCCCCCATAACCACAGACAAGTAACCTGAGTGCCACTGACTTTCCACTGGCTTGTGAGGAGGTGATCAGAGAATGAGAGGAATGGGCAGGACCCTTGATCTGTTTCTCTCCTAAGCCCCCAGCATGGCAGCCAGTGCACATCACATTCCCTGCACATTTGGGCCACCAGCAATTTGTAACACGTGCTAGAGAAAAAGTGAAGTAAGGGGTCGGGTGGGGCTCACAGGAGACCATTCAGCCCCACAGCTCTTAGCACAAAGCCTGGGACAGTCCAGCTCATGCCACATCACTAGACAACAGGGTTCAACCTCCTGTTTCAGCGATGACATGGGAACAGGTGGACAAACAGGCAGCCACCAGTGGTAAACCTTTCTGAATACTGCCCTTACAACGTAGCATTTCCCTTAGCTATGGAGAGTCCAGAGCTACCAGAACTATTCTTCTCAGATTACAGGGAAGGCCAGCAAACCAGGAACAGTATTAGTTGATTCACAAGAGAAAATCCATGTAAAGAAGAACTGCAAACCCACAGTCAGGCTGATCTCCTCAGTAACTGCACAGAGATGATAGGCTTGACCTCAAAGGGAGGCTTGAGCCACCTATGAATCTCCTTCCAGAAGAGATCCCCATGTCCATCTTAGGTGTTCAATAGCAGCATGGAATGCATCTCCTTAGCATTCTACCTCATCTACACCTCTCATATAGAAGGTTGTTACAGGCCCCAGCTTGACCATACAGTTATTTAGCTCAAAAGATTTTTTTTAATCCCCTGTGTTTCTGGCTGATGCTTGTGCATTCCAAGCAACAGTGAGAGAGGCTTCTCTAACAGCCATGAGGGATGGGACACAGGACCAGCCCAAAAGATCTCTAATGCCTGCCCCTGGGCAGACACATTTCCCCAAACAGCAGGCAAGGATGGGCTGTCAATGCTTGATATAGCAGGTAGACCTGAGATGTAGGATGAATATAGTCTTCATTTAAATAAAATATGTTCATGCAAAATAGTGTCAACACCTTCCCTCTTTTTTTTTCTCCCCTCTTGTCACTTCTCTCTCATTTCTGCTCATTTTACCCACATTACAGCTGTAGCTGTATAAATGACAGGCTGTGGCCTAGCATCATGTGATAGATCATCCTACATCAGCTCTGAAAAATGGAGATGCTGTCAACTGTCTGGTTCTCCTCACATTCGCTGTCAGCATCAGTGCATTCAGGCAGCATGTCACAGCCATCTGAACAAGATGAATACAGCACTGTGAACATCAGCTTGGGAACCAAGTCAATCAAATATGTGACCACAACCACACAGAATCATTTGTGCTGAGAAACTGGCATAGAGAAGGGGTTCCTAGTGCCCTACTATACCAGTACTGCCACTGGCAGTTTTTAATTAGAATGTCTGCTTGATCTGGTTGAAAAACAAAGAGAGATTTTTGTGATGAGGCTTTCCATACAGTAGATTGTAAAGAAAATCTCAGCAGCCCCTGGAGTTGAAGACAACCCTGTCATGAACTACAGCTTGGCATGAACTGTCAGGGACCAGTCTGGATGCTCCTAATCTCACTGGACTAATCTCACTGACAGGCTCTCACTGTGAAGCAAGGGGATTGAGTCTCCTGTGCTACCCAGGTGCTTCTAATAGGGTCAGAGGAGATAATGTTGCATCCTTTTTGTCTGCCTGGTCTGATAGAAGGTGTCACTGCCCATGGAAGCGGGGGAAGGAACTGGATGATCCTCAAGATTTCTTCCAAGCCAAGCCATTCTATGACTCTGTAACTGTTCAGGACAACTAATGTAGAAAGGAGGTGAAATTAAAGGGACCAAAGAGAAGACTGTTGCCATTTAGTTCTCATTTGCAAAAGCAGAAATAGCAATGAGTCATGCAATGGTTCAGTGCTACTCTGTTCATAGTACAACAAGGGTGTGCACTGCCTCCTTTCCTACCACCCCCTCCTCAAGGCTCCTGGAATCTGCATCCCAACTGAGTGCACTGAAAATTGTGCACCCCTCACCAAGGCACCATGAAACAGAGGCCTTTCCCATGTAACAAGAAGCTGCACAGTGGAAAAATTGTGGAGGGCATGAAATGGGAAAATGGATGTTAATTGTGTTCCATTGTACTTCATCAGACAACATCCCTAGTTTTTCTGATTTTCTTTCTCTTTACTCTCTCTGTCCCCTAGAATGCCCCTCTCATAAATGTGTGCAGGTCTTTATGTGCCTCTCATAAAATGTCTGTATTTTGTTGCCTGCTGCAGGTTGGTCTCACAACCTGGACAAACAATCCATCACTACACAAACAAGCAGGAAAATGTTAACCCATTGTGCCTGTGCTCAAATTGGTTTCAACATCAACAAACTAAAGCAGTGGTCTGGAAAAACACCAGACATGCCTTTAGCAATTCAGTGATAAAAAGCAGCATTCACTCAGCTAAAAGTGGCATTTATGGGCAAATTTTTGAGCACTATCCCAGAGTGAAAAATGGGCAGTATGTTAAAATAAGTATCATAAAAACATCAGGAAAAATGCCAAAACAGCAAGGACTTTGCAACAGTCAGAGAACAGTCATATCCAAAGAGAACAGGATTTCAGCTCATATAAAAGATGACTCTTTTAGCTGTGTTGGGAGATTCTCCAACCAGAAGATCCATTTGAATCGTCAGTGGAAGCCTGGACTCTTTCTGGCTGCTAACACAAACGCTGAATCTCTTTCTGGAGTGACAGAACCCGTGCTATGTGGCTGTATATGAATGACACAGCTCAGTGGTAGGGGAAGAGGAACTCCATTTCAGTGACAGAAGCACTTCTGGTTTTACCTTCGTAACAGAAGGAGATGGGCTAAACTGTGAAGGAAAAGCTGCATAACATGCCATTAACAGTAAAGTGTCCTCCTGATTTCTGGGACTGCATCTCTTGGCCTTGCTTGGATGGCCATCTCGTTTGGTACCTGAATGAGGGCACTGTCTCATTCAGTGCTTTATCTGAAAGTGAAAATTTAGAGCAATTTAGAATCTTAGAAAATTTAGAGTAATTCCATGAGAATCCCTCCATGACTCTTCTGCCCCTCATGTTGCTCTTGACAGAAGGAAAATGTTCCTTGCCTTTCAGATGTAGAATGCACATGCAGCTGAGCTAGGCACTTTATCTGAAATACGATACCCATTATTAAAAATAGCAAAAAACAAGAGAGTTTACTTAAATTAATAAAAATATTCCCCAAATTCCAAAAGACAACCACTATAGTTCCTGTGGGCTCTCTACTGTCCTTGTCCCAGTCAGCAGGTACAGTCAGATGGAGATGTTCCTGTGCAACTGTGGATATGAATCAAATGAAGACACTACTTCTGAAATGTATACCAAACTCTACAAGCTAACTCTACAAGCTACTTCTGTCCTATGATTTGCCTAAACAAAGAGATGCATTTATTAAAATAACTCCCTGGACTAACAAGGACCTTAAAAGCAGCTCAGTATCAGCAGATAAGATCTAGAAAGTGAGATTAGCTCACAGCCAGGGGATCATATAAATTGTGGAAAGTTTCTTCAATTTCATTTCACAGCCTGTGTTCCTGCCATACACACATGAAAAAATAAGCAGTGAGGCCAGGCTGAGACCATGTTTGATTCTGCTAATATTCAGACCTAATCCATTTGGGAGATTAAAAAAAAATCTATTATAGTTCACAAAAGATAGGACAAAACTGAATTTCTCCTTTCTACCAATAGTATTTTGAAGAGTAACGCAGGAAAGCTGCAAGAGATTTTATTTTGTGTTTTAAAAAACTCTCTAGAAATTACAGATCAATCTGTGTTAAGAGAATTAATTCTTCATGACCTAGCAAATTGGACTTTCATTTGCCATGAGGTACAGTTACCTGACACATTGTCGAGTTGATGGATATTTTTAAAGTTAGATCTCATTCTGAAATGCAGGCTGTCTGCTGCCAGCACTTGAGTAATGTGCTGGCTCATTAACAGATCTCTTTGTACGAGAAGAGGTAGAAGATTATCCCCAAGCTCACGTCTTCTAGCCAAACAGACACATTATTCTTGCAGTGCTCAAAGTTCTGAATGGTCATTTACAGTAAAGGCAACAGCTTTCACTGGAAAACAAGTGACTTGCCAAGAAATGATGAATTTTTAAAAAAAAAAAAAAAAAAAAGAGAGAAGCAGATCTATTGCAAATCTCCAAAAGATGAAGCTTTGACAAGGAACAAACTTGAGAAATGCTGTAACTTGATCATCTATCTCATATCTCGACAGCTCTGCTATTCCCTCAGATTCTACCAAGAGGAATACAGAAATGTGACAGAAATGTAGGTGTCAGAAGACAATCTAACTGGGGGCAGGGATTGGAGAGGCACAGAAAGCTATGAAATGTGATATAGGTACAGTGCCAAGTAACGCAGCATTAAGACAAGCTGACATTACCAGAACAGATATAATTCCTGGCCTTACTTGATGGAGCTTATTCACTGTGTTCATCACTTCTTATCCAAGCTGTCAGGAACATTGTAGCACTTATCATACACAGTATTAACAAAAAACACACCTTTGAAAACTGTGTTAAACAAACTGAGATAATTCATGACAGAGTTGCTAAACTCACAGGAAACGGGTTTGTTTTCTGACCACCAAGCCAAAATCTTGAAGACTTTTCATGACAGGCACTTCTCATATAACCATTGCTTACGTTTTTCTCACCAAGAAGCTTTCTAAAATCTCAGTCTTGTGGGGTAACTGCCAAGAAAGTAGACAACTTCAAATTCTTCAGCTCTCAAGCATTAACTGGTGGGTCAAATAGAATCTGGTGGGTCAGCCGTGTGCCATGTCAGCACTTTAGTCAATAAGAACTAATATTTAACAGACCAAAACTCTTTGGGATATTTGTACATGTTCTTTTAAATTAACATTGCATGTAAACTAGTCTACATAATTGAGCTCCGGGATAACGTTGTGATATTAGGGCAAGACTCGAGCCAGTCTCACCTGTCATTACTGCACTAGAGGAGCATAAACACAATATCCAGTATGGAGTGTGGTCACACTTGTTTGTCAGTTGCATGCAGAGAGCATCCTTCTCATCATTTACATCTCTTATCAGGGAATTAGACTTCTGTCACCATCAGTGGAGTCAGTGAGGGAGAAAAGAGAACCGATCTGCATTCCATATTAGTTGGATAAAGTAAGAAGATCTGGTCAAACAGTGAACTAATTCAGAACTAGGTCATCAAACAAGTTAGCTCTGATATTATTCAATGAGTTGCATTATTCATTGTGTGCAAATAATTGCCAGGTCATTTGCAAAATATTTCTGGCTCATGATTATTTCACAAATATTCATTTCTTCAAAAAAAGTTTCAGTCACCCAATGAGGAAACGGGGAAGGAATGAATATGAACTGGATAATCTATTATATATCACAAGCATTGTCTTGCTGAAGTGAACCTGTCATGAATAATCCATAGACCAAAACAGATGCACCTATTGCTTACAACCAACACAGAGATAGCAGGCTTGGTCTGCAAACAATAGAAAGTACGTTGTTTATTGTATAATTTATTTGCAACAAATAATTCAGGGTGCTGATTTGTTTCCCAGAACACATTTTCAACAATAACTATTTTGAAACTGCTAAAACCATATAAAGTCAAACAACACAAATTAATTAGATTAATTGATTCTAAGAACTTGAAGAGCCAACATGGAAAAAGAGTGAGATGAACAAGAAAGTCTACTTGTTTATTATATAATGCTCGTTCTTCTGGATAATAGAGAAGTGACACTTAGCAGTATCAGTAAACTCATAAATTTGCTGAGATCACCATCACCACTACTAAAAATGTATCCCATCACTCTATCAGCCTCAAGACACTATGGAGTACTTTGCTACATGCACAAGACCACCTCAGTACCACCTTCAGCAAGGTAGTTTCAGTAATCAACACCTTATCAAGAGGCAGTGTCAGGGAAATGTCAGTAGAGAACAATCTAAATTACTTCATCTAATAATGCTTCACCACTATGAATAAAATAGGTCTTCACTGTTTTAAGGACATCATTTTGCTGCCTTCAGTTGTAACCTTCCCAAATGCCAAAGACTAGTAAGAATGAAATGTTATTTGGCCATGAATGGGAGACTCCTTGTGAGAAGTGATAGGTTAAAGGACACAGGGAAAACTATTCAGACATTGGACTTTTTTTTTTTTCCGCGGAATTCTTATTACCCTTTGAAATTTTCCTCTTGAACTTCCAAATCTGGATTTTTTAAAAATGAATCAGATGCCTAGGAAATGTCCACAGTTTGCTTATTTTCATCTGTTTTATCATTAAATACCTTCTTAAAAAGCTTTCCTAATTTTTATAGAATTAGGATTAATAGGATTGCTGGATATAGAATCTCCAGGTTTGCCATCACAGAGATGGCAAAAAAAAAAAAAAAAAAACCAAAAAAGAAAGACCCATTTAAAACCTATAATGTGGCCTGGGCTTCAGGTTCAACTACAACACTTTTCCTTAATAAAAGAAAGAAAAATGTGGTGAAAATATGTTCTAAATTAGACACTCTAATCTACCTCTTTCTTTTTTTATTAGTATTTCAATTTACAAATTTTGTTGACTTCATGCCTGAACCTCACAGGCAGTTGGAGATAACCACTAAAAGCAGCTGTACACAACTAAAAACGAAGCAGCTGCAAATGTTGGGAGTGGATTAAAAACTTAATACTGCAGCATCCTACTCAGGTAAGTGGGTCTTAATAATGTGAGTATCTGAATTTTGTGTAAAACTGGACAAAATGAACAGCTTGGAGACTTTGTGCGTATTTTGCAGTATTGTGGGATATTTTCAGATCAAAATTGGGTTTTCAAGTTGTCTTTTGAGTGTTACCATGGTAGTTGAAATAAGAAAATAATTTTCAAGGGCAGAAATGTCAACTGCCTGATGCCCAAAAATCATCCTCAAAATGCTTGAGGGACGAAGGCAGGGCTATTTACCCTCTGTTGGCACAAGCAGGAAAGAGGGTAATCACTTTGCATAGTTTCCCTCAGGAGGCTGAGGACAAACAGGAACAAATCTGAGGGCACTGCTGGCTAACATGGCAATTACCTTACCCTCCTTCCTTCCCAAAGGTATCCCTTGTGCTTTTATGAGTTTAAGAGTGCTCAGCAGATGCTGAACTTCCAAAACAAATGATTATATGAAGGGTTTGCTCACATGCCACTCTCACAGTTTAAAGGACAAGGACCTGCTAAAGTATTTCCCTGATTTGGGGATCAGATGAATAGACAAATCCTCAGACTTTTTTCAAGTATCTTATTACTCTGCTCAATTTCACATTATCTGTTTATAAACACCTCTTCTACTTTTGTCCTAGCTTTTTCTGTTAACTTTTTACAGTTTCAGAAAAACTGCGGAAAATACGCTCATGTTCTATATTCCTTTTTATTTATTTAGGATTCATATTTTTCATGTTAACCTCCATTTTATGTCCCCTTAGAACACATGAGTCGTATCCATAGCAATTAATGGCCATAAATAACGCAATGTCATGTAACAACATGAAATACGAAGGCTACACGTTAGAAAACCAGACTGGTGAACATCCAGCTTGTAGTCCAACACTCTCAATAATCTCAAATATCTACCTAATTCAGATTAGTGGTTTTATGAGGAATATGAAATTTTTGTCTAAATCTCCTTTGATGCTTTTTGGACCTAAGCATAATAGCCTCTTCTCAGATATTGTTTTGGTTTCAGATCCATAAAGAGTGCTTTTTATATACAGAGAGAAATGAAACACAAAGGGAGAGAAGAAGAGAACAATTAATATGATTTATTAATATGAAATATGCATTAATCATTAGCCAGCCATTCTACATTCATCATTTACAGGAAGGCTCATCATTCAAACCATTTTTGGTGCCAATGTTAATTGCCTGATCTTGGGGATGATCTTCCTTCCCACTGAAATCAACAAGACAACAACTTTCACTAACTCTTACAGGTACACATTTTGCCCCTTCATGGCAGCCAAAGAGCTGCCTCCTTGTGTTTCCTCCATTTCCCAAAAAAAAAGGCCTCTTCTTTTGTCTTAATTTTTTCCAAGATGGCATCTATACACTCATAATTTTAGCAACTGTTTTAACCTACAGCGATGGCTTCATCACTGAAGCTGCTGAGAACATCACAAGGCTTTCTCTGTAAATCACTTCACTCTTTGCTGTTGTGTTTTACTTTTACATGTACAGTCACCACAAATATAACTCCTGATCTGAATATTTAATGGTCACCCACCACTGAAACCTTTGCTTTGAGTACGACCATGGAGCAAAACCAACACATGCTCCTACCAGGAGGGCTGCTTGGCAGGAGGATGGTACATCATACACAGTAAATAAAGTACATCACCTATCGCAGCAGATGGCATCTGCTATGTCACATCTTTATGTAAGAGAATGTCTTGTTTTGCTTTATCCATCAGACAACCGATTGCAGTGGCTGAAAATCTCGTGGTGCTCATCCCTTACTTCTGGAGTAAGTGCCAGCCCTTTTTTACCTCCTCCAAGACACCAGCATGTACAGGAAAGCTCTTGTAGGAAATTGCAAATCTGCAAGGATTTTGAGCCAGGTCAAACCTAGAAGTTCACAAAAGTCTGGGATTCTTTGCAATCCAGAGCTTGCACATGAGCCACTCATTCAGTATAATGGCTTAGACAGGCTTAGAAAATCATTGTACAACAGGCAGCCAGATCCATTTAATTCAGATCTATAATAACACATCTCTAAAGGTATTATGCTACATGCATCAGCAAGCAAAGCAATCACAAAACTCAACTCTGTGTCACAGAGAAGGTTTTCCCTCCCTACATACCCAATACACATTCATCTCTTAAATAGTCCCTCACACCATTTTTGTCACTGAAGCAGCATTACTAGAAAATTGTCACTAATTCTTTTTTCATCTTTCACAAGAAATGTTTTCCCATTATTTTATTTTGAATGTTCACATCATTTTGAAGTAATTTTCAAAATCACTGACATTTTTATTTCATAAGAAGCAGTCTTTTCTTAGCCTTCACTAAAAAAGAATGTAACCCCTGCTGTTTTCTGTGAATTGGCATTTTCAAAAGTTGTTTTGAAAATCATTCAAAAATTATTTGATGTCTAGTTTTTAGTGTAACACAGCATAGAAAAGTTCGTTGGAGATAGACTCATTTCAAATGGTGGGTATTATATTGTTTTTTTTAAAAATCGGTACTTTCTGGTTGTCTAGATAATTTCTATCAAGAGCCCCGAATGTGCTAATGGTCTCCAATTCCCTTGAATTCAATGCAAGAAACACATTTCAGCATCTCATAAGGAGGTAACTACCGACACATGAATGGATTTTCAAAGCACAGCTTCTCAAACTACCTTTGTCTTGAAAGAATTCAATTTAGTCAGCCCCAAAGCCTGTCTCAGTCACACAATACGTGTTTACAATCCAGCTATTTCTCCCATTGTCCAGCGCATAACTTTCAAAAACAGCTATTAAATGTCTGCCTCCTTGGTCCCCGATCTCTTTAATTTGCAAAACTGCTCATCTCCTTATTAGAATGTCACCAGAGGACTTGACCATTGTCTGTTAGGGAGTCTATCTAAAGTCATAAGAGCAAACCACCAAAAATTCAGGTTTCTGAAAAAAAAAAGGAGGGGGGGCAAAAAATAAAAAACCTGGTTATTGGTTGCACAATATAAGAGGTTTGAAGAATTCGAGCCAAGTTAGAAGGTTCTGGATTTGAAGCAATGACAACAGTAATAAAAATCATAGAAACTGAATTGACTAAATTAATTTTCTTGTAAAAGTGTCACAGTTACAGATGGTAACAATCTAGAAATAGCTGCAAAGAGAAAATAATTACAAAGGGATGAAAACGTATTAATGCTCAACTGTACTGGATGTGTGGGAAAGCACACTCTGATGTGTTCCGGCTGTCCTTAATTCATCACCCCACTGTACTAAGCGCCCACTTTTACAAACAAAAACATTGTCTCACTTGTTGAAATCCTTTATTTAGTAATCTGTGTAGGCTGAAATGTTGAAAATGGTTTCTAAATTCCTGGCTTTTGAATCCATCTTCAAAGTTGTCTTTGCCTGTATTATCGTACAGCTGCAGGCTTTAATCAAAGGTCATTAGATTCACCAATTTCTGTCAAACATCCTGACATCATTCCTTCAAAGGAAATACCTACTATTTTACAACTTGCAAGGAAATGCCACTTAATCCAAAATTGTTCCAAAATAAAATCTCACACCAAGAGTGAGAAGCAGGAAGAAAGAAACTTTGGAGCATTCTTCAAAGTCGGCATTAGTATGGCTTGAGAAGCTGCAAAATTGCAGAGGGGATTTACCGAAAATCCAAAAGTCAACAGGCTCTAGGCACACATGATACCCATGTCATGTTTTAGCACCCACAAACAAGCACTGCTCCATGAAACACTGCACCTGGCAAAAATCACCCAGGTTTTCCGTACCCTCTGTGTCGGGTGCTCACAATTGCCAGCATGGTCTAAAAATTAACCCCAAGCTGTTTGAGAAGTCCAGTCCAGCAGGTGTGCTTTTTGGATCAGGCACACTGCAAGTGGAGCACTGTGCCTCAGAAGAACATGTCATTGACAGGAAGCAGACAGCAGTGCTTCATGCAGGTGGTTGTGTAGGCAGCCTCCAGGTAATCCCATGTATTCTCTCAGAAAAGATACTGCATCATATTCCCTCTTTTGAGATGGATCTGCAATTCTATACAGAATTTAATGCAGCCTTGGAAAAAGTATGACAAATGATGTATTTTCCCTTATTTATAAATCACAAATGGCTAGTGTGATACATAGAGAAGTGTCCCTAAGTTCAGGGAGGACATGCACAATACTGTCTTTTGTAACCCCATCGAGGTAGTAGGCTCAAATAAAGTCCCTGATGTTTAGGGCATTTGAGAACTGCCAGTATAAGCAGAACAGGAAGAAGAGGGACACATGTTGATAGGATGCACCACTTGGCAACAATGAACAGATGCAGCTTCTCAAAAGGTGACAGAGCTACTTAATGTCACTTGCTGAGACAATGACGTTCACCTCCAGCAAGCTCTGAACAAGGATAGAAAAAAAGTTTCCAGAAATGGAGGCATACTAATTATATTTGGGCTATTTAATACCTGTTTCTAGAGATGACTGCTGTATCCAGTGACCAGAGCATAGTACACAAAGCACAACCCTCCTGCTTGGACTGGCAAAAGCAAACTGTATAGATCTGTCTTTCTGCACATGAAAACACAACATGCACAAGCACTTTATCATGTTTTTATTTTTTATCTGCTTCAGACAGTGACCCAAATAGACTAAATATTTTATGGACCCATCAAGAGCAGCCTGCTCCGTTGAGCTCAGACATGAAACTAGGAACCACAGTAGACATGTTCCTTGCCATTCTTAGTGCTGATTACGGCTCCCAGCATCATCAAAAAAAGAAACAATGGAACGAAACTGAGTACAAGATCCAAGTGGCATGGTCAAAGAAAAGCAATTCCACCCTTCTTAAGTGGTAAAATTAGAGTTTTGTGAAGAGGTACATTAAGGGGTGAAGCTTGAACACACACAACTGTCCAGGCATCACAGGACTAAGAGATGTTTATACATGAAGAAGCACAGCTTTCTTTCCAAGCAATGTACATTCAGAAGACCTGCTAAACACTAGATATCTTTATGTCACTGCCAAGCAGTCATAATGAATGAAGCACTTCTCAACCCCAGCTAAGATCAAAACATTGTGGGTGAAGAAGAAGAAAGGTCCTTCTGTATTAAATAAACCAAAGCTTCTGTACTGCCAAACAGTCCTTTGGGGAGTTCAAGTGGCGCCTGAGAGGGACATGATAGAGAACACAATAGTCCCTCTTCTGCAGAAGCAAAAGAAGAGTGCTTTCCTTCTTTCCAGGGCTGCAAAAGCAGTGTAACCCTCAGCTCCCACCTTGTCTCAGCTGGTGTTGTAAAAGGCTCCACCTGCTCCAGCCACAGAGTCAGTTATCTATGATGCTTTCTCTATGCAGGCACTCACACTATTACTGAATATTGGTGTTCACCTCTGAAACTCTGTTTGGAGCAAAAACTAATGAATGTTTTATTCTGGAAAGGATCCCAATGGATATATATCCTCGCCCTCACCATTACTTAAGTTTTTCCTCCGTATTATTTTGAGATGAGATCATGCAGATAGACTCTTATCCTGACTGTCTAACTAAACTGAGATCTAGCTTTCTGAAAATCAGCAAACTGGGTTACAAGCACAATATTATTTGCAGCTATGCAATGGGATTGGTAGCATGTTTGTTAATTTTCTGTGGGGTTTATGCTCAAATGTATGCACTACTGTACAGAACACACACAGCTTTGGTTACACTCGGTTTATCTATAAAAGGATTTGTTTTGTTTGCATTAAACAAAAGAATTTCATTGTCAGAAGAAAGTTTAAGTTTCTGTTATTGTTACTTGGGCAGAACTGTGTGTGGGTCAATAGATCTGCCCATAAAAGCTAAATAGCTTTAGCCACTTCAAACACAAACTGTGAAGAGCTGTTATGTCCTAAACTGTAGCCACAAAAGGTCCTTAGCATAGTTGGCCTAAACTAGGAAGCATCTTAGCTATGTAAACTACTTCTGAAGGAGATTAACACATGGGTAACAAGTTCTTGTCCTGATGAGCTCATAAATGGAATAGGGTTTTGGTTTTGTCTTGCTGGAGATTTTTTGTTTTGTTTTGGTGGGGGCTTTTTGGTTGTTGTTTTTATTATTGTTTTGTTGTTTGTTGTCTGTTGTTTTGGGTTTTCGTTGTTGTTTTGGTTTGGGGGTTTTGTTGGTTTTGTTTGTTTGTTTGTTTTTAAAAGGGCATCAGAAGATTACTTTCAGCAGAACTAACTGTAGCTTAGGTTCCTGCTGCTATTTCCCAACTGGCTTCTCAGAACAGTAATTCATCATAACTCCTTTGATATATTTTTACTCTGTTTATGTATTTCCATTCATTTCAGTTTGATCAAGAGATAATTGAAAAGTTCACTCTTTTGCTACTAATGAAAGAAAGGACATTAAAAGTAAAAAGGCATTGACACAATTACCTAAGGGATTTAGTTGTTAACATAAAACGAACATTAAGTTCTCCCTCTCCTTAAGAAAAGACTGGACATTTATGCTAGGCTTTATAATACCTGTGAAACACACTCCTGACATCAACAACAATAAACATGCTAAAATTCTATAGGCCAAGCCCTCTGGTCTCTTAAGTGGGTCAATTGAGTTAGTCACTTTTCAAGTAACTTTCACATGCAAAGTTACACCTAAAATATTGCTCACTTCCAGGCCTAAAAATTGCAAATATGAAACTTTATGTTTTTTATCCAATCTGCTCTTCCTCAGTCATTAAGGTTCACAAGATGCATTACAAATATAGAAGGGTTTTTTGAACTGAAGTTTAAAAAAAATATTTAGAGAGAAGTAAATAACAACATAAGACACCACTTTCTCATTTAAGCAGCATGATGGGTGTCTAAAGCTATGGAACAACAAGGTCACTTCTTTTTAAAAACTGCAGTGATGCCAAACTGGTGAAGCCATTTCAGCAACCATAGAAAAATGTACAGTGAAACCAAGTCCAAGGAAGAACCTAATCTCTTACGTATCCAGGCTAATTCACCAGAGCAGGCTTTCCCTGCAGTGGCAGCTGCTCAGAATCAATGCTTGCCTTCCCCACAAGCTGCCTCTCCAGCTCAAGGCCTCTTGACCAGCAGAAATACTCACCCTACCTTGTTTTATCAAGCCCTTACCAACACAAACACATTAATTGTTAATCCAGGCTATCCAGCATTCTGCAGAGCGTCTTTCATGGTTTAAATGAAAGAAGTTGCTACATTTTCCTAAAATCAGAGCACAAAGGAAGGTTACACAACACAACATACCCCACTCCACGGGACAAAGCTCAAATAAGATGCTGCTTCATACGCATGCTGAGTATAAATAATACTGTATGTATATACTGTATGAAAATGGAGATTGCCAGGAGTCAGCTGTTGCCTTTCTTCCTCAGAGTAAGCAGAGAGCTTTCTTGGCATCTATCTTTTCTTACTCAGAGCTTGTGCATGAAGGAATGGGAGGTGGCCTGTTCAGAAGATCCTTTTTCCTGCAGTAACCCATTTCCCCAGGCCAGCTACTGACAAAAGGTTTGTCTCATGAGTAGTCTTGCTTTTAGTACACTTGAAGAGCCAAATACAGCTAATGACAATACAGAATCCTTGAGCACAGCTCGAAATGCTTGCCCAATTTCCAGTGAGTTTTACAGTTATGACTTCTGCTATTTGAAAGGAGGCTAGCTGGCAGAGGATCAAGCAATACACCAACAGTTTCAAATACGGAGCAAGGTATTAACTTTTCCAAGAGTTTAGTTGCAACCTCCCAACAGTAGCTATCTTTTAAGAGATATATTTGAAGAAGAGGAAAATAAAAGTGCTTTTACAAGTACTGCTAGTACTTTTAAACACTTTAAAAGAAGACTTAAAAGTACAACTAAGCTTATATCTGGGCTTTGTTTTAAACAAATAGAGAAATATAATTTGCATATTAAAAACAGTAAAACAAAACCAGCTCTGTCTGCTGAATGGACAAAACCAATTTAACCAGGCAAGATCTAGGTACCATTCTCTCTCCATAAAAATGTAAATACTCTACCTCTAACAGTCATTAAATTATATGTAGATATTAAAATCCCTAGATTCCAGTGCTACAAAGTAAACATGCAAGAAGTCATGCTCACACCAAGTGCTGCCTACTGAGTTATCTTTCACTTGAGAAGGAAAGTATGGCTTGAACTTTCATCATCCTCAAGACCTTTTATTCTTTTTAAAGATTACTGTCAATCAATATTTGTGCTGAAAAAACCCCAACTTTCCTCTGCTCACGGTTCCTTAATTGCTTACATATTACCTTAAGATAATCTTAAAACATTCATAATCTCCTTTAAAGCAAACCCCTTTGGGTATAGGAACATGGAGAGATTCAGAGCAAGTTTTTCTTCTCAATCTATTTGTACCTGTCTTGCTAAGTACAATGCATCAACCAAGCCCACATCCTGGATTTAAATTTATAATGCTCAGTTCACCGGAGGGATTTACCTTTGCAGGGAGGAAAGAGCCCTGTTCAGATGCATCTTAATGCCTGAATCATTTTCAGAAAAACTGATTATGTAAATGAACATGAATAGCATTAAAAGACATATCTGGGAGTTCTGAGTTGTAGTAGGAAAGGTTGGTTTAGTATGCTTCCCTTTGTCTGTGGCTGATCAGTCCCAGACACTGTGGGCTGCTCTGCACCGGCCGTTCAGCACAACAACAGGGCAGTCCCTGCTTTAGATGTGAGAGCAATCCTATGGTTTCTTCCTCTTCCCCTCCTCTTCTCCACCCTCTAAAACATCTAAGAAAGGTTAGCATTTGTTGGATTTGGATTATACCCATAGTCTAACATTTTAATCTTCTGGACGCCAAACACCATTCACAGGAAAACGCGTAAAGTCCTCAAGAAGCTGTTTACCAAGCACAGCCTCATTGAGGCAACATAATTAATGAATATTAATCCACACAGTAACTCAGCAGACAGACAGGAACGCAGTGTCAGCACTCAGCAAGATGAAAATGGGATGCCTTTCTGTGTGCAAAGAAGGCAAACACTTCCATATTAAAGGAATTTCAGGAAATGAAAACAGAAGGGGCTGGGGAGTTCAGTTAGAGGTAGATTTGCACACTGTCAGATTTCTATTTCTGGAACAAGTTTTTACCCTTTTGGTTTTAAAATGAGAAACTATGAGAAGCTCATTGGTGTCCCAGTAAGTCTTAAAAAGTAGTAAAATTCATCTTTCTAGATTTTTTGGTCAGGCAGCAAGAAGTGATTAAACTCCCTATTGCTGAAATTAGCAGTAGGTAGCTGCGTAATTTCAGTTACAGCACTGGAAGGAATACTGGGAGAACAATCCATATTTTTATATCTCTCTGCTGGCTATGCCAAATCACAGGAGGGGACTAGAGACTGGGTTGTTTGCCATACAGCCTCTCCAGTTCTTGCAATCTTATCCCTGGTCTCAGGGTATCCATTGCAGATTCAAAGATGTGCTCTTTGTATCTACTTCTTGGATGTGAGGCTTGGTTTTATTTGAGGAGTTGCAGTTGACTCTTCACAGGGAAGGGAAGAAGTAAGTCCCTGGGTCATGGAAACCTACTGTGAAGGTCCATATGTATCTCTGCTCAATAGGGAATTACACTGCGATGATTAAAACTAATCCAGATTCTTTTCATTATACTCCTTTTCCAGAGGAAAAAAATAAATTATATTTTTCATAAAAATTATCAGTTTTGGTTCTTTTCAGCTGAACTGAATTTCTTTAGGGAGCAATTAGTCTGGAAACTCATATATATATTGTGTTTTCACATACAGCTCTATATGGCTCTTTTGAGGACAAACACAAGAAACTCTGTCAGAAAACATGAGCTAAAGATATAAAAATATTTGAAATACGGTGCTAATTTCTCCAGATCTATGCAGACATAAAAACATTAATTTCCTGAATAGATGGTTATGGGATCTGTTGATGTTGTGCTGTTGTTGCTAACTCTCAGCAGCACAAAAGTTCCTTAAGAAGCAAAACTAATGAAAACTGGTTGGTTTCCTATCAATCAGGATTCCACAGACACTCTGTCCAATACTGTATATGCTCGAGGCACAGATTTCCCTCCACTTTCAGGACATTCATAACATCACTCTCCTCTGCTGCCCAGTAACACAGTTATGTTGCTGCCTTTATGTCAATGTGGACATGAGCAATATATCTCCTCTACTTACTTCCGTGAGTCATGCAGTTCTGTAGGCTTGGAAGAACCAATTACCTTTAGAACTTCTGTCAAATTTGGTTAAGGGCAGTGAAAGCGCTGAGAAGAGTAAAAGGAGATGTGAGCAGATGTGCAGACAAGCATAGAACATGATCTCTTAAGCCGTGTTTCCTGAGGAAAACCAGCTAAAAAAGGAGCATGGCAGTAGGTTTTTCAAAGCTGGTTCAAATAAGGAGATACATTGTATATCCTGTTCAGCAAGCCTTTTTTAAACTGTTGGAATGCAGTTGCATTCATAAACAGCTATAAATATATCCCATAGAAACAACATATAGCTGTTCTTTCTCCCTGCTCCCAGCCAAACCTCATCTCTCCAAATCTAAGACAAGAGCCTATTTTGGAAACTGAACTTCTGCAATATATGTATTTGTGGTATTTGGAAAAGGACAAGTTTTCTGAGAAATAAAACCAACATATAATGCCCTTTTATCATTAGTTGTACAATTTTCCTTCACAGCTAAAAAGAGCAGTAATTTTAGATCTTGCGGACATTAGGATGCAGAAGCTGTCCCCATATAAATGACTTGTCAAAAAGGTGCCTTTTTGTCACCCTAAAATAAAGCAAATACAACATCTCATACCTCCTTTGTAAATACACCTCACAGACAAATGAGAGCAGCTTGCTTTCATAGTGGTTGTATCTTGGAGAAGTTGACCCATGCCTCTGGCATATCAAAAATATTTTTCTATAACATCAGGGAAGGCTTTGGGAATCAGGGCATATATTGAGCACTCCTAAGAGTGCTCAATCCCCATTCTCAAGAGATCATTGATTGGAAATTACTTTTGTTCCTGAGTGGCAAGCTTGCCATTGCAAGGGAAGAGGCAGGCTTATCAACGTGACTCCATGTTTTCTGTACAAGCAGCAACAGCAGTCCAGGATCTACTCCAGAGGCACAACTCGCTAGGATAAGGCCTGCAGTATGGAGAAGTGGCTTTTGGCTTTATGCTCACACAGAAGCTCGGAGCACACGGTGATGCCAAGTACTTGCAAAATCACTTTACTCTTTTCCAGCCCTCCCTGATCTCCAATCCCAAGTTTGGAAGGCTGGTGTTTAACTGAATTAATTACGTTTAGCTACATACATTTGGAGGAGGGACAACCAAACTGTATTCAGAGCTCCTCCAAGCACTTAAATGTGCCTGCAAGACCACAGGCTAGAATTATCACCGTAAGCAAAATAAGGCACAGGCACTGCCTGCCCAACAGCCTTAGGCAAGGAGAGGAACCTGCCATCACCAGCTGTGAGAAACCCAGTTTAAGAATACAAGTGGTACAACCCTGCTGACAAACTTCCTGATCACCTGCACTTGCACAGCTGGCAAGAGAAGTTGAAAATCCCTCTGAAAAGTGAAGAGAGCACATCTCTTCCCACAAGGACATCCCTATGACTAAAAAGTCTCGATCAGAGCTTCTGACCAAGGTCACTCTTCTATATAGCAGAGCATTTGGTTTTAAGGTAATTTCTGTTGGATCAAATCCATAAGCAAAATGCTGAGCTATGGCAAACTCATTCCACACAGGCATGTTCTAAAAGAAAAAAAAAAGGAAAAAAAAAAAAAAAAAGAAAAAAATTAAAAACTGAAGGGGCATCTCATTTCTAGCATACTTTATGCCGGATTAGGTATTGTCTTTCCTCCCACAGCTGGCACAATCCCAACATAAATTCCACTCTCTGTTCTGCTTAATTTGATGCTTGATCCAGATCATATTTGTGCTGCTTAGTGACTTGGTATTAATGAATAAGAATCAGATTTAGGAAGATCTTTTCCATCCTAAGGTCAATTAGGGTAATTATGATAACTGAGTTTTTTATTCCTGCATTACAGAGATAATTTCTCCTAAAACAATGCAGATCTACAAATTTAAAGATGCTTAACAGTCATAGTTCATCTTTCTCCTAGTAATCTTCACAGATTATTGAATTCCACAAATTACAAAAACCATATCATCAGAACTGTGTTTTGTAAGCTATTTTCAGCTATTTTCTCCTTAGTTAGTCACTTCACCTAATGGGGATACCCAAGCAAACATGATTGAGGGAAAATAGCAGCTCTGTAAAAATAATGACTGTAACAAGTTCAGAGCGCTTGCTCATTAATATGCCACTGATAACTTGCAACAATGCTGTGTGGAAAAGGCTTATGCTCATTTTCCTCTAGCAGGGTCTCCTGTCACTGCTACCCTCTCCTCTGGGACTCGTGCACATGTGCATAGACTGGCAGGTTACTCTTCTCCAGTCAGGGTCATTCTCAGAAATCCATGCATCCCAAATGAAGGGTAACTTGTTCCAGCTTATCGCCTGCTCTTCAAATCCATCCTTGGCCCAGCCCTACCCTTGATGGTGCCTTGCCCTGCAACAATTTTCTCTGACAACAAATCCCAGACTTGCAAAATCACAAGACATGAGGAATTATCCTTTTGAGACACAAAAGAGGTCAGGAGTTTCGTATACACATACATATCTATTCCTATGCAAGAGTTCAATCCAATAGTTTAATCAAAGCAGCTCAATCCATTGGAAATATTTCAATATTAGGCATTTCTTCTTCAACATAGCAAGAACACCATCACTAGGTTTGAAGTTCTCACCTTGGCTAAACTAACACTGACTTCTACTCAATAGGCTTGACCTGCCATTAATGCATAAGATTTATATATGGCAACAAATATAGGACTGAACTGCATTTTTATAGCTTCGATCTCAACTTGTAAGGTGGACTTGGAGGTAAGTTACTAATCCAGTGATCTGCAAGAGCTAGCAATCATCCATAACCTCTTCACTATAGCAACTAGAAGATTTATGTAACCAAGAGTGGTACATCAAGTCTGATGGGTTTATGATTGTATTGAGCTATTCATCAAGATAGTTTCTCAGAGATCTAGACTTGTTCTATTTTCATTTAGAGTTGATTCCCGATATGGTAAGGC
>VZSR01003809.1:7833333-7884594 GCA_013398615.1 Brachypodius melanocephalos
TTGCACACATCTCCAAGACAGCCACTGAACTTATCTATTGCTGCAAATCCCTGCCATTGCACGCCAGATTTTTGTGATGAGATGTTCTATTAACAAGTTGATATCCAGTGAGTATAGCACAGGGTGGAGTTATTTATTTATATGAGCAGAGGTATCAGTGATATACTTAAATGTGTAAGTAAAAGAAACACACATGATAAAAAACAAATGCCCCATCCGCCTGCCAGCTTATTCTATTTGTTTTCTTCCAAAAATCTTTGGTCACTTTAGGCAATGTTCTCAGCTACTGTATAGTACTGCCTCCAAACAGGTAGCGTTTTCAGCACAGAACTGGCTGAGTTTTCATGCACCATGCTCTACTGCAGGCATCTGAGGATAATGGCAAGAGCTTCAGTCATGCTCCCACCACTTCAGCCCAGTTTGAGGAGCAGGACTCTTTTTTGACAGGCAGTGCCACCACCAAAATTGAGAATGAAATAATAAAGTTGACTGCAAAGCACCCAGAGCAATCCAGCTAGCTCCCTTGATTTATATTTCCTGAAGGAAGATGCATTAATTAGTAAGAGAGAGAAATATCTGGACAGTGAGTTTCTCAACCTTCCTGTGGATCCCAGATCATCAGTGTTCATGGTCACCACCCCAAAATACACAGCGATGATAGAAGTTGGGACTATTTCACTCCTTGGGACCAGACTACTTACCAAAGGGAAGCGCTATAACTACCAGAAGGCTGTTCAGACATATTGAAAAGCAAGTAAATCTATATGAGGAAGGCTAATTGGGTATTGGTTTACCTAGTGCTTATTATTTCTCTTGAACTCCTATCTTCAGTTTTACTCCCCACATCGTCATTAAAAAAACTTTGTGTAAAAAAGACAGTGCACAGAAGATAATTGCCCTCAGGTGGCTGGTTTATTTCAGAAATAATGTACCTATACCATACGTTGAGCTGCACTCCTGTAAGGCAGCAGAAGCCAAACTTCTGCTGAGAGCTAACACATTACACCAAAAATCTCATTAAACCATTACATAAACTTGTCACATTTCCAGCCACTACTTATCACTAAACAAAGGTAAATAATATCTTTTATTCAATGCACTAGCTGCATTGTAACAGGAAATAATGCCTCTTAATTCAGGGTGCACTCTCTCTATTAACCACCCAGGACTTATGTATGTACAAATGCACGTATAAGAACAAAAAGATGTAAACGTGCCCTCCAAGTACACATCAAGACTGGAGAAATTCCTCACTTGGAAGGCCAGAGCAGAATCTGTGTTTTTCTAACCTCACAGCCTCCATACAGTGCTGATTTTCACCCATGTACATCATATTCCTGATTTGCAAGTGTTGTACAGAGTTATATGTCACCGATCCATTCCAGATGTTTGCTCAGCTAATGCAGCATTGCCTAAGTGTCAGAGAGGGGTGTTTGTCTTTTGACACCATACCAAAGATGGATGTGCAGTGTGGCATGGCTTCATGGTGCTCCTTGCTGGTAACCTATCATCAGCCACGACAATGATGCTACCTACAGAAAAAAAGCAGCAATATGGGCTCATCAGCACATCCAAGACATCTTCTAAGAGAGAATTGTAGTAATAAGCACCTGGGGTTCTCCTCCAAGAACAGTTTTCTTCTGGATCCCTTCCTCTTCTCCATATTCTTTTCAGGTTTACAGGATGTTATAATAATGTTTAAGAACCACGAGCAAAGAGAAAGAGCCTCATGTTTCAAGCACTGCACAGCCTCAGAACTAAAACCACCCCAAGCAGTTTATCCACACCAATCTTCCCATCATTTTCAGAAAAAAAACCAGAAAAATCCTTCTCTGCAGACCTGGCAGACACAGCCCTCTTCCCTTAAACTCCCTGTGCTTCAGCCTCAACTCCTTCCCTTGTTCCATCTGTTCATTCTGCCAAGCAGTCCTATGGTCTGAGATGGAATCTGTCAGTCTGGCTCCTGCGTCCAAAACTGCCAAAAAGAGAGCCACCCATGAGGAAACTGCTATCCAGTTCATGAATATCAGTGTAGCACTGCCCTCAGATTTCCCATGCACAAACAAATTCCTTTGAGACAATATTCCTGATTGACTTCAGCTGATGGAGAATTCCCCTGATGCCAAAAGAGAATGTCTCCCCAGATTTCCCAGGGAACCACATTTGCCTTCAAAAACAGAAATCTTATTAAGGATTTCAAATCCTGGAAAGCAAAAGAGTTCTCACGATATTTAATAAGGGAGTCAAACAGAATAGTAGCCCCCAAAAATACAGGTCTCAGAAAATGGACTAGAACCAGGCCTTCAAAGCTGCAACAGAACAGAAATTCCCAGAAGGTTCTTCTGCTGGTAAAAGGATTCTGCACACTTAGAATTAATGTAAAACTTAATTAGAATCTCTATAAAAAAAAAAAAAAAACAAACTATTTGGAGGTAATTATAAAAATGAGGCGGTTATAACAATTATTTATCATCTCTATTTTTGGAAGAGAAAGCATTTTTGGAGGCATTCAAAGAAAAGTAAGAAGCAGTCAGGTCCTGCTGGCCAGCACAGAGAGACTCTGAAGGGTTTCCACCTTCTCTGACCATGTAGTGGTTTTGGTTCAACCTCAACTCAGCCAGCATTACTGATGAATAATCAGCTGAGTTATTCCACAACACAACGTTATTTCAGGATCTCAGCCTATTGCCTCACTTGTGGGCCACTCTTCCTCACCACCATCCCCATGTCACCAGGAGATTGGACCTCTTCCCACACAGCATGCGACATCTGTGTTGCCCTGTGGCCACAGCACAACACCACCAGCCTGGCAACAGATGTCCCGATGCTGTGCAAATTTCAGCTGATACTTCATGGAGCGCAGGGGGCTGGATATCAGTGTGCCAAAATCCTGTTTCATGAGCATTGGAAAAATATCCTATAGACAATGCTCTTGGGAGCCATCTACTGGCATTTGGGGATTAACCATTTGCATGTCCAGAGAGAAATCAAAGAGCCACTTGTGACTCCACCACCTCAGGTTCCTCCAGAACTCCTTCATTCATCACTTGAATCTTTTGAGGGAGAGGGATCACCTGTAAGCTGGTTATTTAACCATAGCTAAGCATTATAGACCCAGTTATTAGTTATTCCTAGCAGCTCATGTGCTACCTAAACGTTGCCATCTTTGCTAACATGCTTGAACCCAAAAGATGGAAAGCACTGTAGGAGCCATGCTATTTTGATGCTAAATGCAAAGCCCCAGCAGGCAAACTTGAGACAAGTAGGAGGAAATTCCAGGCCACACAGAAAACTCAAATATCATCGTTTGAAGACTCAATTCCATGACTTGAAACATGGTAAAGAAGCCAAACAAATTCCCAGGAACCAGGTTGCAGTGGAACATCACCACTGGGACAAGAACATGAGAAGCATGTGGACAGCACTCAGTGGGGAGCTGGTCTTCCCCTACCACAGCACGACAGTGTGAACACAGCCCCTTGGGCTACTGCAGATACCTTGCAGGTGTCAAATTGGGAGAGAGCAGATGCTGATTATGCTATATCTCATGCTCGGGTGGTTTCGATTGCTTCCCTACTAAGTGCAGGTCCAAAGGCAAGGAAAGACTCCCAACAGTATTGTTGTAAAGGCTGAGGGTAATTAGAGGGGAAAAAAGTACACGTTCAGAAAAAGTGGTTACCTTTCCAGGAGAGAAGAATTTTCTGGCACAGGGATGTGCTCACAACCCACAACAGTTCCCAAGCCTGAGGGTATGACCCAGTTACATTTATGCTATACAGAGGACAGACCTGCCAGCAGCCATTATTCACCCAAAATACAGGGAAGAGTGTGGCCAGCACATGCAGGTCTCCTGCCCTCAAAACACAGGATTTCATGTGGAATATGTGCTTCAAATGGGAGCCCTGGCACCTACCAGCTCATGCACTGAGGTTAACCAGAAGATTAAGAAAAAAGTCTGGGGTAGTCTCCCAGGACACAGAGTACAGCCAGACCAAAACTGATTCAGAAATAAAAATGTCTTCCAGGAAGGTTTCAAAACTAGTGCCTGGGGACTAACAACAAAGTACCAGGAAACCAGCTAAGAGGAAGTGATTCATGTTTATCCCGCTAGATTTTGCATGGCAGAAGGTTTCCAGGGCATTCCAAGCACCTTGCAGACACAACACAGGTGGGTACCAAAGTAGAAAAAGAGATAACTCCATACTTATCCTGTGGGGATATTGTGCTGTAAATTCATAA
Organism: Brachypodius melanocephalos; assembly: GCA_013398615.1. Classification (NCBI taxonomy): domain Eukaryota; kingdom Metazoa; phylum Chordata; class Aves; order Passeriformes; family Pycnonotidae; genus Brachypodius; species Brachypodius melanocephalos. The sequence goes on from VZSR01003809.1 coordinate 7,837,573, forward strand.
ACCAAAGAACAGAGGTGAGAGCCCATGAAATAATGTCATTGCAACACACATGTGCAATATTTATTAAGCAAAAAGACATTAAGTTTCTTTACATGTAGGCAGATTAAAAGGATCTCACTTATCACACCACCTGCCAGTTACAAGGGAGAAGATGGCAGCTTAAATATATATATATCCGATCCCCATTGTGTTTTGTGCTTGGGTTTAGATTTAAAGCTATGCTATTTTAAAATTGAAAGTAGATCCAAAAAAACCCTGCTCATATATTACCCCTACATCACTGCTCTGTTTTCAGTCAGCCATCGTTAAAGCACCAATTCTGCATTAAGACCTAAAATGCTGCCAATTTTCTGTGTCCTTTGTCAAGGTCCAGTAAATTTCTTGGTGTAAAGTGGTGTTGTTTCTCAGTCCAGTAGTAGTAATGCTCCACATATTTGGGGTTTTCCCCCCCTCGTCTCTCTTCATGTCGTTTTCTGTGCCAGCTTGTTTTAGTGAAGCTGTCTGGCATACTTTCCATTCCTTTTAATGGTTTAAAAGAAAATATTTTTCATCAAATGAAAGCACTTTGAACATAAACTATTATGAAGAAGAGAAAATTTTTTTTTCCTCCTTTTGAATGTCAGTTTTGCAGGGCACTAAACTAATTTTTGAGGTGCTTAATATTGCTAAATTTAGAAAGTCAAGTAATAACAGTCCTACGTGGCCCAAAGGATGATCTAAGGATGAGGAAAGCAATATATCTTTTTAATAATTGAAAGAGCTGGAAATGTTCCCGCAGTGAGAACAGACAGCAAATTTCTCTGCAAGCAGGACACTTAGATGCATGGAATATTTCAGCTACAGTAGTAATCCTGCAATGTTCTGTGCTGGAAGCGGAGGTCAGCCTTCAGGGAATTGTATTAGACATACAGGCAGACAAGGCAGGCACTTTGGGGAATAGCTCCTTGCATAAATACAAACACACCACCTGCATGCATGTCATTGCTTCCATGATGCCACAGCCACCCCTTCTCTTCTCTCTACCAGCCTTTTAGAAAACCAGAATTTGATGACATCTACTTTGGAATATCCACAGCTTTCGTTTATGTGCAAATGTCATTCCAGAGGCAAGTCAACATGAAGCAGACAGGACAACCAGGCTCAAAACCACCCACAGTGGTGCAGCCAGGCTGTTAATGCACAGGTCTGCATTTAGCACTGTGCTGTCTAGCCCTGTCACACCGGGAACTCCAGGCCAGATATTCTCAAAGAATATAAAATACTTAGGTTCCCAAGAGAGAGAGGGCATTTCCTCACACAGGTGATTTGATGTCAAAGCCTGATTTACTGCTTCTCACCACAACCCATAGAAAAAACCCCCCAAGTGTGATCATCCATCTTGGATAACTCAAGTTCAACACTGTAAGTCCCTCCTCTACCAAGCAGTAAGTGATTCACCCACAGAGCTCTGAACAGACCGGTTTAGGACTTAAGATGGAAAATTCTCTGTGCAGGGCCCAGCTGTTTTGGTACAAACCCCACAGCTTTTAAATATCCACAAACGCAACCTGTGCAGCTTTTTTGGAGAGTCCACACGGAGCTGTGAGTCTCCACCCTCAAGACACGTGCAAGGCCAGCTGAGCTCCTGAGGGACAGAAACACTGTGGCCAAGTCCAGACTGGAGCATGTTCTGGGGTTTTTTCCACTCACAGCAGAGTGCCAACATATTTGAAAAAGCAGCTCGAACCAGACGTTGTTCGGGGATCCAAGGAGCACCACACACACATACCTCGTTTTGATTCCCCTCCCAACACAAGCTCTTATATTATGAAATCTAACCACAATTACTCTTTTATAAAATACTGCAGTGTCAAGATCCTGCTGAGTCCCAAGTTTGAAATTTTAAAAAAAGAACATTTACAACTAGTCTTGCTCATTTGAAGCTCAACCACAGAGACCTGATTTACTGCAACCAAGGAGTTGATACAGCTAGAATAATTCCAGACTGATGAAGGACCTCAGCTGCAAATTACTACTGTTTTGTCCACTCTGTCTTAAAAACTTCTACTTTCCAAAAATGTAGCTCTTGTAAAGACAGCTTGGGTGAGGGAAATAGGATTTCTTGTTCTTATGCACATTCTTAGTGTGATTTAATACACATAAACAAACTGAACTTGGCTTTCAGACCATATCCCAACAAGTTACCTTTTTTTTTTTTCCTGGTGACACTGGACATTGAACACCAGAAACTTAACAACAGCTCATTGAGTGTATGCTTCCTATTTTTTTTTTTTTTAAGTTATAACATATTTGTTGTACATCTTACTACAAAAACAGTGAGTACAATGGCAGAAGGTGGAGCCTGGACACTTGCAGCCTGTTCTTGGCTGCGTGTAGACATGCCTGTCTTACCCTGGGTGAGGTAACCTATTGCACTCAGCTGAGCTACTGCTGTGATAGATGCACTAGGTACTTGTTCCAGAGGATGTTGTGAACAAGGTCTCTAAGTGCTTTGAGATTCTGCAAAGGATGGAAATATACTAAGTATAAAGTATTTAATAACTGAGAACCAGAAACAGAATGGCAAACCAGTTGCAAGTGTTGCAGAGATATTTTTTTTGAGAGAGGGCAAGCAGGAAATACAAAAAGAGAGTTGGGTTTACCAAGCTCAGTGCTGCTTGGTGATCTGTACTCTGAACATCTAAGCCAGCAGTTTCAGTTCCAGGCTGAGCACCAGTTTGCCTGCAAATTGCAATGAGGTACAGCTGTTCATCAGGCCAAGCAATCCAAAGGAGGATTCTCGCCAGGGATCTCGGGGTTTTATGAGGCACTGAGTGGTGACAGCATCTCTGGGCACTGGGAGCACATGGAAACCTGCAGGCATGTGACTGCACTGAACAAAAGAAAGATGGTTTCACTTCTGAACTCCTCAGGCCTCCCGACAAAAGGATCTGCAAATGCTCCAGCAAGATATCCTGGACCAAACACATCCAATTCGCTGGAACAGACAGTAATGTTTTAAGTTACTTTCACAGAATGTACCTAATTATGTCATCACAAACTATAAAGGCTGTAAGAACACATGCTAGAGCCAATATCTTGACATCATGCACACATGCTTAATGTCTTACTAAATCTTACAAGAGCGAGAATAACATCTTTGTTTAACAACAAAGAAGCAATGCTGGGTTTACTTGTCTTAATCACCTTATGTATAAGATTATTTTTTCTAGAAATCCCTGCTCATACAAATGAATGTTTGCTGCAATGTCACTACAACAGTGCTGTTTCCCACTTGCTGTTTAATTTTCCTTCTTCTGGAAGAGGATTCTCAATGTGCTTCACAGACACTAGATCAGGTATAATTTCTGTTTTCTTTTTTCTAATTATTCGTGTAAAAACAGGACTGTGATTAAATGAAACAGTGTAATATACCCAAAATAACTACAGCAGTAACAACTAGACAATACTTTCAGCTGCTTCTGTGAGGAGTTAAGCAAGTTAAGCCATTAAGCAGGAACAATCTGAATGTTAGGAAATGTTCGTGGAAATCAAATTTGGGACTTGAAATTTTAGGTATCTGCACCCAAATCCTGATTCCAAGCGTTGGTTTAATGCAGTCAGAATAACCAACACAATTTTTTTATCCCATGTAGTCATAACAAACTGCTTAAGAACAATCTACAGATCAAGACAATTTCAGTGAAGAAAAAGTCATGAAAACCCTACAGTTCAGAAATCACTTAAATACAGGAAAATTAGGCTCAAAACCATCAAATATACTGTATTATAAACTACCTTTGAAGAAAACACACGTTAAAAATACTAAAAAATCGATATAATACCCAAAAAAGATGAGCATGAGAAACATAGTCAATATAAATATATAAATAAATTCCAATATGCACATTCACCTTCTACATTAACATCTCTGTGTCTTACCAGACCTCTAATTCTTTGTTGGAAACATTCACCCATTTCCTTTTTTTTTACTCATATGGCTTTTAGACAAAATCCTGATATTCAGTCCTTAGTTAAATGATAGTATCTGCTGAGTATATGGTTGAAACAGCAAAACAAAACAAAACAAAAAATTATCAGGGCAAACCCTTAGTGTTCAAACCCATCATTTCTGCAAAGCTCTCCACATTTATTAGTGTCATGACTAATGGATGGGTGGTACAAATAGGACAGACCAGAGGTAAATCCCCCACTTAGATATGTTCCTTGGGAACTGAAAAGTAATAAATAAAGTAGTGATGTGAAGAAATACTTGGAGAGCAGTGTTTCAGGGCCACATCTGGAAAACAACCCAGAGAAATGAAGAAGAATGTTCAAGAGGAGTATTTATGGCAAGAGCAAGGAAGAGTCAAAACACAAGGTATCCCTCAGAGTACAGGGCCCCAAAAGAAAGAACAAATTTTCAGCCTCCAACCTGTGTTGGCTCACCAAACTATCACTGAAGATGTGCTATAAAGTGGCAAGTCTGTGTTGCAGACTCCTGTAAGACAGATAAAGCAAAAAGATAAAGCCTCATATCTGAGGTGCAGACCTGCACGATGAGACATGCCCCAAGGGCAGCAGCAATACCAAAGTTGTCTCTTCTTGAATCTCCAGCTGTCCAGCCTCCAGGCACTCACCTCTACAACCTTTAAGCACACCAACAAATGGAAGGTGACAGCTACCCTCTTCCTATTCATTCCCTTTCTCTAACACTGGGAGCAACAAGCAAGAGAGTCGGGCCAAAGCTGCAGTCACTGCAAAGGAACACTGCCATTCTCTTGGATCTCACAATGGCCAGTTTACCCCATCTGTGGTTATGCACTTCCTGGAATTACTCTCTGCCTCCTAACTTGCTTAATTTTCCCCCCGCTCTTCACTGCCTGTTTTGCCTGCCAGCCAGGTTTCAGGTTTTTATCCTCTTTTTCTGTACCTGCTTGACACAGTGCACCGACCTCAGCCCAGCCAACAATTCTGCCTTGGCCAAGAAGCTCAGAAGAGAAGCCTTCACAGCAATTGTTCTGTCAGCTTTCTTAACCATCTCCAACAATGGGTTCTGATGACTCTCTGGGTAAACACATCCTTCCTCCTGTTCCTTTTTCATGCTCTAGATTAGAGATCATGGTAACACAGGGATGTTGGAAAGCACATTGTGCCCCTAGCAGGTTCTCAAGGCAGCTTGACAGCAGCAAGTTCCCAGTTTCCCTGGCTATACTCCAATGAATTTGCATATTAATGGAAGAAGAATTGATTACAAATTTCTAAATCCTCATAAACTTCACAGGACAGATCACAAAAAGAAGGTTTTTGGAAGCCTTCAATTTTCAATTTGAAGCCTTAAATGAAAAAATCTATTCTGAACTGGCTTAAAGTACCAGAAGATTTAATATATCACAAACGAAAAGTACACGTGCATTGTTTTTGTTTCAAATAATTAAATATTAGTCTGGTTATAATTACTACTTCTAATCTTTCTAAGACTTAATTCAGTTTTTATATGTCTTAGTCCTAACCTAATTTAAGCAAGATGCTTTGCATTGGAACACACCACCATCACCATGGGTCCAGCTCTCAGAGTTCCAGGTGGTATCCTGCACAGGTACATGAGTCTCCTTCTCCCTCACATAGCAAGAGTGGTCAAATATGTCATAGCTGCTCATGTATTTTCAGAATTTCAGCAGAGCAAACACTTGATACCAGTTCTTTCCCCTTGAAATAACATACTTGCAAGTTACAGAGTTCTGTTTGAACTACAGGGATATCCAGAGAACTCTGATGCTGTAACTCAAGTCTCACAAAATTGGCTGGCAATTTTAACATCATAAACTACAAGAGAGCATATCTGCTTATGTATTCAATCGAGCAGGAATTTTTTTACTTATTATATAATCTGACTTGTGGTTGTAAATGCATAAAACTACCCAATGGACTTTACATAATTTTCTGTCATAAAATAGATGTTGGCCTTTTGGCTACACTGCACAGGAAGGAGCTGGAAAGAGATCCTCGAGGATAAATGAGTTCTGAAACTGGAATAGTGACAGCCAGGTCTCACTGAAACACACCTGCACTAGACAGGCCAATTCATGCAAGAGAAAGGCCTAAGGAGCTGCTGCTCTGACTTTTAGCTGACTGCATCACCTTACTGGAGGTGTTCTCCTGGACATCATGTCACATCAGTGTGACCTGGATCCAACAAATTATGCCCTTGGCAGCCCTTGGCCACTTCTGGATGAGAGGATGAAAGAGGTTTTCAGAAAGCTACAGCCTGTGAAATCTGAAATGAATGTGAAAGTGGGGATGGCACTGGACAATAGCAACATGGACAAAAGATGACTCATGCATTAGAGTCCAACTGTCCAATTAGGAAACTATTTGTACCCTTTTATTGGCTAACATCCCCCCACCAACCACATGGAAAACTAGAAAATGTGCACAAAATGTGCTCTAGCTAGAATCCTCCTAGCCTTGTTTGCATATGAAAGAAAATCAACCCTTGGTTTCCTACTTCAGAAGCAGTTCAAGTGGACTGAAGAAACTGCCCACTTGGGAGTAATCTTTCAACAACTAATTCCAGCATCATTTTGCAAGTGGGATACTCACCTTACTTCCAGCAATGCTGTTAGCTGGGAGGCCTGGATCCATTAATGCATGTGCACAAAAGAAAAATGTTTTCATTATTTGCCATTTTTACTAGAAGAAGAATCTTTTAGAAAAAAAAGGTTGAAATCAAGGCAAAATAGCTTTTCATACAAGGAAGAGAACAAAGTCATTAGCTGTCCCAGAGGGTGCATTTGTGTGCTGTCCCACAGGGTTCAAAATTCCTGACCTGTAAAAGGAGGGAAGTCTGGATTCCCTTCTCATTCCTGTCATCTTTATCTGTTCTCTCTGCATAAGTAGGTATGCTTACAAAGAGCCACTTTAAAGGAAATATGCTTAGATCTCAATGGATGTCCCTTTTGGCACCAAAGATATATTTTAATGTATAGTAGCACACACTGTGGCAAAATTAAAAAAAAAATAAATAAAAAAAAAAAAACTTGTTCAAGTTCCCCAAGCCTTTGCTGTGAGCCAGAATAGATTAAGGAATTTCAATAAAGAGAAGGTTTTGCTTTGAAGTTTTTTTTCTCAGTGTCGCTTAACTGTGTGACTCTTGCGGACACCCAGCCACACATCTCAGAGGACAAAAGGAAAAGAAAGGAGCATGACTTTTGCAGTTGTAGTGTAGCAGAACAAGCTGCAACCTAAATCATCTTCCTGACCTGGCAGGCAGGTAGAACTCTTGCATATACATTTAAACACTGCAGCATCTTTATTTGCTCTCTCACAAGGACAGAAAAGGAGGAAAAAAGTAACAGTGACTTCTGTCTTTACAGAAGAAGCTTTGTCCAAAGTCTGCTTCTTAGCAGGAATCACAGCATTTCACTTGCTGAGCACTTTCCAACCCTAAAGCACCTTCCGTTACATGGAGAAATGCGGCAACTTATACCAGGCAGAATAAAGTTGCAACCTGCACTGATAATGCCTCTGTAATTCATGCTGTTTGAATCATTAGTTATGTAGGATCTGGCAAGTCAACAATCCTTGCTCAAATTACAGAGTCTCATTAATTCTGCCTTTTATGAGTCTTTTTCTACCTAGTTTCAGGACACTTGGCCCATGTTCACAGTTCAGGAGCTAGAGGAACAACCTCCCAAAGAACTAAATATTTAACTGATTAAAAGCACAAAATCTGTCTGATAAGCCTATGTTTTTTGTGGTATTTTTGGTACTTCCACAATAAACGCTAGGTCAGAAGAAGATCATCAGAAACAAACAAAATATGAATAGGACTTGGAGCTCATGCGCATGTGTGAAATCCTGAAGAACATGGTTTGTTTCTTTTAAGGGCAGCAGGTCATGACAGGTACACAACCCTACTAGCAGCTCCACTTCAAAACTACTCAGAATGTAGCACTGGTCTCCAGCATTTCCTTTCCCTGTGTGTGTTCAGTTTTCCACCTATAAACTGGAAAAGAGAAGATGGAATTTTTTTGTTTGGACCAAAGATTTAAGAACCAGGCACCACTGACTAAAGCCCATTTGCTTTCAAAATCAATGCATTCTCTTGTTAAGCTCTTTAGGTCACAGCTGCTGACCTTTATTTTATGTACTGCAAGGCTATTCCAAGCAAACCAACAGCTCTGTATGATGCTCTTTTACTAACAGAGCTGGACAGAAAAATGCCTGAGGTAACAACACTAGATGTTATTCAGGCATGGAGAACAAGTGCCTTTCCAGGGTTTCCCTCAAGAATTAGTCTCTGGAGCACTCATGCACCTGGCCTTGCCAGGGAGGTGTGGTACTGTGGGTGTTTCTCGTGCCTGAAAGATGAGTCATAACTTCAGCCCACAAAAGCAAACCTAATGAAAGGTGAGATTTTTCTTTTCCTTGCCACCCTTTGACGTGTTTCTGTGAGGATGCCGAGTTATTGGAACAAGTACAGCCAGGGAGCATCTGCTGTTGTTGTCCAACTATTGAGAGGAGCTCATGCCAACACACACTTTACCTGCAGCCACTTCTCCTTAGTAGTGCTGGATAATACTTTGTAAATAAATAAATGTACCAAAAGCACTTAGTCTTCGTGGTGAATAAGACTAGAGGAAGCCACTGGAGACATAAACATTGGCACATGAAATCTTACTTGTGGCTGTCTATTCTAACATCCTGCCTCTGGTCTGGGCCATATTCTGAGTGTCTTAGAAAAAGAAACGAGAAAATCTATTAGAGGTAAGGTCTCAGGTATGCCACTCCTTAGAAGGCTTTTTAGTTGGTTTGGTTCGGGGGTTTTTTTGTGGTAATCACTAGATGTTAAACTCTAAAGCTGGAGGTAGTACTTCCATCTGAGAAGTTTGTTAGCATTAACAGCTGTAAGTCTGGATATTCTGGTTATTTATACAAAAACTGTTCAATCCCTTGCTAAATCCTCTGGCCTCAGCAATGCCTTATGGCAACCATTTCCACAGTGAAATCCCATCGTGGTCAGGCACTCCAAGGCTTGCTGCCATGGAGCTGGTTAACACAGCCGCTCTGCAGGCCTGAGGAGGCTCAGCACTCGCTGGGACTCTGCCTACAGGACACAGTGAAATACCAAGAGCAATGCCATTCCATCAGCCCTGCTGGGAAGCAAGGTGCAAAAACCAAGGCAGAGGTTGGCTTCTGTCCACCAAATTAACTCAGAGTAATTTTGCTGTCTGCATCAGATGTCTACATCAGTATAGTCCTGTCCCCATTCCTGGCACTTAGAGCAGAACCCAAAGCTCTATCACATCTCTCAACACTCATGGTTGTTCCAGGATTTCTGGGTTCCAAAATCCTCTTTAGTTAGGATGGTTGGCCAGCAGACTATACTTGAGAAATAGAGCTGCTGCTGAAGCAGTAAGCTTACAGCTTAGGCTTTATTTCAAAGTCAAATCAAAACAGACAAAGAGAAAGGTACTTAATTTTTGACTTGACATAGAAAATTTAATCTTTTTTTTTTCTCTCCCTCTATTTTAAATGGAGCCAAGGTTTTAACTTCTTTTCAAAATCCAAAGTTTTACACCTGTGCCAAAGATATATCTGGAATTCATGTAGTCATTTCCGTAGTACCTGCAGGACCAGTGAAAGCTGCACCTTGCCCTAAAGAAGTACAACTACAGCCAGGATTTTGTGCATGGACGTTGGGAGGCTTTCTATCAAAGCAGGAGGTGAAAATGGAGAACTAGGAACCACAGGTGTGATGTGACACACACAAAGGTTTATCCTCATTATGATTTGCTATCACTACTGTCCACTGTTCAGAGATAATTAAAAGCAGCAAGGTGGCTTTGATGTGCCAGTTAAATACTTGCTGCAGAGAGCCTGATGCAGTGCATAGACACACCTCTGCTGAAAAGAATCAGGATTGGTTTGCATTTGAATCTCCCCTGGTGGACCACTACAGAACTCTATAACCATATGCCAGTACCATTTATAAAAAGACTCATTACCTGGGCAGCTTGTGAGAGGTTCTATATTCTGGCAGCATGCTGGCTGCACTAACATTGTAAAAAAAAGTAAACCAAGCATAGATCAACATTACTTATGATAGCTTAGGAACTGTCAGGCCTCCGCACAATGCCAGAGTCTCGCTTGCAATTTCCGCAGGCTGGCTGTTAAAAGTAGTCCATGAACAAATTCACGTGATGGTTCTCTCAATATATTTAAAAAACTCCAACAAAACAAGCCAAAAGTAATAAAAAACTTGCCTTCATCAAGGAGAAACTCTATATGAATTGAAGAGCAAAACAAAAGTAATACTTTCCCCAAATATGTTGTGACATGACATATTTAGAAGGTCATCAGTGTAATATCTGAGATGAATCTCCCAGACAGAACTAAGACACCTTAGACTATGCCAGCATAAGTATTTCTGGTGGTTTTGGTGCTCTGCAAGGTCTCAGAGACAACTGAAAATTGATAAATCTGGATGAAAAGGATGAAGTTTAAAAAAGGAAATAAAACCACTTTGGATCATTTTTTGAAAGTCTTGTGACATTTAGACCAATTTCAAGATATCGTGAGAGAACACAGAGACAAAACTCACAAGCTTTGAATACTTGGATTTGGCTGCCATGGACAATTCCACTGGCTTTCACATCATTATAGGATTCAGATCAAAATCAATCTCCTTGTTGCAAAAATCCTTCATAGGCTTAATCTGGCCAAGCTGTGAACTGTGCCCCCTGTATTCAACAAGTGCTGGCTTTCTTTCTGTCCTTTCACTCATTCTTGCCTTTCTCTCCCACAACTCCCTGCATCTGCTCTGTGACTCACCAATCTACCCACACAAACAAAACTCAGCAGCAGCAACAGAAAGCAAACTGCTACTCCCACAGAGACTATTTTTTTTTTTGCCACCTTATTTTCCCCTTGATTTCTCTCCCCTTCCACTATTGTTCACCATTTGCTTTGGTACCTCTGCTGGTATCCTGGACTGCGAAAGACTTCTCAAAGAAAGTTGAGGCACCTCACTTCCACGTTCCATACCTTACCCAATATAATTACCTCTATACCTATACCAGATGGCATAAGCTATCCTATTTATCCCTGGAGTGATGGTGGGTACTACATGAGGGATGCTTTACAAAATAAAATGGGTCATCCACATTTAATATTAGAATTGGGGAAAAAAAAAAAAACAAACAACAAAAAACAAACCAAAACCCAAACACCAAAATCCACAAAAAAACTCAAAAAACCCGTGATGCTAAGACTAGAGTCTGCTAAGGTGGGAAAAAGTACAGTTATAAAATAGATAGATTCTATTGCTTTCCAGAAACAGCATGGCAATATCTTCTCCCATTGACAAAACATCACCTACAGCAACATTTCTGTACGGGAATAGTAAACCCATGGTGACTCTGATTCAGAAAGAACATTAGACTTTAAATCCTCCCTGAGCACGTTTATGTTTAGCAGTTTTACACAGCCCTGGAACAGCACAACAAGGACTAGATGCATATCTACATATATATACCTTGCAAATAACTTGTAAACTTTATTGATTTTGGAAGACAAGGCCAGGTATTTCACATTTCCCAATTTAAAACATTCCATGCAAGGGTTTGTTTATGACAGCACTAGGGGAATTATATATGTTTATATGTGAGTTGGCAAATTTTGACTCAAAGGACGACATCACCTCTGTAGCCACCTGGAGGATGGAAATAACCACCACACAGGTAAAAATTTGCAACCTTTCCTTGGGTTGCCAATAGACAGTAGCCAATAGACAGTAACTCCAGGTTCATGTTCAACATGGATCAGATATTTGCATCAGATGGAGAGGGAGAACACCTCTTCAAAAGATGCAGGACATAATAGGCACTGTTAAGAATCCTACCCATATGTACTCAGATCCAGACCCTAAAGGAATTCAGCAGGAAAATTGCATTTCATGGCATTATTCTACTGGTAATGAAGAGAAAGAGGAGTGCCAAAACACAGGTTGCAGCAAAGGACACTGACTTCTTTTTCTTGTACCATGCAGTTTTACTTGTTTTCTCTGCCTGCTTGTAAATCCAACAGCTGAAAAATCAGACCTTTCAATGGCCCATTTTCCCCTCTGACTTCACTTTTTTATGGTGTGCTTTTCTGACCTTCCACTGTAAAACCTGCTCCAGTTTGTGCCACAACTGAAAGGTCTTGTCCTTCAGACCACACTTCTCAAAATAAATTCTCAGCCTCAAGGAAGTTAGTCCTTTGATTTGATCATCTGTGCTATTATGTGATTTATATGTACATGCAAATCATTTCAGGGCAAGCATAACAAAATATAAATATTCAATAAATATAACCATAGGGGGTATTTTGTTGCATGGAAGCACATATTGATCAAGTACCAATTATCACAAGCCTGAAAAGGATCTCCCATGTCTAACTTCTCAAGAAGGAAAAAAATGAGTCTGTGGCTCTGCCATGACTTTGTTCTATCCAAAATATCTTTTCGTCATTCCAAAGTTGTAACGCTATTTTGTGCATATACAGTTACTAAAGAGAAGGAAGGAACTAGACATTAGGAAATAGGAGCCAAAAAAAAAAAAAAAAAAAAAGGCACCAAACCCAAAACAACAACGACAACAAAGAAAAAAAAACCACCAAGGAAGACCAGCACTTAGTTAAGGGATTAAAAGACCAGCCAGTCCCCAAGTGAGAAAAAATAGATGGTATTTTGTCCTGCAGGGGAAATGGAGCTAAGAGGAAGACAAACAGCACCTGGTGAATGAGACACTGGGCACAGGAGTTCATTCAGGTCCACACTTGACAAAGGAACTCCATATGAGTGCTTGGCTACTGTCCATAGTCAAGGCACAGCAAACTTCAGGGAGCCTCAAGGAAGCATCCCTGTACTGCCCTAACCGAGGTCACAGTGAGAACCGAGGATCCTCAGATCCTTGTGTGCTGCATCATTTCAGGTGTGGTGTTGTCATACATAATCATGTAGCTGTGAAAGTCTAGGAAGAGCAAAGAGGTTGTTCCTTACAAAGTGAAGCTTCACCAATAGACAAAATATGGGAATTGGGAAGCAATTCTCTTTCCATTCCCTATATTCCCTCTTCCTGCTTTGTTTCACTTCCTCTCCATCTTCTGCTTAGCGATTATCCCACAGACCAAACCCAACACTAGATTAATGAAATGGAACTCTAGATTAATGAAAAAAGCCCAGAAGTAACTCAGAAATTTCCTTAAACATTTGAGATGAGGCGTGAAGAAAAGAAAAATCCCTTTTGTCCTTTGCATCCCTCCAAGAAAAGCACATCATCATTAACTACCAAACACCATGCAAGCTTTTAGCCAAAAATAGGTTGATTGATATATTATGTGTTGGCTCATCTTATCTAAGCCTCATGAAACAAACTCCTTGCTAGTTTGTTTTTTGTTGTTGTTTTGTTGGGGTTTTTTTCCCACTATTGGAATTATTTATATTATTTGCCTGTGTTTAGAAAAAAGCTAGTACAAATACAAACAACCCAGATACACTCCCTTAAACCACCAACAAATCATTAACTGAGCGCCAAGTTAATAGCTTAAGAATATAAAGTATAATATATTGCAACAGCAGTGATAGAAAGAAAAAGATTTAAAGGGCATGGAACTATTAAAACTAGTTTTGAGAGAGCTCGATGTGAAATCAACCAGAAAATGATCATTCCACAACTATAAATACAAGTACTAAAACCAAAACAAAGTCTCTAGCTTTGTGAAAAAAAATCCATAAATTTAAAAAAAAAACAAACCAACACCCCCTAAACCATTTTAGGGGAAAGTATTTAATGCAGCTATAAAATAAGGGCTCTGTTTTCTTTATAGTAAGTGTAGCTTTGATTGAGTTTGTGGAATTAAACACTAATGTTATTGTAAGTAAAACACAAGGAGCTGGAATTTGTGTTTGGCATATAATGAAGTGAGTCACAAAGCCAAAGGATGTGATATGCCTTTATATGGCTTAGTTAGGGTTACTTTTGATGCATTGTAAAATAAAAGTGTTCTTTATGCAAAGATACAAAAATCTTTGCAAATATGCATATAGAGCTCAGAATCTAATATTCTTTATATATGCACAGTGACCTGTAAGTACAAATTAGCACGTATATTTGGGGGTTGAATGGGCAGGTTTGATGTTCTCAATTACTTTGTGCCAGACTGAAGGAATACATCGTTTTAGTTTGGGGGGTTTTACAGCATTTTAGGTGACCTACTGCAATTGATCATGCCTATAAAATAAACTGGCAATCAGAAAGCCGAGTTTTGCCAGACCTGACAATTTCAATCAACATTGTTATAGTCTTTGATATTCCGGTTAAAGTTCCAGCTCCCAAAAGTTAGCAGTTATGTGAGATCTAAAATTTTTCTATAAAACTAACAGTCGTGTAAAAACACTCAAAACCCAACAGAACACAAATGAAAACACAAAGAAACAACACAAAATTCAAAACAATGCCATCACTTCAAATCATGACCCAGCAGGCACCTTGAAACTCAAAAATGAAAAAATCCTTTAAAAGAAAATATACAGGTGCTTTATCACTTGATAATTTGCTTTGATGTCCTGCACCTCACAACATAAACCCTCTGGAGAATTAACTTAAGACCATTTAAATATTTGGGACTGGTGGTACCAGAACTCAGACCAGACATCAAATGACCCCACCTAGAGACCTCACCCTGCACGATTTCCATCTCTCCTCTCCCCCTGTCAAAGTCAACAGAGCCTGAGGTCTTTGTAAGCTGAGCCACCACTTTATACAGATGCTGCTAATGTAGTAAGACAGCAGTAGCATCCAAATTTGAGCCTCTGGGATAGGACTACATTGAGTTTCAAATGTATAGTGGCTCTAGGTGCATACTAACAGTTCTGTCATTTGTTCAGCTGTAGTGGTAAAGTGAGACACTGCAGTTACTCTGAGTTACTCTGTAATCTCAATCCTCTCAAAGCCCTCTGCCTAGACCACCTTGCTGTATATCTCATCATGAACCAACAAAGTAGACAGGACATCTGCAAGGAATCTATGTGACAGAAATCTAGTCGTAGCAAATTTCAGACTTAACTAAAAAAATAAATTTAAAAGGCCAATAAAGCATATTTACTGGTGCCAAAGAGTCTAAACATATATATTAGGCAGTAGCAAGTAGAGGAAAGTTCTCTAAATGATGAAACTGCCAGCCAGCATATGAAAGCTACTGCAATGCCCCCACATTGCAATTAATGTAGCTAAATGTCTGATTCCAGACTTACAGTGGGTTGGCCGCCTGAAAAGCCAAACATGAAATGACTGGGGTTAAAATAAGGACATCATTGACTATCAGCTACATCAACATGACAGTGAAGACAGCAGAGAGAGAAAAGCCAAGAATCATTGAGTAACAACAATGAAAGGAGAGCTGCAAGAGTAAACAAGTGTCTTTGTTTTGTGTGGAAATGGAATGTGTCTTATGGAGACGACTTTGAACTTGATACAAATAATGGACAAACTGTGATGGCTCAGAAAAGCCACAGCCAATCCAGCATACAATTGTGCTGTAGTTGCTCCGTGCACCATTCTGAAATCTGCATTCCTTCTCCTTGCTAGTTATCCAATAGTGTTTTACTTTTCTGCAGGGAGAATCTAGTCTCCACCTGTTGTTACTAATTATAATTTCAAATATAAATTGAAAAGGACAAGTATATGTTGGTAGAAAGCCTACTGCAAAGGTTTAATATCCCGTGTAGACATATTTGTGCAGACTGACGTGCACTAGCACTCCACTGCGTGTTTGGTCACACTGTGTGTGGGCCTTTGTGAATCTAAGTGGTCCTGGAATGACTCTGTGAAATCAAATTGGTTACCCACAGGTTTCCAGAGGAGATTATACTTAAGTGGTTTCTCTTTTGGGTTTAAGGATATACAAGTGATGATATTATCAGTGCAAGTAATGATGTAGAGTATTCTGTAGGCAAAGAGTATTCCTACCTAGTTCATCAGCATGCCATGGTGAAAGACTGGAACAGAGGCCATTATCACATAAAGATCCAAAACTCTCACTGGGATACACCCAAATAACCCCATACTGGGAGCTGTAACACTTGGAAAGAGTGATCAGAGAGATCACAGGAGCAGCTTTCTCCTGTGCCTTCACATAAGGACCTGCTTCACAAAAAATCACTAACAGCACTAATAGTGAATCAAGGACCTGCTGAGTACATTTTAACTGCTCTTCAGTGCTTTGATGCCAAGCACTTCCTGCAGAAAAAAGGAGGAAGTATGCTGATAAGATGAATACATCTCACTACCCTTTGCATGTAACCAAGTGGCATTAAAAAAAAAAGAAAAAAGAAAAAAGAAAGTAAAAGTAGAAAAAAGGGAACTAAATTCCCTTCGGCTGAGAGGTCTGGCACATATGATCTGAACTCAATTGCAACAGCAATTGGTTTCCATGCAGAGGTTGGAAGGAACCTCTGGCTATCATCTTGTCCAAACCCCAACTCAAGCAGGGTCACCTAGAGCCAGCTGCTCAGCCCCATGTCCAGATTGCTTCTAAATATCTCTAGGGAGAGAGACCCCCAGGGCAACCTGTGTGACCACTCAATCACCCTCACAGTAAGAAAAGTGTTTCCTGGTGCTCAGAGGGAACCTCCTATGTTTCAGTTTGTGCCCATTCCCTCTGGTCCTGTCATTGGGCACCACTGAAAATAACCTGGCTCTATCCTCTTCCCTCCCTCCCTTCAGGTGTTTTTATACTTTGATGTGACCCCCAAGCCTTCCTTTTTCCAATCTAAAAGACATCTCAATGACCTTTCTTAAAGCTGGGTGTAAGCCAACACACATTTCCACTACCTACACACATAAATGTATTTGGAAAATACACTGGGACCAATTCATTTAATATTTCATCCAAGACACACGATCGTGACCCATACTGGGGACTGTGCTAACTTATCTGTGAGACTATTTGTGATTCAGACTGGGTAGATAGTGGATTTTACATTTAAATATCCTTACATGGAACTAATTCATTTGTTAAATTGCTTATGTACAAATGTGAATATTACCATTTCAACTAGTTCCACTTCCTAAAATTAGCAGAATATAAATACATTTCTGTCACACAAAGTTATCCTAAAATATCGGTTAGTACATGGTAAGGAAGAGCTATTGCATGATAAAGTACATACAAAAGACCTTGGTCCTGGGACCAAAATGTCTATCTAGACACCTATGGCAAGATAGAGTTCTCCAAGGGAAAATATTTCAGCTAATAGCTGAATCTAATACGTTGTTGGTGGAGGACAAAATATAAGCATACAGGTTTTAAGTTGCAAAGATGATTTTCCAAATATTGGTTTCATGAATCATTGCTAATATCACTGCCTGCCTTTGCCCACAATTCTGCAGGTCTCTGAACCACAGATCTCAACCCCTTGTGTGCTGCCTCATAGCATTCTATCAGTGTCTTCTATAAGGTTTAAAAAATAACCCCACAACTCTTCTAAAGTGGTTTCCAATTCTTTAAATAAAGTAGACTCAAGCAGAAGCCTGGAAAGAGTCTGTATTTGGAGTTTGATTACAGTTCAACTTCAGGAAATTTAAACCAATTTAGTTAGCAAGACAATTACAAATAAGTCCTAATTCAATTATGAACAGGCATTTTTTTTCAGTGTACTCTGCAGCACCTTGAAGCAAATTTGAACTTATACAAAAGTGGGCATTCCCAAACTAAACATCCACTATCTGAATTCCAAACTTAAAGCTGATTAGAGTTCAGCTAATGTCATAGTCTTGTGGAAGCAGGTCTTTCCTTCCACCCCTTAAACTACACAAATCCATTCTTCTTCATCTTTGATTCCATAAATTCAGACAAGTTACTACCTGAATTTACAAAGACACTTAATATTAACAGATATAGGTTTGTGTGTCTCACTAGGAAAACACTGCCTCTTGAGGCAAATGGCATGAAAGATGTCCAGAGAAGTCTAACAATAAATTCTCTGGCGATGTACAGCCAAGCTCTCTCCACTCTCCAAGCTTAGAGAAACCCTAGGCTCAATAAATTGGTCAGAGTTGTAATCAGTCATTCACACCTCTGGTTTCATCACCATTGGTGGAGCTCTGTTTGTTTGCTGAGTATGACCTATTGAACATCTGACTTTAAAAGCTGGCCTCACCACACTTTGAACTATATGCTATGTAGAAAGCACTAATGCTTTTCAGGAAGGCCCAGACTTGCCACAGGAATACCAACTCAAATTCTGCATGAGCAGCTCCTGCCTGGGAGGTGAAGGATTAGCTTATACCAGTGCAGCTGATCCCAGTCAGGGCTGGTACATCATCTTGCTCAGCCACAAGAGCAGAAACACAGAACAGACAAGCATTTCAACACTTCTGGCTAGGGGATCTTGCCCTCAACACACATACTGATGCTTGTACATGGTCTCCTGGCTGTCTATACTCCTGTCCATCTGTTGGGATGGCATGACGCCAGCTAACAAGGTAGCACGCCAGCCTCACTAGCACAAATGTGCCAAATAAAGATAGGTTCTCTTCAACGCACTGCGCTCAGAAGAGAGCAAGAGCCACATTCCCACTAAAGACACACAGCTAGAAGCTTCTACGTGTCCCCAGCATTTCTAAAGTTACTTTAGGTTTGATCTCCCTTTTATTTTTGATATTCAAGCACCTTCCCAAACATGGAAGTCTTAACAAAGTTGTTAAATTGTTAAATTGTCAGGCAAAGCAAGCGGTGTTTTAAGAGACTCACTGGTAAGACCATTGGATGCCTGTGGGAGGACCTGTCCTTGCATCTATTCACCATGCTAAAATCCTTAGGAAAGAGCTTTTCCCTCTACAATCTGCACATTTCTTCACTGTTTTCTTTCTAATTGACTCTACTTCTTCATATTTTAAGAGCAGCTCTTCTCATCGAACAAAACTATGATTTTTCAAGCCCTTATTAGCCTCTTGAAAAGAACCGGAGTTCTCGCTGTTGGTAAGTATATAGGAAACCCTTCACACCCGGTAGCACTCCTCCAACTTCGATTTTGTTGTATCCATAAAAGTAGAAACTTCCCTATATAGACTAATTTAGGGGGCTGGAGAAATGAAGACTCCCTCTCTTTGGAAGTTCACATGTGCTCATGAAACACACAGCCTCAGTTCCCCAAGACCAACGAGCCGGAAGAGCCACAAGAGACAGGGTTTAGGAAGCCAGACAGTTTGTCAGCTCTAGCCACTACTGAGCACCCTGGAAATACTGGAGATTCTCTCCTGAAAAGTTTTATGCCTGAGGTGTGTATTGGCCATACAAAAAACTGTTGGCCAAAATTTGAGTTGGGGTGAAGGGAGGGGAAGAAAAGGGATTTAGGTAATCAACATTGTTAAAAAGAAGAAGGGAAATGGAAAAGACAGTAAAGGCCTAAACAAAGCAAACAGAAGCAACATGAATTGATCCCCCCCAGGTTAATATTCAATCCATCATAAAGATGCTCCAGCAGCCACAAAAAATTACAGAAAATTTGGTTCTCCTTTAAGAAGCAAAGCTCAGACAAAGCTACCTGTACACCTCCAAAGGTCTTTTCTCAGGAGTTATCTCTCTGAGCAGTACCAGCTGAGTTTACCAGTGAGTGAAGATTTAGTGAGCGTGGGCACCCTTCATGCTTTTACTCAAGTACTGAGACCATGCAACCCAGCCATCCCACAGATGGCCCCATGAAGGGACAGAATCAGAGGAAGGTGAGTCTCACAAAACAGTTGACTGACAAACCAAGGGTCCTGCCTGCCTCTATCTGTATCAAGTCCCTAGAAACATAATATGAATAAGACATTCATCCTTTTCTGAAGTCATCACAGTAGTGGAGCCTTCTCTTCTCAGGTCAGTTTAGCCCAGTTATTTGTCTGCTTTTGATACTGGCACACTGCTGGACTGGGCTCAGGTAGAGACCGTGTTATATGCTTCATGACTCCAAAGTGAAAGAACAAGTTCCACCCCACCCCTTTCCTTTCCCCTACAGAGATTCTGCCCTATGAGCAAAAATAAAAGACCTGACTCTTACCCTTTAGTGCAGTTTGTCACTAGCAGCCCTAAAGAGGGGTCATACTCAGAAGCATCATTTTTGATGTCCACAGAGTACGTGCTGATGAGGGGAAATGCAGGACGTGGAGACAGGCAGATCTGGGAGAGGTGTGCAATAGTAAACACAGCCAGCATGAAGGTAACCATCTGCTGGGAGGCCATTCTGACACATAAAATATTGAGCAAGCATGAATGAAACGCAGCAAACCCCACCCGAGCACCAGACGCAATCAAATCTGACCCTCTTGAAATTTTTATTTGAGTTAATGTTACCTTTTAATAACCTTTCACTGCTCTCTGCAAAGATAACAGGTGTCATTAAAACAGCTGTCACCGTGCCAATCTTCCCTGAGACACCTATTTATTTGGATCTTTCAAGAGAAACATAAATGAAATCAGTCATTCTGTATTAGAGGGTTCCCAGGGACAGTTAGTTGATTGGCATCTCTTACTAGTGGGCAAGTCACTGCAAGACACTTGTGGAAGGCAGCGTTTTCCCTGAAGTCTTGATGCTTTAACATCTGACAGGAATGTGTATATATGTATGGATTGATTTTTTTCTTTTTCTTTTTTTTTTTTTTTTTGAGGAATGATATTCTGTGAAATATCAGAGAGAAAAATGTCAGACATACATTGCATAGCAATCGAGGGCTAATGAAGATCCAGGTATTAAATCAATTAAGAAGTATCAAAAGCTACCTAATCATCAAGGAACAAAATTGGCACCACAATATGTAGTGAGTATGGGAAAGCCTAATTTACTAAACATACCCTGCAGTCACATAATTGCATGTAATTTTACCAGCATAATTAACTAATTTAATTACCACTTCTCAAGTGCATCAATTATTGACATTACAGAGTTTTCAGACAGCAGAATTACTGTGTGGTACATTCAGAGAATGCAAAATGCTTTGTACGCCTATTTTCCATCACAGTCAACAACTGAGGGAACACAAGCAGCAAAGGAGAAGGAATTACAAGTGCACCACACAGAGCACAGTTTAGCAGTCAGGTTTAAGACATGAACAAGTAAAACCATTTTTATGTGGGACTGAAAAGTTGACAGCAAATAACTGGAGAGACCAAGAAGGCAAAACCTAAGCATAGTACTAAACCAGACGACTCTTATTTCTGAACAGCAAAGTCTAGTTTAAATCAAAACCATCCAAGAGGGAATAAGCTCTTTGCGATCTACCAGCCACCCTTATCTCTCAACCAAGGGCTTGATCTCACAGTAATATCTCAAGGATGTACAGGTGCACCAAGCTCTGTTGGCCTCACTAAAAAGCCATAAAGGTGTTAGGTCTGTCTGCACAAGTCTCAAAGAAGAATCAGAGCCCAAAGAAACTCAGACTAGGATGTGATAAGAAACAGTATATGCTTGAATAAAACCCAAGATGGGCCGGGGGCTTGTGTGTCTCTGTGTGTGAAAATACAAAGATAAAGTATGGATGCATTCTTATTAATTAAAACGTAGCTTTGTCATGTGGGATCATTACTCAGACTTGAGGAACTATTGATCCCCCCGCTTAATGTTTAGACGCTTTGTGTAAATCTTTGCATAAAACCCTTTTGTTTCAGCAATGAGCTTTTCAAAGTCAAGAGAGATGTCAGCATCTGCTCCCTATGGAGTCTTAAGAGTCAGTGTCAGTAAAAAATGGGCAGCGTCAGTGAAAATTATGCCCTGTGTCAGTAGGTTTGTTAACAGGGTGGTCGGAAACCCTGGGAGCTGTGGTGTCATTTTCTTCTCCCATTGCCCTCTTGTACTTGACCTTTGCACAGCTGTTTCACAGTATCTGGAGGTGGCTGAACTGTGAAATAGTGATTACAGGAAAGGGGGCATTTTAATGAGAAAATATAATCCAGAACAAGAAAAGGGCATTCTTTTGAATGCCAGCTGAGATCTTTAAAATCTTTTTTGTCTTTCAGATGCAATTAAGAACAATCACGACAACCCCCCCCTTTTAAAATCAAATGCCAATATTAAGTTACCCTTCTTAAGGTCATGAAAGCTTACTGGATTCATTGTGGTGATTATAACAAGCAAGAAGAGACACTTTGTTAACATAAAAGCCCAAACAGATCACCAACAGCCAGAAGAACCAAGTGAGGACTGTTCCTCCCTCAAGCAGCTCCACAGAGATGGTGCTATAAACCTGTTGCACTCTCTTCCTGTGAGGGCCTTTTGTGGATCCAGCTCAGGAAAAACTTATTCATATGTTTAAATTTAAGCAATGGCTTAAGTTGAGCCACTCACTTGAAGTATTGCAGACAAGCACTTCTTTTGCTAGAGGTAAACTGGTTTGGTGCAGATGGTAGTAATGAACCTTCCTGCATCCTCCAGAAGCACAAGAGATCCCTTGATTCTTCTTCAATGGTTTCTATGCAACAGCAAGACACAACCTAATACTGTCTGGCCTCCTGACTTGCAACAACAACGTGAAAAATCAAGCCAGTGAGAAAAAGCACACGTTGTGATCACGGGCAGCAGAAGGAAAAGAATGGAGGAGGAAGGAGACCACAAGTTTTTCAGAGACAAGATGAGTTTCTGTAAGCAAACCTGATGAATGATGCTCTTCATGCTGCTCGTTCTGCAGGCTGCTCCCTGCACACCTGCCACGTGGCTGCTATCAGTAAAAGCAATTCCAGCAATGACATTGATGTGTGAGGGGCCTGCACTTGTGAGACACCGGGCCTAAAACATTATTCATTGAAGTTGTAAGTGGGTGGTGGAACTTAACCTGTCAGCTGAATTAGTGCATATAAATGAGCATAAACAGATGGCAAAAAGAGTGGATGAGGCGGTAGCATCAGGAAGGAAGAAAAGATAAAATACAAAAAACTTCTTCATACACCGTCAGCCCTAGCAGGGATTGCCACACTACTCCAGCCTTCAAACATCCTCTCAAGTGACTGCACAAACTGTAAAAGAGTTGTGTTTTTGTCAAACACCAATAAAAGTTACCCATCTACTGTATGTACTTAGCAGTCTGAAATACAAATTGTTAATAAGGTAAGTTATGCATTACACAGACATCTGTATTTCAGATTGAAAAGACATGTATTGAACAAACTACTGAAAGCATCACCCCACACACATGCCATACACCCTGCAAGTGGTGTGGCCTGTCATATATTATTTGTGCAATCACTAATCTCAAACTCTGTCAAGATAGGAAAGTTTGGGGTTGGTCACAAATAAGGCTTTAACATGCTTCCCTCACAGCTTGCAAACAGAGCTGCCTACTTTCCTATTTCACAGAAACTAAGGAGTGAAATTGGAAGCAGACTCATCAGTAATGCTCAGCAGTAATGTAGCATCCCTCTACCTGAACTGGAGATCAGACAGATTAATTGGAGAGAATAAGATGCTTTCTAAGTTGTTTTTGCCAAGACTTTACTTGAAACACTTTTGTCAGCCTCTCTTCTCAAATAAATTTGTTTGGATGAACCCTTCTTGCATATTCCATGACCCTTTGACAGAGCCTAGAAGTTTGGTGACCTCTCTAGGAGGACCTTACTGCCAGTGGTAATGGAAATCCCTAACTCACCCAGATACTATCACCTCCAAGGTATCACCAAGGTTAAATCATCTTCAGCCTTAATTCTGTGTCTGGTAATTTGGACAAAACAGTTTTTCTCCTCTGCTGCATTCCCATGTTTCCTAGATGCTTCAGCACCACTTCAACATGGAATGCAGCATTGCAGATACAGATGGGAACAAAGCAAGAAGGGCAGCACAACACTGTGAAAGGTGCATGACCAAGAATAGCTAACCATCTGGCTCTCCTTCCTAGCATTGGTAGGATACTGGTTTTCCCTTGCTATCGTATGAGGAGGGAAAATAGATTGAATCTCCTCTATTACCACATATTTGTGAACTAGTGTGCAAAAATTACCCCAAAAGGATGCACGTCTGGCTAATTTCATGGTGCTCCCCTAATTTTTTTATACCCAGAAAATCTGTTTTGAGCTGCTACGGACCTCTTTTCCATAGCTGGACTTCAGTGTAATTGCCATCCGTTCACCACACCAGGGTTGCCAAGGGAGCGGCAGCCTGCACACCACATCTGTTACCAACACACAGTAGAAGGCAAGGAAGGCAGAACTGAGCCTGACAGCTCTGACAGAGCCCTTCAACCAACCCAAGCCAACACGGATGTCCCAGCAAGATAAGCAGTAATTATTAGCTAATTCTGTCAGTTTCACATTGGGGAGGTGGAAAGGAAAATCATCAAAGTCAATATAATTCAGTAAATGTAAGGAGAGGGGGAAGCTCTCTGTGTACTACAGAGTGCCTTCATCCCATACAATGTAATGTTTTGGCAGATGAGATAGAAACAGAATTAAGAACTGGTGTTCCTTACATACAAGTGAGCAGGGCTCCATCACATCTGTTACATTTGCAAAGCACATGAAAACATCCCCCCTTTCCACTTGGTGCTTTTCTAGGATCAGCTTAAAAAGAGGTGAATGCAATTAGGCCTGAATTCACCCAGCAGGAAAAACCCAAATATGAGGGAAAGATGACAACCACTGGCAAGCATTTAATAATATCATGTATTAGATACCCCAAAAGCCACTATGCAATGGTTCAAAACGGAATCACACTGGTTACAGAAACACATCCAGGCTTTCATTGGAAATGAAAGCATCTGCAACTTTTCAAATGCCTGTAACAAATGGAAGAAAGAGAAAGGCAAAAATGGTAAGTAGAAAACAGAAGTTAGGCATTGTAGAAAATGGAGAAGGGAAACAAAAAGACAATACCAATATCTAACAGAGCCAAAGGACTAGAACAAATAATATGAAGTTCATTAGGAACAGTAGGACCCTTCACAATGACAGTACTCTATTACTGGATGAAGAAAGTTGTCTTGTGAGCAATAATAGCAAAAAGACAGAAATCTTAGGAAAAAGCCAAGTGATCTAATACTGCTGAACAAACCAAAACCAAAATTCCTAAATATTCTCTGCATTCCAGAGAAAGATTACTTTCCACTGTCTAGTTAAAATAGAAGAATAAAGCAAGATTTAGTTTATAGCATTGTAAATGGGAACTAAAATGGAAGACTTAGTAACTAAACACAGCAAAGGCAAAATATGATTGAAAGCCAAATTAAAGCTTGAAAGATGCGGAAAATAAACCTCAAATAAAACCGAGATTCTTATTTTGAATTTTGCAAATATCTAACCCACTGGCTAGTTCACTGTTTAACAAATGCTTCACCATTCACGTTCCTTGCTCTCATGGACTAGCATGACCCAGGGAGAGATTACAGTGCACATGCTGATTTATACTGGCAGGAAATTTGGCCCTCCGGGTTTTGGGAAGAACTGCGTTTTATTCCTATTTTTGTTCCCTTACGAAGATGAAAGCGAGGAAGAATTCAGAACCTGTTCCAAAGGTGCAGGTGCTCTGCGCGGTTCTGCTGGGGGGTGGGCAATATTGGCAGCACCTCCTCACCGCTGCTACATCAATACCACACCTTGGCTCATCAACCAGCGAGACCAGCTGCAGGAGAGACAGTTAGGAAGCTTCCTTTTACACTAGTCCAGACATTTCCTTTGCACTACCAATTAACTACCCACAACACAGGAAAGCTTATCAACAACATCAAAGAATGCATTCCTCAGTAACACACACGGTATGGCAGATAACATCTCTGGCTGCATCAGATTTTCTAATTAAGCATGTGGGAGTGGGGAAAAGAGCAGGGGGGGGGGGCAGTGGGGCAGTTTTTTTAAAACAAACTGAAATACAGGTGCCATTAGCAATCTGCTGTCTGCTGAGCTGCACTGTTCTGGGGCCTCGCTTCCCAGTGTGTCTTTTTTGTCTCTGTCTCTGTAGGGAAGACACCATCAGTGTGGCAAGGTGAAGGAACAGCACAATGATTGTACGTTTGCTTTATATACCTACTGTCTCACAGTTAAAAACAAAAAAGAGAACGGATATGGATTTCATCAAAAGACCATGTCGCTTTAAAAACAAAAGGCAAATGGAAGAAGCAAATAACTGAAATGCAATAGGTTGAATTGCCTATTAAAACAGTTGAACAAATAACTCACTATAAGAATTTATTAGCTTAATTCAGCTCTTCAACCTCCTGTTCTAAAATTCACTTGAAAGTGTTCAATTGAGTTGAGAGCAAATCTATTTCAACACTCTGCAAGTGCAAGCACAGACAGTTCAATATTTTCTTTTTAAGCCCTGTCAGAGTTAATTGAGACTATTTACACTCTTTTTTGTTTCCTGAATGAAAGCACACACATGCACTTTCAGCACAAATAATTGTGCATAGAGTTTTAAAAATCGGTGTCTTTACATATTTGTGCTGGCAAAACTTGACAGCAGGAATATTTGCAGGAAGCAAACACAAAGACTTCTCTACAGATGAAGCAAATTAATTTTCAGATTGAACATTGGCAAAAACATTGTCCAGCTACAGACAGATCATTACACTGAAGTATGAATGGTGAAAAATTAGTGACAGAAAATATGCAGTGCCTACTTTGCAAACCTCAAATCGGGCAAATCACCTTAGGTCTTGTGGTTGTAGTAGCTGCATTAATTGCTCAAGATCTGGTTCCTAGATAAACTTCTCTGCATGGAAAACAAGTCTTTGTTTCATTATTAAATCCTAATGCGAACTGATGGTGCTATACAAAACAATCTTCTCTTGAAATTCCAGTAGCAGCTCAGTTGAGTTCAGCTTGGAACAGGCAACCTGCATTATTCTGGTTTACATACAGGAACCTGTCACATGCTGCTTTTTGTTGCCTTTAAAAAAGAGTTAATATTTGGCTAATATGTTTATCTTTGCATAGCATTACTGTCTGCGTGCAGGAAAGAAAGAAACAGCTGTTGCAAGCCTAACCCTTACTCATTAATCTTTCATCATCTTGGGACTTCCAGCATTGTATTCTGTATTACAGCACCAGCTTTCTATTGAGCAGCGGTATCTGAGAGCAAATTCCCAACAAAGCTGCCATTTTCACTTGCCAGGTCCACTTGTACTGAACCCGGACACTGAGAGTCCACACACCTGGTCACCCAGGAGAGGCTGGGGCGTGAGCTAGGTGGTATTTCTACCTTGCCAAGGCTTGCAGAATCTGTGTACTGGCAGCTGCTTGTTTCAAGGGGAACAGGAGGCCTCCCAGTGCAATATTTCCTTCTGGTAGCACAAGGAGCAATTTCAGTTCCCGTGCTTTAAACTGATGTTCCGAGTTCTGCTCTGACTTAACCACTTGGCAAAAATTCTGAACCTTGAAGTGCCCAGGTTACACCCAGAAACTTTCAAATTCAGCAGCAGAGGACTATCTCCTCCTCCTGTTGCAATGGTCTCATAGTTGGCTGATTTTCTTCCCAGCCTCCTTTTGGATGCATGCCCAAATCCACAGATGTGCACAGGAGGTAGATGGCACTAGAGGTGCCCTTAAGCACCTCAGCTGTTACTTCACACTGCCTCCCAGGTGTTATTAGTAGAAAACATGCATTGTAGAAACCTCAGTAGGATTCTCTTTATACCATCCTTGTTTTAAATCTTTATGAATTTACAGGAAACAGAGCCAATGGGTATTAGGGAGTCAGAGCTCTATGGCTTTCTCCTCCCCCCCCTCATTAGACTGTATTTTTATAATCATGCAGTAAAGCATGTATTAGTCTTAGAAAGCTGTTTCTAGTGTGTCAACTTTGTCTGCTGTAGTAAAGTCACCAGTCTGGCCAGCAAACACCGTTTTGCCCAGCTGACCAAGCAGCTTCATGTGCAGCTTGGCTCTGCCTTCTGCCACCTGTCTTTGGGCACTCAGGCCACAGGCACCAGACAGGAAAGACTGCCCAATCTAGCCACACCTGTGCTGCAGACAAACACCATCCATACCTCATGGACTGTCTTTAAGCAATTCTGGATGGGTCTGTGCCCGACCCATCACTGTTGCACTGACTTATGTATGAAATAAATACAGTGAGAGAATTTAATTCCTCGCATCATGTTCTCATGCTAGGGAAGGACCTGTGGTGTTACTGATTGGGTCCCTCACCACCTTTACCACATCTGCACACACCAGTACAAGTATAGGCTGGACCACATTTAAGATTAGTGAGAGGTAGTCAGGACAACAGTTATCCAGTATTTCTTTTACTATTTCTTTTTCTTCCAGAAGCAGCAAGCCTGTAGAATTTTTGTTCCTTTCACAGTGCGCTTTACAAATTGTTTGTGCAAGCATACGTGCAGACCGTATACACCAGCACTGTGTGTTGTGGAATTGCTAATTCATATAGCACTCATATCAACAGAATTAAGAACAAGACTGAACTCATAAAATGGATAAGATGGCCCCATCCAGATGTTAATATCTGTATTAACTTTTATTTGGTTTACTCATATCCTCCATGACATTTTTTTCCTTTTGGTCATCAGCCTCATGAGAATCACACGGCATTCTTAGGTAGCCAGTAAACGCAAACTAATTTTCACACTAAAAAGGGAATAGTAAAAAAGGCACCAATACCTTGTTATTATTTGTACAAAGCGTGTTACTCCTGTTTACCTCATCTGCCTTTAATAGGTTGCCTTCAACTCCCTCCACAGAGCTACAAATTCTCATGTTAAACACAGAAGCTCCTGACAGCTCTCTCTTTCCTAGGGCAAGATTGCTCAACTAACAATAACTAAGATACCTTTTGACAAGTGCAGCTAAGAGCCAGCAAAGCTTAGTCAATTTGATTCAGTCTGCCTTGGCACCTTTCTTTCAGTTTCATATCTAAACACTGGATGCCAAAGTGTCTTGCAATGATTGTAGAAAATTATAAAAAGGGAAATGAATGCAAAAGCAGAAATCATATTAATCAGTTGAAGGAAAATACTTTTCCAACTACATTTGTAGCTGAAACCCATAAATTAGATGACTGGAGTAATAAGACATGTGAAATGGCTTTTAAGTCCACTACCAGCTCCATGCAATAAATTTCAAATGACATCCAGGCTTTTAGTGGAGGGGATGATTTATTGCAGTCTGCAGGAGGAGAGCTTTCATGGATTATCTCTAAAGTGGCAAAACTCTATTCTGAATTTTTCAAAATTAGTGCAGCTCAGTGAATGTCACTGACAAGCAAATCCAAAAGCACTTTAACAGAAAATTGTAAGAAAAATAGCAAACATGCTTTAGAACATCCACAGATTTTTCCAAGGGAACTACATCTTTTCTTTTCCTCGAGCTTTTCCTTGCTGCATGTGTTGTTCACCTGGGCTTCCTATAAACAGAGGTATTTCACAAGTGAACTTTCTAAGGCTTCTGATGCTAAAAGCGTTCCAAACAATTTGGCAAACAGTGCAAGTTTCTTTCTGAACCTATAAACCTAGAGATACTATTTCTTCTTTGTTTAGCCATTAGGGAATGAGAGTGAAGTACTGGCCATAGAAATGCTCTCCAAAGGCAACCAAAGCCTACATGGTTCTGCATCCTTCAAGCATGCAGAAAAATACTTATTTCCTCTCTGCTGGTAAATGGAATCAGAGAAAAGGAGTCTCCACTGGAATCATGGAGTACCATAACATCGGTGTACTGGAGCTGTGATGTTCACTGCAGGGCTCCTGAATTGCACCTGACTACCAGAGTGTTGCACAGTGTGCTGGCTCTGCTTTCCCTGGGGTAAAGGTGGCTGGAAGGAGCCCTGGGATTTTGTCATGACTGCATAGCGTGGTACACTCTCATTCAGCGCTAAAAGAGTAATGGTGTCTAAGGAGAGGATGTTACAGGAGACAGGCACAATCCTCTTCAAGAGGCAGAGACGTACCTTGGCTAAAAGCTGTTGGACACAGTCCCTTAATTTTGATTGCTTTGCAGGCTACTGATAGTAAATAATTCTGGTAATTCTCAATACATGGAACACTGAATTTGCATACCAAAGGCAGTTAAAACTAGGGTATGCACGTGTTAAGTGATGGAAACATTACATACGGAAAACATCTTACACTTTCCTGACACCTTTCACCCAGACTAGTTCTAAAATATTTTATGAACTGAGCAGAGATCTAATTTCACTGGCATTCAGGGTAAAAAGTGAAGATCTATGCTTTATGCAATTTGTTTCTATAGAAAATGTACAGTGGTGTGATTTACTCTCCCAGGAGAGAACGCAAGACAATACACCAAGACTAACAGCTCTGCTTGTACATGACTGTTAATGATGCTTTGGTTTTCATTAGAGTATTTCCTTCTGAAGACTAACCATTAGCTTTTTAAAGCGTGAATTCAGCACTGACCTGGATTAGGAGTGGTATTTCATTGACTCCACAGTACTTACAGATGTGATGTTTCTCCTGCAAATCACCTATCCAAAATCCAACTCTTAGTTTATGGGGATTTCTGGAAGCAATAAGGGACTCATGCAAACATTTTTTAAAATGAAGTCCATCCTAACTTGGAGCATAACCTACATTATAACACAGCTGGACAAAACTGATTCACAATTTTACTATCCAACCCATTTTCATATATTGGCGGTGTTTTTGTGGTTTGGATTTTGTTTGGTTTTGTTTGGGGTTTTTGGTTGGTTTGGGGTTTTTTGGCGGGAGGCAGAGTATGAGTAGAACAGAGCATCTTTAGTGAAGCTAATCACATATATTATCTTAGCTTTCTAGATAGAGACAGAACCATAACCCAGTGGAAGTACTGACTGAAGAGTTGCTGGCAGGCCAATGACAAAGCCCAAAACATAACACTGGTTTTCACACAAGTGCTTTAAACAATCAGATACACTGCAGATAGCACTGATTATAAAGTATGGGTTGCTTTTTAAATTATATATATTTTAAAACCTACCCCTACCTGTGTTCAAGCAAAGCCAGACATGTACTCTTCTTCATTCTTAGCTAAGGGTATCTAGACACATGATAGACATAAGTTACTCTGCACTCCATGTAACACAAGCCACAAAAATACACTGAAATCTTTCAGTGATGACAACTACTCTTCTTCATCAAGTATGGACAAAACTCAGAAGAAATCTCTTTTGCTGCCATCATGTAATAACCACGTAATTTCCCAAATGCTCACAGTCAGAATTATGGGACTTAGTGCAGCAAAAATCAACTTCTACCTACTTTTTTGTAGACACAAGATAGAAGACATTTGCTCTGACTAAGCAAGTGTCATTCTGTGATGTGCCCAGCTGAACATCCAATACTAAACAGCTCTTACAGGTTTTTAAGTGTTAAATTGCAAACATTCACAAGAGGAAAAAATGGACTCCATTATGCATGAACACATAAGCACACTGCTAGTGTTTACTTCAAATATTTTAAGTAAATTACAGGCTGGGTGTTCAGCACTTTCCAGATTTTGATCATGTGTATATCCTATATTTTAGACATCATAGAGTGGCAAAGTGATGATAAATGATAGAGTACTTAACAGTATTGTGGCATAAACAAGCTTGTCCTATTTTATGAAAAATAAATGGAGAAAAATAACTTTGGTATTCTTTCCCCATGTCTTAAAAAAAAAAAAAAACAAAACTGTAAATTTCAAGAAGAAATTGCACAAAGAAAACAACTTACATCGTTTATGTATTCATATGGAAATGTTTGCAGAAGGCTTTCCTTCTGACCTGTGTATAGAGCTTCATTTGCAGCTATTCTGTAGAATTCTACACCAGTTTCATCCTCCAAACCAAAATCCCCTACCTACAGACTGACTTTATAGATGGGACCATGTCTAGAGAAACATCACAGTAAGCAGATAACAGAAGGCTCTCGCCTCACATGTCTAACTCCCTTTCTCATTAGTGGGCAATGTGCCTGCACAGACAGGAAAATTTATCTCAAAGTCTGTGAGAAATCAGTCAGATTTAATCTGCTCTATGTAAAATACACAGCCAACACTGATTAAATGAGCAATGGAGTGCTCTTTCAATAGTGTATCAATGCTTTTCAGCATACAGGCATGGACAGAGAGCTCAGAATTATAAATGAAGGAGAAACATGAGTTATACTTTCAGTCATTGGAAGAATTCACTGTAAAATATGAATAAAATGATGATTCCCGTTCTTTTTCCACATGTTCATTAACATATTTCACTGCTCATTCATATTATGTGAAACAATTTAGGGTGCAAAGAGTTTTGTGCACACTGCTATGTCATTTTGAAACACTCCGTAACAGAGCTTGGACAGCAGTTCTGTCATAACATATTTTTAACAAAATACGTTTTAAAAACATAGTTCTAACCCTCAACTATTATCTCCCCCTCCTTCATATCCCTCTACCCTTCCTTTCTCACTAAGAAAAGCAAAAGTCATCAATAAAGGCTGATCAAATACGTTTTCTTAGAAGACAAATCGCAAAAATCAAGAAATGTCCAGTTTGAGCCTACAGTGAGTGATCCAAAACAACCCAAATTCGTATATCTGACAACCCAAACGTCAGAAGCAAGCCACTGCCTCTTCTCTACAAGCAAATCTACAGAGAACTTCACAAGGTCCCTGGCAGATCTAATTCAGACCATCAATTTTTCTAGCCCTCTTCTAGATTCCTTCTCAGCCTGCCAGTCTCACCACAGTAATAAATGACACTTTTGGTATAAGCAAGCACCCATGAGCCCTCATTCCTCTCCTTTCAGGAAGCCAAGGAAGGTCCTGCAACCTCAGCTGCACTTCTGAGATTCAGGGGACTCCTCTTTCCTCCGTGTTGGTGAAACTCAAGATTGAAGAGAAAGGAATCAAAGAGGGAAAATGTCAAGCAAATTTGGAAAAGGAGCTGAAGAAGAAAAACGACAAGCAAATTTGACAGAAAAAATGATGCTTTCAGAATTATTTCTAAAGTTACACATAACAGATGAGCTCCCCCACACATAGCAAAACCATAGGAAAGCCTCACAAGGACAAAGATGTTCACTTGGCATGTTCAGGAAAATGTACCAGGTCCACTGCCAACACAGAGACTTGCTGTGTACTGGGGTAGGAATGGGCTGAGAGGATTCATAGATCTCAGAGGTGTTCCCTTTGCCATCCTGCTTGACGCAGACACTCTGGGTATCACTTTGTCCACTGATGCCTTTCCCTTACTTCCACTTTGTAAGTTCCCAAATTGTCTTGCATCTCATACTGCATGAGCACCTGGTCACAAACATCTCAGGTAGAGACACTGCAAGAACAAATCCTTGCCAGAGTTTCAGGAGCCCCACAACAAAGAGAAGGGAATATCTGGCATCTGCCAGCCCCTTTGAAACCTGTCTTTAATAAGAGAAACTCTTTAGTAAAACAAAATTTTCTACTAAGACACACGGAAATCAATCCCAAAATCTGGATGCAGAGAGGAATCAAATACTGTACTTTTACTTGTCCTTTGCTGAAGGATGGCCCTACATAATTTAAGGGTTCTCCTCAGTCAAGACTCCCAAGATGACTGCAGAAAAGGATCTTAATCCCTCGGACTTTTTCCCTTCTTTGAGCTGATTCCCCTTTCACAACAGGATTGCTGTTGAGTGCTTCCAGAGACTCTCAGCATCGATGGTTCATTCAAGGGACTGACTCCTGTCTTAAGCTCCCAGATCCTGCCTGTCACAGTATCAGTATCATAAGAACCTCTCTGAAATGCCATTACAGGGGTCCCAACCACACCTAACGCTCTGTGGACTGTACTCAGACAAAGTATCCTCCTAGAAGAGAGAGATTAGTACAATTTACAGACTCATTAGGGAAGGTTTTATTCCAGAAATAATCGCTATAAAATTCCAAAGGAACAAAGTAAAGGTGACACTTATTACTACTGCTAAAGACAAGCAAAAGTTGGCAAACCAATGTGAGACAAAAGTTTGGGTTGGAATGACTGGATACTATTCTAAGACTACTCAAAACACAGATATTTAGCTCCTCAGCAACAAGGGAAAAACCATAGGAAAGTCAGGAAAGTGCAAAAGAAAGGAGAAAAAAATAAGTAAGCATAAGGAAAATGAACCATTTTGCAAAGTATGGCTGGAAGAAAAGGTGTGAAATTGAGAGGGAGAAGACAAGAATCAGGCCAAATAAACTAATGTCCTGACACTCAGGTCTATTCATTGTGGAATAATCTCTCTGAGGAACTGAAGCAAAACCTCATTACCTGTAATGCTTTTGCTCAGATACCACTGTAATGAGTTCATTAACGTTAGAACATCAAAATCTAAACTGAACCAAATGCTTGATAACGTAATGCAAGAGGAAAACATCGCACAGACAGAAAAATACTTCCATTTCTATCACTGTAACAAGCCCTGAATGACTGTGTTCATGTCCTTGTTCAGTTTACAACGTTCTGTGAGGAAGGGAAACAAAAAAAGGGAGGTGAAAATGGAAAGAAAAAGGTTTAGATAGAAGAAATCATGTCACAGAAAGAATGAATAACCTTATTTTCCATTTGTAAATTAAAAATCTTTATTAAACTGAGAATATTTTGAAGATAGCCATTGATGTGAACACCAAATACTATTCAGCAAAGGGAGACTGTGCTTGTGTTTGTTAAGGATCTGATTTCCTACAGAGAATATCCAGTTTCCACTGAAAACAAAGGGATGTTCATACATTAATTCCAGTGGAAATTTGGATAAGGCCCTTGAATAAACTAGGAATAAACAGTTATTTTGACGATTTTGAGAAATTGAAGGGAACCATTTAAAAAAACCACACACACAAAAAAAAAAAACCACAAAAAAACCCTGACTGCTTTTATTTCCTTGCCCAACCCTTCGCAGTACAGCAGAAAAGATGCCAAGTTACACAAAGTGTTGTTCTATTCTCCTTATTCTGCCTAAAGACTCCTTGACCTCCAAACCATGAACAAAAAAGGATGCATCCCAAAGAAAATCCTATAGAGTCGTGCATAGCACTTCACACAGTAAAACTCCATGGATACAAATAGCGCTGAATTAGAGGGATAGCAAGCACCTTTACATTCATATATTGCACTTACTGAGTGATACGTCCCAGAAGATCCTGTGCATTGATTCCTTCCATGAAGAATGCACAGGCTTGAAGGTAAACCACATTTGACATGTTGGATCAAACAGTGCATCTGAAGGATGATCTGCCAGACACAGCTCTCAATGAAATTCGTGGAAACATTATAGAAAGTTTTGGCATTAAAGCAACCTTGAAAATTATCCAGTTGCAACCCCCTGCCATGGGCAGGGACACCTTCCACTAGACCAGCTTGCTCAAAGCCCCATCCAACCTGACCTTGAACACTTTCAGAGATGGGACATCCACAGCTTCTCTGGGCAACCTGTGCCAGTGTCTCACCATCGTCATAGTGAAGAGTCTCTTGCTAATATCTAATGTAAAACTACCCTCTTTCAGTTTTAAACCATGCTTCTTGATCTTCACTAAAGCTTGGTTAATAATCCCTCTCCAACTCCCTTCTGGGCACTTGTAGGAACCAATACTGTAAGGCTGCTCCAAGGTCTCCCTGGAAATTTTTCCTTCTTTTTTTTCTTCTCCAGGCTGAACAATCTCAGGTCCCTCAGTCTGTCCTCACAGGAGAAGTGCTCCAGCCCAGTCTTCAGAAAAAAAGCCAGCCTGTTTCAGAGTGACAGGCCTGTTCTACACTAACAGGGCACTACACCCCAGAATCCTCAAGCACACAGCTGACTTGGAAGCAAGACAAAAATTGAATCCTGACTACAAATAGACACCACAGTAGCAGTTGTAATATCAGAATACAACTCAGGAGAAGATCCTGCCTTCTCTTTTAGTTCTCCTTGCAACCCACAGCCACCTGCCATTACCTGCTTGTGGCACATACAGAAGCTCTTTCACTGTCAGGCAGCTGCAATCACCAGTGGCCATCCCTTAAAGCTGAATGAACACCAGGACAAGCAGCCACACTACAAAAGCTTAGACATTATTTTAGCTATCAAACTGAAAAGGCAATAACTATGTGGAACCAACTTTATGGACTTTTTGTCTTTCAGAGTCTTATTTCTCTGAAGTGTTTTGTTCAGCTGGAGTGTTTTACAAACATACAGGAGTAAAGAGAATGGAGTTTGTCCCAGAGAAGTTTCATTTTAAAGAATTAAAACAAACAAAACCCGAGTGACACAGAAAAAGAGGAACCTGGAGGTATGAGGGGAGAGTTCAGGACACCAGCAAAACAGCAGCTGACAATTTGGCTAGCTCAATTTTATTATTTTTGTTTCTTTGTTTGTTTGGTTTTAATGGGTACAAACAAAAAGGAAAGTATGAAGCCATGGGTATGTACGTGAAGAACTCTTCCTAGATGGCACAATTGGGAAGGAAACGTGGACATTTATGCAATCTTTAATGAGAAGGATGCAGAAGCCGACGCTGTGGGCCACGGAAAAGTGAGAGTTTTACTTCAGTAGCAAATAAGAGATGATTAAAAAAGTGACAGAAACACCTTGAGAATGAAGATTAAATTTACATACAGTAGGAAAGGGAGAAACAGATGAAAGATGAAGAGAAAGTAATAACTTGGACAAAAATACAGGGTGGCAAAGTGGTTTTTAAAATCAACATTATGAACTTAGGTGTATTTTTTTTTAGATTGTTTTCTCACATATATATGTTCTAAATTTGTTATTAATTCATAATTACTGAATCAGAAAGTTTTAACTCAACAACTACTTTGAAAAAAAGAAAGCATAAAGTTGCATGTATTAAAACTTCCTTTATTATGAGAAATTTTACAACCCAGTTTTTGTAACTGTGTGATTTTCTACACTGAATATTTTCCATGACTGACAGAGAAATGGGAGCTGTTCACCTGAAGGAGAACACGTGTTTCTGTTTCCAGCATTCCCTCAAAATCTTCACCTATTTGCATATTATAGCAAAAATGTTCCATGGGAACAAATGTACTTTAAGAATTCTTCTTGGAAATCCAAGAAGAATTTATGCCTGAATTTTTCTTTGTTTGAGCTACATGAGGAATGAGCAGAAGTAGCTCCAGTTTCTTTCATGAATGAGGTCCTTCATTCATGATTTTCATGGTACAATATACGGAACTTTAAAAGTTTCAGTCAATAGCTTGGTCAAGCAACCAAATCTGAACTCTGACATTAACTTTTCAACCTTCTGAAACTAATGAGTCATATTATACTTTGCAGAAATGGTGGTTCACTTTTCCTAAAAATGTAGTCTGAGGTTGGTTAAGTCAATTGAAATCAAAAAGCAGAAACAAATGTATACGAGTTTTTAGAAAATAGACACTGCCCAACATAACAGGCTTTGCGTATTTTAGATAACTGAGCTGCACCATGGCTACTGTTGTGCCCTTACACTACACTGTGCCTGTAAGCACAGTTTTGGCACCTAAAGGAAGGAACGTGTGGGACAAAAGTATAGAAAAGGTAGATTGAATAATCTGTGGTCAAGTTAGAACTATTGTAGCAGGAAACTTTGTCCAGCACATTTTGGTGCAAGTCAGAACAGTCTTCATGCTTTTATACTTTTACAAGCGGGATTACACACAAGTAAAATACCAGTATTTTTATTAAAAACATTCAAATTAGGCAACAACAAGAATTTTTACAAGCTTGTTCAAATTTCAGAAGGATGTTTTGCATTTTAAATTTTTAAAATGTGATAAAAGCTAAAAACAATGAAGTAAATAATTTTTCATCAGTTTTTAGTCTTGCAAACACTTAAAATTTCTGGGGGAAAATGGAAGGTTTAATTTCTTGTCAAATAACTATATGGCTTCAGCCATTTTAAAGTTCAGCTGACAAACATAAAACCTGTTCAATCAGTTTAAATTCCCTCTCCAAATCTGGTAACAGCCAATAAAAAAACGAAGTTATTCAAATAGCTGTGTAAGTCCAAAACATTCTGCATGAACAACAGCCTTCACCAGCTTTGCACAGATCATCCCATTTGCAGTATTTTTCCTTTGTTTCTGAATCTGATTATCTCCCTATACTTGTATCAGATTAAAAATGGTGTAACAAACACCACAGTCAAAACAGCAGTCTGACTGACTCAGCTGATTCTTTCTCTGGTCCAAATGGTTTCAACAGGCTTTCTAAAATAAATAAAGGATGAGATCATGTTTTCCTTTACACTACTTACATTGGACACTCTACAAAAGGCAAACAGTTTTATACCAATGGAAAAAGAGCTAAGATTATATTTTGATTAAAATTTTAGTGAAATTTACGTCTATTGATATATGTTGAAAAAGAGAGGGTACGAATGGTAAGCTGACTTTTATCTTGTTCAGTTCTGCCACTGTATAAGCATATTTC
This sequence comes from Brachypodius melanocephalos, assembly GCA_013398615.1. NCBI lineage: Eukaryota > Metazoa > Chordata > Aves > Passeriformes > Pycnonotidae > Brachypodius > Brachypodius melanocephalos. Next base: position 7,875,905 of record VZSR01003809.1, read on the forward strand.
TTTTCTCCAGGCAGGTTCTGTGTCTCATGTCCAATTGCTTAAGAAGTTTAGCATTTAGGTGGCCAAATACTGCTGCCCTTAAGGAAGTACTTGGGGCCACACAACACCTTGAGTACCATTTTAGAAGCCAAATGTCCATGCCACAGAAAGGGGCTACATGATGGCACAGCTGTACTCAGCTGTAGAAAGAGGTTGCCAAACGGAGCATGCCATGGATTGTGACCCACAGGGTTTCAGCCAGAGCCAAGTCAGATTCCTTCTCCATGCACAGGACTGTACACAGGTACAGGCATTAGATCTTCTCACCAGGTAAAAGGAGTCACCATCCCATGAGTCTTCACTTTCTGCTCCGAGCCCCTGAAAACGGCTGTGAGCATATCCAATATCCTAACGGCTTCTGATGCCAAACCTATGGGAATAATGCAGTCAAACACACATCAAAAACTGAGAGGACTCAGATATTCTGGGGTCCCTCAGAGAGCCTCAAAATTCAGTAATTTATAAACTTCCCAAACCAAGACACTTTTCACAAGAGAAATCTGTTCAGATGAAGATGCCTGAATGATTGTTTGTGGAAGGCCGGAACTACAGCTGCCACATGCAGGGATAAGCACACTAACTGCAAATAATAAAGGGGATATATGACCCAGCAAGTGTGGTAACAGCAGATATTTAGGGTCATCAGCACTCAGCAACACCATTCACACACAAAGCAGCTGACTTATGACATCCAAATCAATATATTCGCAACTCATAACAACACGCCATTCATTCTTTAGAACTAGAGAATGATATTCAAAAAAGCTCAGATCCTTCTCCCATACTCAGTTGGAGACCATGAATTATTTAATTTCTTGGTTGCCTTTGTGCGTGTAGCAGGGGGACCTAGTTTTCTTTTGGCTTGACAGTTATATCATGTTGTATTTTTCTCTCCCAAAGCCTTCATGCAGCTTTTGATGTGAAAGCTTAGCTTTCTGTAGACAACTGCTATTTCAAATTAAAAGCTGCATGAGTTGTTGACAATATAAGACTTTATATTTAATTCTCCCTTCATAGTTCACAAAACGTCTCTTTCTATCGTTCATTCCATGTTACTTCATAGAGAAGATTACTATTGCAGCATACACCCATCAAAGCCATCTTTCTCATCAACAAAACGTTGTTTGTAGCAGCCACACATCAATGGAATTTCTTCAAGCCTGTGACTGTTGCTTTTTCATAATTATATTTTCTAATCCCCCTTTACACACGAGAGCTCAATTCACTTCCTGGTACAATGCATTAGCATCCTCTTCAAATCCATTAGCAGTACCACAAGAATCACAGCATCTCTCCCTCTTCAGAATAGTATGTTATTAAGTTACCATGCAGCAGGCTGAAGACTATGAATATTTTAAGTCCCCTGTATGTACCAAAGCAGAGAAATCGATCCTAGTCTTTTATCATATTGGCAATATTCTAAGACACACTTATGGGCTTCATTAAACTTGTGTTTCTGGCAGAAAAAAAATATATGGTATACTTAATAACGAGATTTAATACATAGCATTATGGCAACAGCATAATCTCTCTGGTCATTTTCAGCCCATAACACTCAGCAGTGGGTGACCACAGTCTACCACACAGCCAAGCCAGGCCCAATATTCCAAACACGTTCAGTAAAGAGAAACAAATTAATTTAATGAGCGGCTGTTAGGAATATTAGGTGCAAATGATCTTACCAAAACAACTAGTAGGATGTTTCAAAATGTTTCATAGAGTCTATAAGTGAGTTGACATACTACAGACCCTCTAGATTTTGTTTTGTTCCATTTCCAAAAAACTAACATTTGTTTTGAAGCATTTGAGGCATTTTCCTGAATCAATTCACACACGTTCACACTAAAACTCATTTAGCCTTTTCGAGTTAATGGTAAAGCCTGCAGTTGCAACGAATGAGGCAAAAAAACATGGCTAACCCTGATTTGCACCCTGTGAAAGCAAAGGTCCAAAACAAGGCTAAAAGCCTGATGTCTAGCACAAGGGCAGCAGATGCAGTTAATTAATTCCCAGTTCTCACAGGCTCCACCAGCAACAAATTCCAGAACTTTTTCAAAGGCATCAGCAAAAAAGAGCCCTCTTCTAGAGATTTTCCATGCCAGAAATCCAGGTGGGTTTACATATGGGTTTTGAAATTTCTTGGGTGGCATATGGAGCCTCTATGTTTCAATCTAAGAGCTCTGATTCAACAAAAAAAAGAAAAAAAAAAAAAAAAAAGCAGCCAGTTCTTAATGCTATTCTAATGAAATTATTTTAAGGCCTTTTGCTTGTAAGTAACCAATCTCCCAGTGCAAAGAGTGCTGGTGGAGCCAGAATAGGGTATGCAGGCAGAAAGCAGCACAGGAACTCATGCCATAGCATAGATCTGCCCTTTCATTTTATCCTCTCCAGTCCAAACCAAGGCTTATTTCATTTCACCAGCTTTTCCAGCATGAGCTAGCCTTTATTTTTATTCGTTCTCCTATTACTTTCACTATTTCATGTGCCATATTTTGTCATCTTCCTGCTACACCCAGGAAGTGCTTCTAAAAAGCTTAAAACAACAGTGAAGAAAATCCCCAGCCAGCAAGCAGTTCTATACAAAAGGTTTATGCCAGAAAATTCCACTCACAGGCACAGAAACATTTTTTCAGAGTGGAGGTCTTTTCTTCTCGGTTTTACACCTGACATGCTTGAAGCAAATTAAGGGTGAGCAATTTGCCATCATTAGACCTTTTCCTCTGACTGAATTTGAACCCTTCAGAATCCCATTAGTTTGCAATACCCATTAAGCTACAGTTATGGGTCTGGCATGCCTTAGGTTCCTGCAAAACAGCAATGCTTCTGATGCAGAAGATGACTGTTATCAAAACAGGTGCTGATGCACCAAAATCAGCAGGAATTCCTCAACTAACAATAGCCAAATTCTCTCTCATAGGAAAATCGCCTTTCTTGAGCAGTCTTTATGCTTCTTTGGACTACGACCATGTAGAGAGCCCAAAAAATAAATAGGATCAGTTATATATTCATACATTTTGTTTAGATACTAAAGTCATCTACATCATATCTGAAATTATATCAGTAGTTGCATCTGATATAAAAGTAAGACTTTTGTAGCACTGTATGAAGGTTGTGTCCTATCATCAGCAAATTTGCAGACTACCAGTCAGGAAAATTGGCCACAGGCCAAAGACATAAACCACTGAACAAATAACTGGAATAGAAATATGATGTCAGGATTTAGGGGATTGAGTCACTCTTTCATTACATTTGAATTAATTTCCCCATATTCCGAGACTACTGGATGGAAAGGGTTTCTATTTATCACCTCTAATTTACTATTACAAATTGCACATGATTCAGTGGTGTCTGCTGAGAAAAAGAGAGCGTGCGAGCAAGTAATCAGCAGTGCAGTTCCCAATAATCAGCCAGATCAGCCCCCATCAGCAGTGCAGTTCCCAATAATCAGCCAGATCAGCCCCTATCAAAGTACAGAAAGTAGAGCTCCTCATCAAATTCCATGCTTTTCTCCCATTTCTCTTCTGCAGGGCCTGAGTGAGACAGCAGCCACAGCATGAGACAGTAATCTCACTAGTTAGCATTAACAATAATAAATATGCAAAAAAAACCCCTTTTCACTCTTCTCAGTATAAGGCATACAGAATTCAAAGATACTGCTGTTATTAGAGCCATAACATATTATAAAAGAGAGAAAAAAAGAAAGAGTTGGAAGCAGCATGGAGCAATCCAGTGGTGACTCGCAGTGGGAGTTATCAAAGCTGCTTAGTAGGTGAAATAGTTACCTGCATCAGGTAACTGAGTTTGGTCAGGAAAAAAATCCCTCTTTATATCCAGGTACTGCAAGGATTCATAAATAATTTGGTAAAGCACAAGCACCCAGCGGTGTACACACTGCCTTTACAGCCTTTGTGTGTTTACTCAGCAGGCATATTTGCTTTCACATGTAGGTATGTTTTGATCTCAGAAGAGCAGTTGCTACTTTTGTAGCTTTAAAATGTTTTGCGACTCATACTGACAAACACAATATGTGTTGTGCGAAAAAGATTCACTTAATGGGGTTGCCATAAGCTCTGCCATAATTCATAACTTGCAGGACAATCACCCAAGGACTGAGTTTGTCTGTAGAATTTCATGACAGTCTGTCTTTCACAATGTTGCAGTATCATGAATACTGGAGTCCTTTCCTCTGAGAACACAACCCTCTCTATTAACATTGGCTAACGAAGCATTTCTTCATTGCAGTAAGACTGAGAAATAGGTCACCATTATACAAAGAGGGAAAAGTGAGACCTGAAAGGGTCTGTCAGCATTTTAGGCATAAAAGAACAAATACTTTACAGAGAAGGTCAATAGAGTGACTCTCTTTTACTAGGTTTACTGAACCACCCCATTATCCCTGGACAGATTTTTCACACCTAGCTGCCCAGATGACTCTGACAGAGTACCACCATGCATTCACTTTTCAGCTGCACAGTACCTGTACAGAAAACCTCACCAGTGCACCAACTGCTCATGTGCCAAAAAACCCGACACATTCAGGGTGTGTCATGTGCACTGCATGCGTCTGTGCAACTTCAGATCCAGATGCATCACCGGCTCACCAGGAAGCATAATTTTTAAGTGTTCAGCATGACAGCTTCGGAATTTTCAATCTTATATACAGAGCAGCAGAGATGTCCAAAATGCAGAGAAAGCTCTGCCCTGGTTTAATTGTTCACTTACTGCCTGGCCACTTTTGTGTCTTTTCCACTCACTCCTATTTCGGCCTTTTTTTTAATACTATGACTTCCATGAAGCAGGAACCTCCTGCTGTTTGGGTTCCTGGCATGCAGACCAAGGAGCTGTGGCTCATCTGAGCTGCCTTCTGATACAAACCAGTAGTAGGAATGAAGTACAAAGCTGACAGGAATCACTTTGCCTTGTGATCACCCAACAGGACTCAGATGTCTGCCTCCTCCTTGTCACAAGTTACACAAGACACTCAGCTGCCTCAGTGCAGGTGTCAGGGGCTGTTCCAGATGTCAGACTAAGTGGTGTCTGTAGGCAGCACACAGTACCCTATCTCTCCTGGATAGCATGCCCATCCCAGACACCCAGTGCTGTATTTCACAGACCCCTGTGGGTGTCTTGGATACCCTTGGACATCACCGTTCATGGTTAGGCAATAGAGACTGCTGGAATAATGCCATTCAGCTACATCAGAATAACATGACAGACCCTTCAGAATCCTTTCTAGTAGTGTGCTTATAGCGCATTTTCTCTTGTTTTCCTTATTTGGGATGCAAGTGAAATAGCATTTAATTAACACTATATTGCAAATCCTTATTGAAACGTTACTTGTAAAGTCCTTTGAAGGAGAAATGAACCAGGTAAACATTGGTGTCACTATTTCCTCCAGATTTTATTTTCAGTAGACCATGGCTTGGTAAACAAGAACTTTTGTACCTATTCTGACTCTTTCGAAACACAAAGGCAGACATTGAGGGACAAATCTTCTGAAAGTATTTAGACATCCAACCACTCCGTGTTCCACGCTCTGGAAGTCTCAGGCCCCCTTGAAGCAGTGGTTATTGATCACCCATTGTGCTGACAAATGATTTGTAGACATGTGCTGCAAGTCGGATCAGGGTTAAAAATAAACACTCCCTTTCAGAGGACAACTTAAACCAGCTCACTGAAAAGATTAACAGTCCATGGCCTGACAAATAGTTGTATCAGCACAACTGACAGTGCAGGAGGCTGTGGTTTGGGGGTGGGACTGAGAAACTGCAGCTGGTATGCCTCAAGTTGGAATCTCCTCTTCAAGGTATATAAGCTTTGAGAATACTTGAAAAGTCTGGCTCCTGGTTCTTTACAAAAATGAGCAGGTTTTTTCCAAGTGAATTAGCAAATTATGAAACCAAAGAAAACTTCTCAGAGCGTGATTGCAGCAAATAGCATGAATGCATTAACATGGTATTTCCAATGAAAAGGAACACTGTGATTAACAGCATTCTGCATGAATCATATGAGTCTGGTAACAGGGAAATTAATAAAATTAAGTCTTGTGTTCTTTTCCCTCTTTCCCTCTTATTTCTGTATAATTCTCTCACATAAAATATAAAACCAAGTAGGTAGGAAATACTGAAAATTGAAAAGGTTCATCTTATAAAGCAGGTGAAGTTTCTGGAAGTTTGTCATTCTTTTGCACATACTAAAGAAAATTGAAAATTCAATTTTCCTTGAAAATTTCAAGGAAATACAAACCGCCTTCCCGTGCCCTTTGAACTTAATTGAACTTAAATGAATGTAACTATGAAGATACAATATAGGAGGATTAGTTTTCCACAGGTTCATTTATTAGCAGCATGCTGCAATTATCAACAAGGTGAATCAATAGGCATGAAGTACACTGGGCTGCCTGTGTCTGACTAATACAGAACAAGGTCTCTTGCACTCGGAGCCAAGGAATGCCATGCTATTGCACAGGTCTCCAACTCAATGTCCTACATCAGTGCCAAAAACATCCACTCCTTGCAAAATGGATGACTTATTCAAAACCAGTTTGTTAACAGGCAAATTCCTGTGTTAGAGGGGGGAGTTTTCAAAGCAGAGCTAAGGATTCCACACCTTTGCCAACAAACATTGTAGCAAGTGGGAATTTAGCTCATTAATTTCAGTGGCTTTGTTTCAAGTCCTTAATGATGAGACGACTTATTCTATCTTCAGTTAAGGTACACGTCACTTTAGTCATCATGAGCTGGCTAAATGGTAAGAGCAATAATGCATTAGTAGTATAGTAGCTCACCCACTCTTTTCACACCAGCAACAAGAAATGATTTTCTTATCCAGAAAGCCACCACAAAATAGTCTCTGGAAACTGCCACACACGTGTGATTTGATTATAGAAATGGTCCTAAAGGAACAATGACAGCAACGTTCAATAATTACTTCAGTTACCCACTCCAATAATGCTTAAAACGAGGTAAGTCTGGCCCAGCATCCATTTCAATATTTATACAACTATATACAGTGTCTTAATTTTCCCTTAGTCCTGGTCATGCACAGTAGTAAGGGATTCATTCTTGCAGTGCTTTCATTTACAGGTCTTCCACAACCTGGAAAGCCACACCAAGACACAAACACCCCCCACAGCTCACATGGGGTTTTCCATACAGTCCAACTACAGTGAGGGAAGGAGGGACAGGTGTGGTCCTTTAGGCTCTAGGGAGACAGGCTAATCAGAAGGACAGCAGTTTTTCTCTAGAGACCACCAACAGGATGTGAGGAACTGGAAAGAAGCATCACCGAGAGAAGTTTGGATTAGGCATTAGGAGAAGAAGGAAAAAGTCCCTTACTGAGAGGTAGTTGGTCACTGGAACAGGACTCTCAGCAAATGGGTTATGTCATCAAACCTGCCAGAGTTCAAAGAATATCTGGATGATAGTCTTAGACATAGGATTAGTCCTGTGAGGAGCAGGGTGTTGAACTTGAGGATCCTTATGTGTTCCTTCCAACTCGATATATCCTATGAGTCACAGGTTAACTCAGGTGTCCTGATGTAACCTGTAAGTTTGTTCATTCACTGCAGAAGACGACAAGCTTCTCTAGGCTAAGGTTAACCACTGACAATAGACTTAAATTATCTGATTTTGTCATTAGCCCTTGGTATATGCTAAAAGAAAGGAAATAATTATTTAGTCCAAAAATATTGCAAAAAGAGGCTAAGTGTGTCATAAAATTAGTCCTTTGTTGGTTGCAGCTCCTCTATCCTACTGTGGAAATAGATACCACAGTTGCTACATGACACAGGGCTACGTATACTTTGGTCCTAAATGTGAGCACTGTTCATTGCAATCACAAACCAGAGCAAGTCACAAACATTCCCAAGTTGTAAGAGACCTCTCTGAATAATGCTAGCTTCCTTCTTCCAAAGAGCAAGTCACATTCTGTTGTCTTCCCTAGGAGTTCATAGGCAGTGGTAGCCAAGCATAACCAAAAGTTGACATCACATCCTTGAAGAGCTTTAGTACCAAATTTAGAAGCCAGTCTGTCTGCTTCTCTGTCAGCTTTTATGTTGTGATGTCCTTACATAAATTTGCTGAGGCAAAATTCTCACACATGAAGGGATATATACATATTCTTGAACCAAACCAAATCAACAATATGCTGATCAGCTTACTGATCAGCTAACTAAAACCAAACCTCTGAGATTCCTTATTCCTCCTCCTCACTTTTTAAAATGACATCAGAAAGTGTATTAGATGTCTTGAGAACTGTTTAGGGCACTCTATGAAAGAGACAAGTCACTGAATTTGTACCAAATGCTATTTTACAGTAGATTTCCACAGAAGCCCAGCAAATGTTAAGTTTAACATCAGCCAGTTACTGTATGTGAGTTACTCTGCTCCCAGAGGATACACTAGAGGAGGCATTGAGGTTCATTAAATTTTCACTTGTTTGCAGCATTTTGTCCTTTAAGTTCAAAAGCAGAAAGACTTTTCTGGTTACATGTTGGCAGTGGACCATGTTAGGGAACTGAATGCATTTTAAACTGCTGCTCTAATGCCTTTTCACTGTAGTTGCCTTACAATAATCAATACAGAGTTTGGTAAGCCTGTATCATATTAGTTATACTGCAGATGGAACAACTGGCTCTGAAGCACCTTTTT
>VZSR01003809.1:7884718-7970036 GCA_013398615.1 Brachypodius melanocephalos
CCAATCAACCAACCAAAAAACACCCACAAGTATCTTAACCAGGATATCTGTATCAGGACTTCAGAGGAGAATACTTGGGATAATTAAAGCCCATTCAAGATGTTTGATCATTTTGGTGTCTGTTTTACTCTTTTGAGGCAGATTTGTCTCATTATAGCTTATCCCTTATTATTATTTACTGTTGTATTGCATAACTTTCCAATTTGCTCTGAAAAAAAACAAATAAACTCCCATACATTTTCAGTATGTATGTTTTCATAATTATAACTTTGACCTTTATTATACATCTAGCAAGTGAGACACAAAAATGAACATGTGGTAAGAAAATTTGACAATTAACAAATGGTCCTGATTTCAGTACAAATAAAGTCAAATTTTTTTAAAAAAAGTAAATGTGCCTAAAGTCGGAAGAAAAATCCCAATAACCAAAAAGTTTAATTTTGTTTTTCCCATTTTAACTCTCTTTCAACCTCTGCTGAGATAATGGCTCTACAAGTAAAGCTAGAGCTTTATGGTATGAAAATGTCATTGTGAGACATTTTGACGGCTCAAATCCTTCCCCTTGTATGCACTGAAAATTTTTCATTTTGAAAAGGCTATCCAATAAGCCTGCTCACACAACAATGCATAGTTTGTGAGAACAGCAGTTTCTGTATGATAAAAATTAATTTTCTTCACCAATGCAGGGGCAAAAGGTCATATGTGCCAGACTGTCAAACAGAAGGGCATATAAAATGCCCTTCACTCACAGACAAAGACAGCTCCATAATATCTCCCCAAATCTAGCAGGTATCAATATCTTAAACAAATGTAATCTGGGATGGAGTGTCTATTACTGACTGCCTGGGAATAAAGGCTTCTCACTCAGACCCCTGTTATTCCCCATGCAATATTTGTCTCGAATTTCTGGCAATGTAAAGCTTTTTAAATACCCACAGCATCACATATTCTAGACACAGACCTATCCAGTTTCACTCCTTACAGACGAGGCTCCCATTGTGTCCATCACACACCTCACTGCTTTATCTCCCCCAGCTCCAGGGCTGGCAGAACAATGCCGTGCTCCGGAATCAGGTGGATGCAGCTGTGTCTGGCACAGGGCTTCCAGGGAGAGCCAGAGCCTGTACCAGGGAACACCAGCCTCCCAACAGCACTCTGCACATTCAGGCAGCCCTGATGAAAAGCAGGCTCTTCCTGGCTGCAGCCCATTTGTGTCACATAATCTGGTGCAGGAGGACAGGGAAGAAAAGGATGGGACAGGGCAAGATCACTTATATAAGCTGGCATACCGAGCCTTACGTGCCAGGCCAGGAAAAACCCGAGAGGTCTCTGTACAGCTCCATCGGCCATGCGTAAACGTGCAGGGTAGGTGAGGAATGCTGCACCTCCCCGCTGCAGATACCTGAGCAGCCAGTGTGAAACACTCCCGCAGCGTTCCACGCGTTCCATTTTTCCCTCTTCTTACTGTATCCGTGCCCACCAACTTTTAAATGCTGCTTGTTTGCCATTTTCTCAATAACGATACACAGATTCTGACTGCAAAACCTACAAGTTTGGGGTTTTTTTGAAAAGAGGTATGAATTTCTGTGGAGAAGCTACTGCTTTGACTTTATCGTCATGGTTCAGGCCACTTCACAGACCTGACAAGAAAGCAGAGTCACTTTTGTAATGGATGCATCGAAATTCTGTCACTGCAGTGAGCTCATAAATTGTTTTGAAGCCATGCACATAGAAGAGGACAGAACCTTTCAGAAAATCACGATCTCCTTAAAGGATATAACAAAATACTGCAAATGCAAGCAGCCACAAGGCAAAGTATATGCTCCTTACAGTTTTGCTTATACATCAAACTTGCAAAAAGTTGGCATCTAGATGCAAATACAAGGTTATTGCCAAACAAGGCTTTATGTATTCATGCTTTAATCTAGTTGAGGAGTTTGTACCTATCTCCATCTACATAAACTAGGTGCATGCAGCTTCCATATATAACTTAGACTGTCCCAGACAATTCCAGCAAGCAATGTTGTAAACTATAGCTCAGCATGATCAGAAAGCAACGTGAAAAGACAAATTAAGGAAAGAGATTATTTCTGCTCTACCTGTTTAAATGTTAATAAAGATTTGTAGTAAAGACACTTTCCTGTGTGTTGTGATCATGCTTTAAAGAAATTGGAAGCACACATTCTGGTATACCAAACCTCACCAACAGCATTGATTCTGAAAAAGGAGGATAATGCAGTCTCCTCCAAGCAGTCAATGTTAAAAATCACAAGTACCTTAAAATGTCTGATAAACAGTATACAGCTCACACATGCTCAGACAGTAGGCTGGTTAATATTTTATGGTTTATCTGATAAAGTTAACAAAAGAATTTAAGTTGGAGTGGAGGCATACACTGAATATTTCATCACCTTCTTTATTGCAGAATACAGACAAGACTTTTTTTTCCCCTTTGGGACAAATAAATGTTAAGTTATCACTGATGGGAATCAGTTTGGCAATTAGGTTAAATCCAACTGAAACCAACCAGAATCTGAGTGCTGAAAACATCACAGAGCTAAAACATATTCAGCCGACTCTATTAATTTACATGATGAAGCAGAAATGTTGATAGCAAAGGTTGTGTAACTCAGCGAGCTGGGGTTACATTAACACACAAGAAAACACTGCTTTGTGCTTTTTTCTTGTACTTAATTTGCAGTTTTCAGGAGCTGCTATTCTTTTGCACAGCAGACAATATGATATACCTAAGGCTTTTCATTCCAAATTCTGATTTAAAGGTCTCCAGCTTGTGCTACCGACCTTAGCCTTGAAGCCAAGTGCAAATTAGCTTTAAATCAATGAAGCTGATTAAAGCTTCTTTGTGACTAAGCCCTTTAATAGAAGGAGAAGCGGGGGATGGTAAAGACCCACTTGAACATGGCAAAAGAGCTGCCTCTCAACTTGGAACATATGTAATGCTTTTCAGCTCCACTTTACCCTGACAAAACCATGAAGGGCTTAAGGCCATTTACCTGCTGACAGGGTAAAACCAAAGTCCCAATTCAGTGGGAAAGGCCAAGAATCAGATGTTGCTAGGCAAGCCGAAAGTAAAAGGTTGCTTTCAAAAATAGTTGCAGGGGGAGAAAAGAGGGCAAAGCCAGGAGGTAGACATCAAAATATCTCTCCACAATGGAGCCAAGGAATAAATTTGCCACCTTCGTTTCAGCTGTAGCAGAATTTTGGGGATTTTTTTTTGTTACTGTTTTGGTGTGGTCTTTTAATTTGCATTTTATTTTTAATATAAAAGTTATTATTTAGAGAAGTAAGTTGTAGGCAAGATGTAGTGCTATGAAAGGAATTAGTTCTTTCATGGAGTTCCACACTCAAAACAAGCCTCTTGTCTCCAGGGGCTTGCTCTCTCTTGGAATGCAGACAACCTGCCAGATTCACCTTTAAAAAACAATGACAGTACCAAATGAGAGCAGAGGAAGATCCTTAAGCTGCTTTGAATACCACCGTGGGAATACACATTACACAAATGCTGGGGTTGCTTTACTTTCTTTCCTTGTACTTTAGTACAGCACAAAAAATGTGTAACTTTATCAAAAAGGTTTCCTTCTACACACATGTTTGAGACTTTTCACAAGACATTAAAATATAGAAATAATTTCATGTTCCAAGATACTGAAATTCACTTCACCCATCAGAGTAGATAATGCTCAGTGTATAGCTAAATTACACACAGAGCACCAAGATAAATCTCATCACAATATCTTGTTTGAAGTCGTAGCCTTAAAGGTGATTTTCTTCTCTGATGGCAACTCAGGCACCCCTCAAGTTCTTTACTTTCACCTCCAGACATAAAATAAGAGACAATACTGAAATTCCTGAGACTATAAGGTGCTGCAAAAGGGAAGTAAATTTGCAATGCATTGAAAAGTTAAAAATTATGATACAGGTAGCAACAACCATGCTTAAAATAAAAAAGCCTTAATATTAGAGAAGAGGATTAACAATACAGTGTTTGACAAATGGTTATCTGCGAAAATGAAGAGGTCATGCAAGGAAAGTGACCCTGGATAGCTTTCTTGGTATGCAAAGTTAACCTTTTAAGTTAGCTCCACTTACTCTTCCCTGATCTATTATACAATCACTCTGAGTAGATGCCAATTTAGCTCTAGCACCACATTCTACAAACTTCAAGCTGGTCACAGTAAATGATAGTGTGTGGTAATAAAATATTAAAAATCTGTTACAAAGATTCACTCACCCAGAGTTCATTTTTTGGAAAATAAAACAAATCTCACAGGTAAATTCAGATTCAGGATTAAAAGCTGAAATTCTCTCAGAGCAGAGTTCAACACATGGACAGTCTACCAGTTGCAGTGTCCAATTCCCTGATGTTATCACCTATATTTTGTGTACAGAAGTCCTTAAATCAGATTAATATCCATTTTCCTGAGTTACAGAAAATATTTGGGAGCACAAAACCTTTTCATTTGGCTATCCCAACTCACTCATGAACTAGCTTTGTTGATTACTCTGGAGTATAAGCATTCAGCAGCATTTGTGGGAGACCGTTTGTTAGGGCACTTCAGCGTGAAGGCTGAATTCTGGCACTGCCTCACTTCAGGCAAACACACAAAGCCAGTCCTCAGACTCTCAGAACTTGAGTCAAAGCAGCAGATTGCTCTGGGTCTCCACAGGTATATTGTCAAATTGACAATGTTTATCCTTGTGTAAAGCAAGGATTTGAATCTGCACAAACCCACACCACAGTAGATTCTCAGAATCACAAAAGGGCTTGGTTTGGAAGGGACCTTAAAGAACATGTATTTATAACCTCCCTGCTGGGGACAGGGACACCTTCCACCACATCAGGGAGTTCAAAGCTCCATCCAGCCTGAACTTGAACACTTCCAGGGATGGGGCATCACAGGTTCTCTGGGCAACAGGTTCCCGTGCCTCACCACCCTCACAGTAAAGAACTTCTGCCTAATATCTGATCTAGACCTACTCTCTTCCAGTTTGAATCCATTCCCCCTTGTCCTGCCACTACACCCTCTAGTATAAAATCCCTCTCATCTTTCTTGTAGGCTCCTTCCAGGTACTGGAAAGCCACAATTTGGTCACCCAAAAGTCTTCTCTTCTCCAGGCTGAGGAAATCAAATTCTCTCAGCTTTTCCTCATAGATGAGGTGCTTCTTCCCTCAATTGCCTTGTTGTCCTCCCTGGACTCACACTAAAAGGTCAGTGACCTTCCTGTGCTGGGATCCCAGAGCTGGATGCAACCCTGCAGGTGGGGTCTCACCAGAAGAGAGAGACAGAATCCCCTCCCTCTCCCTGCTGCCCACATTGCTTTGGATGCAGCCAAAGGACACATTTGGCTTTCTGGGTTGTGAGTGCACATTGCTGAGTCATGTCCAACCTTTCATCCACCAGCATCCCCATTTTCTCCCCTAACCCTTCCTTCCTGGATTCTAATAATAAGAGATCTACACTGAATATGAAGGAAGAAATATTTGCTCTTCTCTACACAGTACTTTTCTTTGGCCAATCTACACATCATCCAGGACAAGAAGCAACTTTTCATCATTAATTGGCCACAATAAAATATATTTTGAATGACAGCAGTGCACCTCTGGCTGAATTAACTGAGTTACAGATGACCACAGTCACCCACCTCATACCTGAAAGCCCCACAACAAGGGACCCAGTGCAGAAGCACTCACACTACACATTTATAATTTTAATTTCTTGTTAGCAACCTGGCAGTTCCCTTTCAAATAATGCTTAAGTGTTTTTTGTTTGGTTTGGGTGTTTTTATTATCTGCTATAAAACATCAAGCTCTGAAGCAAGTGGTATATCTGCTGCAGCAATATTAATGCTTGTTATCTCATTTCCATTTTTTGTTAGTGGATATCTCAAATATTGCAAGTTCCATGTTACCACAGATTTGACCAGATCAGCAATAAAATCCTACTATAACTGAAGAGAAATCCTCTTCAGTGGTAGATGTTTCGGCTTTGATGTGTTCCATAATTTGGGTTTTCTTCTTCTAACACACTAACATGAGCTGGTGATATTGCCATATCCTTTAAAAACTTTTAACATAGAATTTGTCATCCAAATTTTCCCTAATTGGAATTCACTTTGCTACTCATGGAATATGTTTTGGTATTTGAACAAGTTGAATATCAGCACTAGGATTTGGGGGAAATGAGCAACTGTTCTGTGCATGGGAAAAGGTGAGAGCTGATGAGGGATTCATATTTTACGTAGCATTAACTAACTGGCAGAATACAAAGGTTTTTTGTGTGGGTACTATCCACAGCTCTCTGAAAACACGTTAGTTTGGAAACACACAAAGAAACAAAAGTTTACCATGGAACAACATTGATTTTTACCTACCAAAACAGCAACAGACATCTCCCAAAGCCTTTAAGACTACTGAGCAAAAGCAACTGTTCTACTTAATGCTGATATCCGTATGTTAGGCACCATGAATTGACAGTTGGCTCTCAGTGCTTCCTATAATAGGAAACAGACAAATTTGTGGGAGTCAGTGTTCCGATCTGTCCATAGCTGCTCTTGGCATAGGATTCTGAGACCTCATTTCACTTCTAGCTGCACTCCACACAAGCTTCAGAAGTCAGCACCTTTATTCCTCTATTTACAGCCTTGGAACAGCCTCTGCCATGGGGCAGTAGAGCAGACAGAAGGACTGGTACAACCACAGGGCTCCAGACACAGATTGTTGAGCTCTCTCTACTAAGACAAACCTGTTATGCCACTCAGGGGCTCAGATCCAGCAATTTCTGATCCCTCTGTCCCAAGAAATGTGTAATACTGAAGAACATGGCTTTTAATGACTACATCTTAGCTGCTATAGACAAGACTTGGAGACCAGTGGTTCAAGGCATTTTAACACTAGATGTCCTAAATTAAAATAAATGTCAAGTGCCTACAATTAAAGACTCACAGATAATTCAAGAAATGCATTTAAGGTCCAAGAAAGATCAAACATTACTAGATGTGGCCTCACACTTCACAACACAGGCAGATGTTGTGAGTGGAGTTTCAGAGAGCTTTCACTGCAGACAGCTAAGCACCCCTAAACAGTATTCACCTGCTATCCAGACAGGCACTGCCTATCATTATATCCCAGCAGTATTTGCTGGTGTCACAGGAAATGGGATCCAAAGACTGCACTGTGGCAGAGGTCTATATGGTTTTCATCCATTTATTGGGGACTATACAGCCATTTCCCACTATTCTGACATTAGAAAATATGTAAAACAAAAAGCTGACTTTAATTTGTATCCTCACAACTCAAACCCCATTTTTCCATTACTCCAGACAGGATTTGTCTCCAATAGCAGTTACTTTGTGAAATGTTTCCCTGCATTAGCAGAACATCTTAAATGTCAGGCTGATGAAACCCACCTATCACAAGACAAGTAGGACACTGAAAGCTCCTCTTTCCCCTCTCAGTTTATGCTTTATCTTAAGCACATTAAAATCATTTTGCATCGCACAAACTTACTCTAAAACCAGAATCACCACTTATAACCCTAAATATGCATTACCTGGCTTTTAAAGTATAACAAGCTCACCTCTTTGGCAAATTCAAAAATCTGACAGGAAATTTCTAGGTGGAGCCAAAATATGGGCCTGAGCTTGTTGTTCCTTTTTTTCCCCCTCTTTTGTCTGGTCACTCAGTAACGAGCACGAAGAGAAAAGAAGAAAAGGATCCGAGCAGGCTAAACACATTAACCCTTGTTTAATTTTACTTAATAAACCAGGATGAGAGTAGAATTTGTGTCATAATCTGATCTCAGGCAAATGTTACAGCATACAAGTTCACATTACTATTATTTAGACAGTCCTAGAAAATATAGCCCAAGCAATAATCTCACTGAAGAACCAATACCAGAAACTGAAGGTAGTCGACACCTTAAAACCAGGGAAATGAGCATAAATCTAGCCTGAACAGAAGTGGATTTGCATACAAGGCATACACTGTATGGCAATGGCTTAATTTTGCTTTGAAAAAGCACAAAATATCAATTTTAAAATTAACCAGGTCAATCAGGGACATCATATTTGAAAACAATAGGAAACAAAAGGAATATGATCTTTCAGTTGATAATAAAACTCACCTTCCTTCCTGCAAGATGGAAAAAGAAGGAAAAACCTTGAAGAATTCAGAGCAGCTATTACTACTGAGACTCCAAAGGGGTGGTAGATAACATGAATGGCAAGAAACTTCTATTTGGAATTTGTTTTTCACACAGTCAGTACAATAACAACTGCTCCTGCAAGAGAGGTCAATCTACCCAAGCATTAACCCCCAAACAAGAAGCACTCTGAAAATCAAAATGTGATTGCAAATTTCTTGCATGCCAAGATGAAGGAGTTTTTCATTTCAATCTATTACTACCAGCATTTTGCATTCATTATGGTCAGGGGGTGAAGTGAGAACCAGGTACTTGCTGGTTCTGAATGCCAGTGCTTTCTTGATTGCATTACCAGAGAATTAACATACAGAACCTGTATTAAAGCAGTAGAAATGGGCTCACTTATAGCCACTTTCATGGCTGAGGATTTTATAGCAGTTTTACATTGCGACTCAGAAGGTTAAGAGGTTAAAAAATAGCTGTATAACCTATCCATTGCTGCAAAGAAAGGTCTAAAAGATCCAGGCTTTCAGCATTACAATGGCAGGAAGGCTATCTGTTTTTGTAAGCATTTCTTTAAATCACACTCAGTGGGCTAGCAATCCCTGGCTTTGAGGAGGAGAGGGGGTTTTGTTTTGTTTTGTTTCTTTGAAGCTGTCACTGCCAAACTCAACATAAAACTTAGAAAACTTCACATAGCCTCCAAATCTACAGCAGGCTAGCCTATGGCCTAACTCTTCACACTAGAAGTTACCAAAATGACAAATTACAATAACTCCTATAAGGTCATTACAATCTGCAAACCTTGGAGAAGATCCATTGAACCCATTTTAAAGGAAAGAGGATCTTGCCTAAAGCGACAAGTGGGATAAGCAGTCCTAAGAAAGCCTAAGACCTTAATACACTTCTTGCAGAACTTCACTTGCCATTTACAACATAAATGTACCCCAAGCACCCCAACCAGGAACCTAAGCAGCCAATATTTCCATAATGGATTTATGCATTAACTCACCTGTATTAGGAGCTTGGATTTACAATAAATGCAATAAAAGAAACGAAAAGCAAGGGAAAAGACAGTGACTCTTTAACAAATGAGTCATGTATCTTATTAGCTGTTGTTAGTTCCATGGCAGATTGTTTTGTTAATCCAATCATTCTCTGAGTGTAACTTAAAAGCAGTGTATTACATAGCATTCATATAAAATAACCTGAGTCACATATCTTTTCTAAAAATAGTTTATCTATTTTTTTTTTCCAGTGAACTTTAATCACTTCAAAGAAAATCCTTTAGGAAAAAAGCTTCAGCATGGCACTGCATTAACAAAGATTTATTATTTCCAAATTCTAGTTTACTTGCATATGTCCAGTTCACACAGTGGGCTGAGTGAACTTCAGGGGCTTCCAGGTGCAAGAAACCAGGAATGCCTGTCAGAGCTATAAATTTTGGAGCCAGCAGCTGAGCTGGCTCCATTCTTTGCTCTACAGGATCAACCAAAACAATTTACTAACTAAAAAAAGAAACATCGCCAGCAGTGTCCTACTCAATATTCCACATGTGCCTTGTTGTGAGCAATCAAGTGGGTATCACACACCACTTCTGCTGCTGAAACAACAGGGACATAGCTGGGTTACCTGTAGAGCTAGATCTCTGCTCCTCTAGATTCAAGGTGCTCCTTGACACATGCTAATACGGCATTTCTATTTCCTACAGAAAGCAGACAACTTGGGAGATCATTTAGGAGCCAGATCCAACAGCTGTAAAATATTCCATGGCTTCAGACAGTGGGTTAGACAAGCATCTGTCAGGAAAGCCATTGCTACAGGTGATCTTGCCAGAGAAAAGAGAGGTGGGCTAGAGAGATACTGAGGGCCCCTCCACCTATGCTTTCTAGGGTTCTCTGTTTTCTATCCTCTTGAAAATATAGGGGGAATAAACCAACAAGAGTTTGCTTCTCAATATATAGCTCATGGCAGTAAGAACACTACTGCAGGACTTTGTGGCATTTGTACAAAGGTTCTTTTGAGAGAAAGCAGCCACCTTGTTCACTAAACAGCTGCATTCAACCCACCTAGCTGAAAGAGGAAAACCTTTGATGATGTAATCAGCAAAGCTTTTGATACTGCTCTCACAGCATCCTTCTGGACAAAGTGTCCAGCACACAGCTGAGCAAGTAGCTTAGGTGATGGGTGAGCAACTGGCCCATAGGTTGAGCACAGAGGGTGATAGGGAATGGGGTAACTTTAGGCTGGCTACTGGTCATTAGTGGGGCTTTGTAGGGCTCCATCCTTGGCCCAGTTCTCTTCAACATCTTCACTAATGACCTGGACACAGAACTCAAAGGAATATTTGCTAAGTTTACCAACAACATCAAATTAGGAGTAAGTTGTCAACACCCTCGAGGGCAGAGAGATCTCAGCAAACCAGAGGATTGGACAATCGCCAACCATATGAAGATGAACAAGGGCAAGTTCCTGATGCTGCATCTGGGATGGGGCAGCCCTAGCAGTGTGTGTAGATCAGGGAATAAGAGGATGGAGAGCAGTGCTATGGAAAGGGGGTCCTGGTTGATGTCAAGGTGACTCTGAGCCAGCAGTGCCCTGGCAGCCAGGAGGGCCAGGCATGTCCTGGGGGGGCATCAGGCACAGCAGCACCAGCTGGGCAAGGGAGGGGATTATCCCACTCTGCTCTGCACTGGGGCAGTGTTGGGTGCCACAATAAAAGAAAGATGTAAAGCTACCAGAGAGCATCCAAAGGAGGGCACTAGGATGGTGAAGGGCCTCACACTGCTGCTATACCAGCCTTATAAAGAAGAAATTCAGCAAATACTCAAGGATTTACAGCTACTCTGATGCTACTGAAAGTCAGCATGAACAGTGATAAAAGAAGGATTTTAGGAGGAAGGTCCTAATCGATGAAAGAAATGGAAGCATCCAGTTGTCAAATAGAGTTATACAGCATTAATTTTTTTTTCAGAGTTTTGGCATACTAAAAGCATAGCAATGGAGAAATATAAATCTGCTCACAATAGAAGTGTCTTGTAGCATCCATGGAATCACTCTATCTCAGGAGCTGTCACTCCAGAGCATTTTACCAATGAAAAATTTGCTAAGAAGAACTTACTCTGATACAATAACAACGAGGAAAGTAAATTAAACTGAAGCCAGGGTAGAAAAATACATATTTAAGAGTCATTCTGACCACCTGAAATTCACTCCTGAGCATCGGTAAGTTTTTGGACAACCACACACCTGGGTATTTCTGAAACTGATTCCTCACATCCTCTATGTCCCTTCTCCTGAGGGCAAGGGGAACGGTCATTAACATCCAAGACTTCTGGGGGCTCATTAAACACCAAGATGCAAAAGGCTGGGGGAGGGGAAAATCAGCAGTTTATTTCAGTAACAGTCACTTAAAAAAAAAAAACCCAAAAACCAAAAAAACCCCACCATCGTTTATAATGTAGAACTCCCTCCAAAATTAGCTTACACACTGATATAAATTGGTTTTCTTTGTGGTCTAAAATTGACTTGCAGTTCACTACTTAGTCAGAAAATAGCTACTGAAAAGCCCTGGCCTCAGAGCTTTTGGACTGTGGACTCCTTTCATCGTGTAAACAAATGCTTCAGATTTAAAGCTTTCCCATAATTGTTATGCTAACCTTGGAGCGAAACCTCTCCATTTGCATTTGAAGGAGCTAAATATTAGGCAGGAAAGAAAGTGGTCTTTTTAAAAGCATGAGAAAATGTTCCTTCTTTTTGGTCCTCAACCATCTGGGCAGGCCCTGGTCCTCTCTCTCTCCCTGGCAAAGGCAGAGGGAAGGAAAAGGGGCACGGATGGTGGTAATCTTGCTGAAAGAGAATTAAGGAATTCCTTCAAAACATGAGTGAATGAGACTTCCTATAGGGGAGGGGAGTCTGTGTTCCAAAGAGATGTGAGAGGTTGCAGGCAGGGGGGAGGGAACAGGGACACAAATACACCAGTGAGCTAGTGAGTGATGTAAGAAGCACCTATGTTTTATTATGGTTTTCTCCCAACGTGTTCTGGAACCCAGAGCCAGATTTCTTTATAGAGCCCGCGTGTGAACCCTGCAGCTAATGGGATGTTAATGTTTCCTCTTTCACCAGGCAGAAGCCAAGAGGAGTCTTTGACTGCATGTGCATGCATACTCCTATGTGCATATGTATTCAGGTGAGAGAATTACTTGGCAGGGGGAGAGGGGGTGGAAACAAGGAGGGGAGCAGCCACAGGTGTCCCTCCCAGTTTTGTGATATGGGAATTTCATTAAGCATTTCAGCAAGGGCAGAAAGGATAACACTTGAATGGAAAAAAAAAAAAAAAAAACCAACAACCCCTACAGTTCTGAGATTTCTAATAATGCAGTTTAAATAAAAGAATTTCACAAGAGGAATCATTCTCCTTTCCAAATAGCTCGGTGTGAGGGGTCGTCTCTGTCACTGCACAGGTCATGAGATTACTCCACTAACTGTTTAGAGTTAAAGCTGTAATCAGTAGAATAAATATTTGATGTTACCACAGTAAGCATGTAATAGCAAAAAACAAGACTGACAACCTTCTTAAAAATAATCTAGGCCAAATTATCTGCTGGCACAGTTCTGGTCTTGAAGTCATGCCAGCAGGGAGTTTGCTGTTACATTTTGAGCTGCTAAAGGAAGTTATCACAACAGATTTTCTCGTGACAAAAACAAAAATAATTAATTGTACTGGAAGGAAATTGAGCGAGGATTAGTAGATTATCTCATGCCAGAATGACCGAGTTTCTGCTAGCTGTGTTACTGGTCTCTGTCTATTTTCCATCCATTTTCTTGCAGAGCAATGGATCCACACTCATTGAATTTTCTGTTAGCATCAGAAGCAAATCAATGGTTGAACGAGCAAGTGAGATTTCCTGCATCTTGGTCATGTATAACATGAGAAATAGAATTCTCTTGATATTTTCCATTACGCTGGCATTCAAGATTGAATTTCGGTAAAGATTCCAGTTTCTAAAGGGAGGACGATCATTAAATACTACTTGCACATTTTACTCCTCAAACAAAATAATTGTTGTGTTCCATTCCAGAACTGCACAGTGCCAAGCAAGAGACATAGTCACCAGGAGGATTCCACAGAAATCTCATGAAACTACCAGGAGCCCTTGTAAACGTGATTATGAACATGGGTTTGGCCCAGGAGGAAGTCAAGAGTCACCAAAACAGTAGCACAGCGTTCATAACCATCATCTCTGTGCTTGTGTACACAAAGCGTATGGGAAGTTCATCCCATAAAGGCCAAGGGATATAGTGGGATTTAAACCCACTGCAATTCTAACGAGGTCAAACAGGAGACAGAAAGCAGGCAAGATCAAGCCTTGCCCTTACCCACACAAACACAGGTTGTGTATTCCCAAAATTTCTCTCGGCAAGAAAGTGGACAGGTGTGAGGAAAACTAATTACCATATAGCCTAAACAAAAATGGAAAATGCAGACATAGGTGTCACCAGACCCTGGGACAAGTTCTCCTTTTTGTTATCTAAAAAGTAAATTATGCCTTGCCTGACTCCCAGTGAAAAGAACAACAGAATGGGAAAAAAAAGTGATATTGGATTAGATTTAATTGCCATGTATGTTTTCTCTACCAACACATTGAAGACTGTCATACAAGCTCCAGATTCTTCTTTACTGTGGGTTGGAGTATAACACTTTACTGAACACATTAGACTCCAGCAGCAAATATCACAATTTTTTTGTACTTATTTTTTTCTGAGATTGATAGCAGAATGAAAAAAGCATAGTTTACATATATGTAAATTGTTTGTTGCCTGTACTAAGCAATATAAATTGTTGTGTACCACTCAAGCTACCATTTTTTCAGTTGTGTTATCAGCTGCAGAGGTTCCATGTTCCTGGATGTGGCAGGAAAATAAAGTTAGCTCTGTCTCATTCACTTTTCACCAACTTATTTTCAGGGGAAGCAGGGGCAGGAGACAATAAATGCATATTGTGACTGTTGGGACCTACCACACATCAATACCTAACTCTGATACACCTGAGCTTCAGAGTTTACAGGGATGATGAGAGTTTCCCTTTCCAAGCAAATAGCCCCCATTCTCTCAGACTGACATCAATGCTATCAATGCCTCCAAAAAGGTAAACATTATAAAAAGCTAGCATTACCCATTTTTCAGAATGGCTTAGAAACTAGTTGAAATTAATTCAATAGATATCAGCTGAATGATTGATGTTTTGGTTCCCAAATTGTTAAACTATCACAAGCCCAAGAAGGAGGAAGCTAATAACTCAGTTGTCATTTCTTCTTAGTTCCTATTTCTTCCCAACTGTTTCTGACACCTCTTGCCAATTCTAGATCAAGGTGCTGACAGTTCACCCCCTACGTGGTCATTAATAAAGCCTTTGCTGTATTTGTTAACGTACAATTCCAGGCAAAATGGAAATCCTTTATTTCTTGCACCAATACAGCAGTACCCTTCACTAGGTGTGCTGTTACCAACCCATGGCTGTGTACACACAGAAACCATGGTCACTGGCCCAAAAGCAGACCATTGGCTCCTAGAACAGGTTTCTGCAATAACTTTGGTGGCCAGCATCACAATCACACTTCACACTGTCCTCTTTGGCCCACCAGGGAACAGCTTTAGGCACAGACCACCTTCCCCAGTGGCAGTGAGCTGATCTTCAGGCAATTAACTATTCCATCCTCCACCTCTCTTCACATCCAGGGATAGTTTTTCCCAGATGCATTAGCCAGCTGCTCACAAACATAACAGATGCTCAGTTTGACTGGTTTTAACCCAAAAGATATAATTAGTGGCAGTTTAACATAAAGACCAAAGAATAAAAATTTTAACAAGATAGTTGAACATAATTACACTTAGATAAACACTGATGCTGAACACACAAGGCTATGTATGGTTGAAACCAGAATTTGCAACAGACTTAAAGTTTCCTGTTTTCCCAAACTGTTTCGCTCTCTTTCTCCCACCAGCAAGAGGAGGATCATCTCCTCCAAAGAAAAAAATAACACTGTCCTCATCAGTAAAGAAAGATTCTCAGTATAGTCCTTTCACAGAGATTGTTGATTTTTATTGTATTACTATACCCTTCACAGGGTACCTAGTTACTAACAAAGAGTCAAAGAATGTTACTCCATTTCTGGGACTGATTTATTTTCAAAGCTTCAGTGATGCAGCCAACACATGCATCTGTTGGGGCAAATTCTGGGCTCTACCATCATGTGCTTTCCCATGCAGCTATTTCCTTTCTCAGTATGGTGTACAGTTGCAACCTGACATCCTACAGGATTTCATTAGTGTATAGAGTTTACATAGAGTTAGGTTGTTCTATGAAACATGTGATTAAAGAAGGAAACTCCAGTCAAAGCTGTCAAACATTGCTGTTCCAAGATAAGCTCCGAGGTCTTTATCTTGACAACTAAAGCAGGCATTCCGTTCCCCAGAGAGTGACCCTACCATACATTTCTTTTACAGCCCCAGCTTCAAGCAACCAGAGTATGCTAGTTGTGCATAGATCCTAATTAAGAATGAATTTAACAACAGACTTTGGAATGTGTTTAGAGTTCTCACATGAATTTTTTAGACATGCTTGATGCCAAATGCTCAGTGTGGCATAACACACCCAGTAGGACTTATACCTTTTAATTCATGCATTTTTGAAAACAACATGGGTGTATTTTTGAATTTAAGCCTGACACCCTTCATCTTTTACAGAAGAGGTTCCTGCAGGGTTTTTAATATACAGAGAAAAAGGCAGAGAACAATCAAAATCCCTGTTGCTATTATAGGTGACGGACTCTTGTTGTCTAGCACTTGGCAGCTATCATAGAAGGAAAGGGACATAATTATACATACTTGAGCCTTCATTTCCTTCACAAGCACCCTTCATTAGTACTCTGGTAAATATACTTGCACATCTTCAGGAAGACAAACACTGCTTTTTGCAGGATTCCTCATCAATGCACTAATTTGTGGTGGCAAAACACACAGTAAATCATTTATCAGCTTTTCTGTGGTTTTTCCATGCACTGGGGAAGCCAGGAGCCAGCTCTTACCACATTACATGCTGATAGCAAGGGCTGACATGATTTCATATAGCCTGGGTTTTTCTTTTAAACATAAAGACCCAAACTCTGCTACTGACTTCCCTTCCTCCTAGGGCAACATTTTTCATCCTCTCCTCCTTACATCTAGTTTGTATGTTCTATGGAGTGGGAATGTTTCTGTATGGCACTTCCCAAAAGGGATTTTGCTGTAAACGTCTCAGGGAGTCAGCTCTGAGCTTCTGACACAATCTTCTTTCCTGTCTGCTGCAGATTTCATATGTGACAGCATGCAGGTCAGTAAAGCCATCCACACCTCATTTAGACTCTGTGTCTGAAAGGGACAGAGACAAACACGATGCATACCATCCCATCAGGTATACAATTCACAAACATAACTTGCTTGCTGTGGTTTCTTGGAGACTGATAAAACTCAGGCGCTAAAATCCCATTCCTGTTAACACTTCACTCAGACCTTCCTCACCGGCCCTTTCTACAGTTTTAAAACAGATTTTTACGATGCTACTAACTTACAGATTTTTATTTTATTGATTGTTTTGCCAAGCTGTTACAGAGTAAGATTTCAGGGAGATATCCTACCACTCCATGTATTCTCTGATTTTCCAAAGGGTAGATACCTCTCAGAAATCCTTCTCACATGTAAAATGTAGGTACTACCTCTCTCCCTCTCACACACACAGAGCACGGACATTTTCAGACAGTAATATTATTTCCTATCTTTCCCATTTCATTTTCCTGCTGTAGCCTCTGTAAAATTCTGGGACATCACCAGGCTTATAGAAGCAGTCACTCTCTCCCCTCTCTGCTGCTGTTCTCTGTTCATTCATAAATTCAGAAGTACCCTGCACAACACAAAATCCTTTTGTGGGTAATGTGATGTACATATCATTGCATTAGCCATATTTACTAAGCTATAAGCAAATTATGTTTTGCATCATAGCCGTGAAGACAAATATAGTAATAGAATCAGGTACCTTTCCAACCAGATGGAAATTTGCTAATGCAATAGGAAGTTGCTTATTAAATACAATGAACTTCTGGTGTCAGGAAATACAAACTGCAAGCATCATCAGGTGAGGGGAAAATGGCTACTTTAACGATTCTACACACAGATACATAAATTTATCCTGATTAGAAAAGAACCCAGTCAATACTTAGACTCTCCTAAATGGGGTTGTTAGTTTGTAATTTTTTTCTGAAGTACACATCACAATAAACTGCTAAGGAAGGACTATTGTCATTTATTCACAAGTGGAAAAAGAAGCTATTACATAAGTCCTGACTTTAGACCAATACTGGAACGAAGAACAAATCCTTTAAAGCACCCTGACATTAGCATTCTGTGCAGATGTACTAGATCTTCCAATGACATGATCTGAGATAGGCTGTACCAATATTTTTAACAATATGAAACAAACAAGGAATGGTGCTTTTACATAATTTGTGAGAAACAGCATCGAGGATGTGTGAGCTGCAAACAAGCAGAGCAAGACAATTAGCAATGCATTTATTGATATCAACAGAAAAGTTCTTTCAATGGGAATAATCAAATCCAGGATGGCAATTAAAGAATAGCCTATCTTATTGATAACTCTGTGCAAACTGGTCATTGAGCAGTTACTGAGTAGTTCCAGTTCACCATGCCTTGCAATGACAGGTAAGGACACAGCCTCAAAAATCAAAATTTCACCTTCCCCTGTAAGGTACATCATCCTCAAAATGGACTCATCACAAAAAGTCTGCATAAATGGATACATTCAAAACATAGAACCATACTGAAGCTGCAGAAGAGCAAGTTACTTTCATTTATGTGCACAAAAACAATTCACTGGGAAATGCCTGGATGAGAGCATCTGGGCTTGGACTACCTGAAGAAGTGTTCTGCCAAGAGACGCATCAAAAAGGGTTAAATAATTCCTGTTAGAATTGTCCTGCTGGCTGCCAGGATAAAGGCCACTGTGAGGTAAAATCTAAGACAGTGGTGTTCCATTATTAAGGCTCCATCAGTATTTCTTCTTAATGGGTACTTTGCAATTTTCTAGTTCTCTTCTCAAATATTTTGTTTCAGTAGCGCTCCAAACAGCAAATATTTGCAGTGTGGATTTTCTAAGGGTTGTTCTGGCTTTCAGAGGTTAAACTAAGCAAGAATATTTCTTGTTCTTGGTTGCAAACAGTAACATACAGGCCATTCAGCATTTCTGCACAATAACCCACCTACTTTCTTCATAAAACAAATTAACATCACAAATCAATATTCAGAGGGGGTTTTGTTTTGTGCTGGTTTTAAGTGACAGAACTGCTTGCTTTTCCTGTCAGAAGAATTCTACCAGAAGCGTGCATTTTCAGTCCAAGAAGCTGTCACATCAGCATATTTCGGGGAGACGAGAGATGTTAGCTCGTACGCCTTCTCATCCTTCTCTGAGAGCTCAACACAACAGCCTGCCACCCACCACAGTAACCTAAGAGATAAAACACAGAGCAGCACTAGCAGAATGAGAGGGCTTTGGAAGCAAAGCCGAATTGAAACACACTAAGACTACAGCTGAGCATCGAATGTGACATCATAGCAGGTAATAACGCAGAAAACAACACCCTGCTAACACAACCCTCCTGCTCCTACAGCCAGCTTAACCTAACCTATGCAGCACAATACTTTTCAGGCTTGCTCCAGGAGGCTCAGGCCAAAAGGCACACTTTCTTAAATCAAAGCTATCATTAGTAAGTATACAGCATTTTCCAACTTAACCACCTGGGAACTGCAGCCTAAGACATGCATAAGGATGAGGTTACAAAACCACCACACACTGTACTCTCACGGGAAGTGAGAGGTGCCTGTTGCATTTGCACATTAGGGTGGACTAACTAGGATCCACTGAGGGTTAAAAGGACCAAATAGCTGTGAACCTCAATACTATGAAATCCAAAGCCACATGGCTCAGGGCTAATGCTAATCTTGAGACTACACATCTCATTAGAAAAGGATGAGGAAGAGAACCTGGGAAAGCCAGGTGATTACTGGATGAAAATGAGCAACCAGTGTCATAGGGCAACAAGAAAGAAATTAAATCCTGTGGGGTTTTAATGAAAGAATATCGGTGAGATCTCTCTCAAACGCCAGTCTCCAATTTCATCTGTTCAAGAAAGGATCATTAAAACACCAATGGTAATGTGTTGTAAAAATTCCTGTGTAGAACTGGACTGCCAGAGGGGAAGAATATTTTGGAGAAGAGGCCAGAATGCAGCGGTAAGCACTGCAACAGCCTTGAAGAGACACATCCAGGTAAAGTCCAGCTGTGAGACCATCAGTAACCTCTCCTGCACTGCATGGACAAGGCACACACGCCTTTTAAAGGCTTCACTTTCAACCTTCACTTCAGTTTCAAGTACCAACACAGACACCTGGTCACTAAAACCCGCAATCTTTGCACGCACATTAGTACCAGATTGACTGCTCTCATCACTGGGTTGGTGTACAAGACAGAGTTTCCTTCTGGGCACAAGGTTCAGGCATTGCAAACATGCAGACATCATCGAGATGATGCCTCCAAAACATTGCAACATGCTTCTATTCTCTCTCGGCAATTCTTTTCCTAAAGCAGGCACAATACATTTCTTTCTTTTAGCTTATGCCCACCTTTACCTGTGGAGGTTCGTTTGTGCAGAGAAAAGACTTCATGGCAGGAAAAAAACATTTAGCTTTTCCTTTTTAAAAAAGTCCATTAAAATTATCCCCAAGGTGAACATTCTGTGCTGCTACTGAAAGATTGTTGCAGCAGGATTTTAAATCCAGTGTTATCATTATGAAAAGAAATTCCAGACAGCTAGAAAAAACACAGCTTAACTAAGCAGAGTTTCTTTTACTCATGGCTGCAAAAGCAATAATGGAGAAAATGAAAATAACCCCAAAGTCAGTCTTCTGTATATCATGCTATTCTCTTTTTTCTTTTTTTCCAGAGCCAGTAAAAGATTCAATAAATTCAATAACAAAAAAGTGGAATTGCTTATAATTACTAGAGTAATAAAGAAATATATTTCACTTTGTATGGCTTGAAATTTTGACATCATTCTTGGCTTCAGTATCATACCCAATTAGAAACCCCTGGAAGAGTGAGAACGACAAGAGCCATTAAATGTGTCACAACACGGGGTGAAGGGAAGAAGTGCTGGAAGTGGAGGCTTTTCAAAGTAAGCATAGGAAATTGTGCAGCACAATGAGTGCAGAATATGTTTTTTTCTCTTCCCCCCCCAGCCTCCACCTCCTGCCCTGCTCCTCATGACATACACACACATTTTATGGCCTAAGAGCCAACGAAAAAGGGTGTGTTCTTTCAGGTTTATAGCCTTGACTAATGGAATTGCTCTAAATAACATTTTGATCTTGTAAGGTCATGCAGAGTGCTATACCTTTCCTTTAATGATTCAGGTCTGGACGAAGCATTTCCCAGAATTGAGATGGTAATGAAGTCATTAGTTTCTTCCTACTTGAAGCTCTGGCTAGGAAAGAGAATTCTATGGGTAAAGTCTGAGAGGGTCTTTTTCATAAAGCTCATACCCAGCTGAGCTGTAACACCTGTTACATTTTCCCAGGAGCCTGAGCTGCAGAGCATTTCCAATCTATTTGCTCTTCTTCTCCTACAGCACGTTGACAAAAGCTGGGGGAATGGGTTTTCTAAGGGAGTGCTAATTGAAAAAAAAAAATCTACGCCTAGTGCAAATGTTAACTCACATCCTAGCTAAGATAATGACGATTATTTCCTTGTCTTTGAAAATACAAGCCATTCCAGACTGCATTTAAATTAAAAATACACATTTGAAATAGGTTCTTTAATAATTCCTCACCTTTTATGTATGACATAAAGGATGAAGAATTAATCCAAAACCCCCCCACTACTAAAACAGCCCCTTATGCTAAGCTTTTGATACTAAAATACAGTCACTGCACAGTAGAGAAACACAGCACTAAGCACATGCCAATAAATACAGAACTAACAATTATATATACATGCTTACAAATAATAGTTCTTGGAGAAACAATTTTAAAATGTGCTTTCCCAAGTAAAGGGAACAATAAGCCTGAAAATTCAAGTTCCACCACTGAGTACCTGTGGGGAGAGGTGTGCTGCTTGTTCACTTGGAGCAGCATTATGTTTGATTTGAGGAAATTCCAAATCACTCAAGAACAAGACATCCACAGGTTAGACTCAGAACTGATATACACTTAGCAACCAGCAAATGTATCTTGTTTAGCCACTGGTATCCTCTCAGACCTCCCTCCAAAGTAAGCCCATATATAAACTATGTTTTATAAAGCAGATCCAGGTGTTCCAATGCATTTAGCTCTTACCAGCTAATTAGCACACACACATACACAGAGTAATAGAGCATTAGAAAGGAAGGTAGTAAGAGACATTCTTCGACTAAGAAAGAATCTGTTCCCTTTACCAGATGGAAATAATGCATCCTTACTGAGCACCTGAACATGCCACAAAAATCAGCTGCTCTCAGTTGTGAAGGGATGGTCTGGTGGTGGGACACACTTCTCTTTTTGCTGCAGACTGATGTGGCTGTTGCTGTGAGCACCAAGACTTTAAAGCCAGAGACAGAATGAAATTCTGAAGAAATGTCTGAGAGTATCTCCAGCATCCTAAACATAACACTGATGCTCCAGAACACCTATTACTGGAGTTAGAACATTCTGTTGCACTGCACTTTTTTCCCCTCACTTTTATCTTTGAAAAGCAGTTCTGAAAAGCCTCTAAAAATGACTGGGGTTTTTCAGTTGGGATTTTATTGTTTGGGGTTTTTTTGGTTAGGTGTTTTTTGTTGTTGTTGTTTTTGTTTGGTTTGGGTGGGTTTTTTTGGTTGGTTTTTTTTTCCTCTACAATATACTGCACAAATCTATAAACAAATGGAATGGAAATTCCTGAGCATCTTCCCAACACTTAGGAAGTCCACATCCAAGAAGAGGCATACCACCAAAAAAATAAAATTAACCCTGCATTTTTAAATAAATAAAACAGAGGGTGTAAGTTAAGAAAGTAATACCCATCCTCATTTTTATGACTGATATGCTAAAATACCACACTAGAAACAAGTAAAAGGTTTTTTTATAAAAAGGCAAAGTGCTTTCCCCCAGAAACATTAAGCCAAGTTATTATTGTTTTTCTTTTACTATTAAAATTCTTAATGAACTATCTGGAAAGCAGGGAATTGTTGTAGACTAGATCATTTTCCTGGAAGAAAACAGCGTGCTTACCTTTCTGATTTGCCGAGTCTGTTCTACACAGCCAAGAGAAGTAACTTTGCTCCCAGGTTTTATCACAAGGCCTTGCTATTTTCCCAGTAAAATAAAGTAGAACCGCTTACTGCTGATGTTTATATCTGCTAAATCATTGGATATAATGACACTATATAACTTACTTTTACTTTCTTTTGCCTCTGATTTTGGTCAGCCCCAGCCAGGCAGTGGATTGTCCCATGTCAGAGAATCACAGAATCTTTAAGGCTGGAAAAACCTCTAAGATGATCAACTGAACTCACACTGCCATGTTCACCACTAAACCATGGCCTCATGTGCCACATTTACACATCTTCTGAATCCTTCCAGGGATGGTGATTCCACCACTTTCCTGGGCAGTTTGTTTCAATGCCTCAATACCCTTTCATTTAACAATTTTTTTCCTTAATATCCAATCAAAAACATCACCCCAGTGAAGCAAGGGTCTGTAGGCAAGCAGGAGACAGCACCTCACACTCAGTCTCAATTCTGAGCACATCAAAACAGCAGCTTAATATTTTCCCTTGTAAACTCAGCCTTCGTTTTTCTCTGTAATGTGAAAGTTTGCTATTTGATGCACCTGAAACACACCTCCTCCCCCATTTTTTTCCATTTTCCAGCAGCTACATCCCTCTTGTCCTTTGCTTTGCTTATTTTTTCACTTCCATCCAAACCCTTGCCCCTTTACTCAGCAAGTGTTGAGCGAGTGTTGCCCTCCCCATACAGGACTATTCCTCTCCTTTAGCCTATTCAACCAAGTGAGCTGCATGAAGTCCAGTTCAGACCTTTCTAAATTCCACAATTGCCTTTATACACCCCTGCTTTGCACTGGTTACATCCTTGTATTAGTACCCATTTTTGAAAACAAGGAACAGGGTCTGCTGGTACTCCATGCAAGGCAAAGTATCCCAGCTGGATGAGCACATTCCCTATCCAATGCTAAGCCTTCCCAGAATGGTGTGATTCCCCGAATCATCCACAATCAAAATCTGCTGATGCTTAGTTTACAGAGCTCCTATCAACTTTCCTTTTGGAGAACAAAGGCAAACAACTATCTGAAAATGACTGTGCCCTAAAGAGTCCAGAATCTTTGGTCTTCTAGTTTGAAGTTCCTCCATATTTACAGATGAGCTGGCCATGGCCTGTCAAAAGGACAAGACTGGAAATCTGGAATTCAGATACTTTATCTGCACCCTGGAATTTGAAGAGAAGTAGAAAGCTGATTCATTTCAACTTCACATTTGTCACAAATTGCTCTCTCCACTGTGTCAAACTGTGAAGAGTGAACTACTAGAAACAAAAAACTCTCCTTCAGCATCTCTTCTGTGCCTACAGGGAGTGAGCAGTAGCAGTCCAGCACAGGCTGCTGTCCCTCGTGCTCTGCTCCTCAGGCAGGAGCATGAAAGGAAAGGTGTTGTTCAATGGGGCTGGGGCTGCCTGTGGCACAAACAGGCTGTAAATCTGCATATATGTTTGACATGTCAAGAACTACTACAAAAAAAACAAAAAAAAAAAACAACAACAAAAAAAAAACCTATGTATAGGCAAGGACATGAGATGGACATTAAATGACTGGGTTTGAGAAAAAAAAAAATCCCAAATATTTTACAATCTCATTTAATTACCCTGTTTTCTTAAGGAACAATTCAGCCTACAGTCTCTCTTCTCCCAAATTATAATTCTGCCTTTGAACTAAC
Organism: Brachypodius melanocephalos; assembly: GCA_013398615.1. Taxonomy (NCBI): domain Eukaryota; kingdom Metazoa; phylum Chordata; class Aves; order Passeriformes; family Pycnonotidae; genus Brachypodius; species Brachypodius melanocephalos. Next base: position 7,908,951 of record VZSR01003809.1, read on the forward strand.
CTAACAAACTGCTACAATTATCAAGTTATCATAAACACCTCAATGCTCTGACAAATTTCCTGACACCTGCCAATCCAAAGCTGTGTTTCAGATTCAGGCAATACTGGCCACTTGCTGTATACATCCAGAACGAAGAACACATGCAAAATACACCCTCAGACATCAAAATCCATTGAAACTAATGTAAAGAATGTTAAAGTTTTTTAATTAGGAATCCATTTTAATTACTACAAGTTTTCCTACATTTAAAGCTTTAACTTTGGTACATAAAATTTTCCCTTTTTTTTTGTTTAAAAGCAAAAAGTTTGGGCTCTGTCACCCAAGTGTTGACACTTCAAGAGCAAGGGAAAGAGAGGAAAGGTACCAGTTGTTCTCATATTCATGACAAAGACCAAAACAAAATGAGAACCACAGAACATGACAGGGATTTAAGGCTGAAATTAAATACACTTTGTACATTCCCAAATAAATTTGTTTTGAGTAAGTTAACAGCCTTTGAAATATTAAATACAGAGCTGCGCATTTTCATCATTTCCCCACCCTCTCTCTGCCATTCAAAGTGCACAGCTAAGGAAGAAGAGAAGAATGGAAAGGAACTCAAGCCTGACTGCTGTTCACACTTTAAGTTGTATGTTATGTACACAGCGTTTTACTGTGAACTGACTTGGAACAGAGCTTGTGTGAAATTTTCTTACTAAACTCACATTTTTCATTCAACAAAATACAGTCACTCAGAGGGTGTCACATGCCCAGATGCCATTCCTCACATCTTTCTGCCCACCCCAATCTTATTAAAGCCTAGTAATTAGGAAACTCAGTCAGGGTGCATACCCAGATCCAAGCCCCCAGTCTAGCTGGCTGTTTCACAGAAGCAAGACCATCTAACCACCAAGTATCTCCCCTTTGAAGTGTTCTTGTTGGAGCTGTTATAGCTTGTACTAGTAACAGGAAATATACCACCCAAAAGGCAAAAAAGCTCCTCAAAACAAGTGGCCATCTTGCTCACTTCTCTGGGGATTTGGAAGGCAATAAACACAAGTCATGTATCTTAAGCCAATATCCTGACCACAGACTCCTCTGTAGAGTTGTGCTTCCTCCATCCTAACCCAGGTAAAAGGATTTGATACAAAAGTTCAGCACGGTCAGGGTAGAGAGGTGGAGGCCCACAGCTGTTGGTTTTATGAGAGTATGAAGTCAAAGGGAATTCAACAACACCTCACCCACTCCAGTGTCTTTGAAAAATCCCCAGAAGTGCTGATCCTCGTGTGTCTTTCTACACTTGAGAACTGTGTCTGAGTGCCTTGTATGGGGTCTACAAACAAGAGACAGAGAAACACCTCACAGGCAAAATAGAGACGACAGCAAGCAGATTCTCCAAGGCAACCTGTACAGTGTTTACTCACAGTAAAGCATCACCACATGGCATTTTCTCAGAGTGGTAGGTGCCTCAGATTCTGGGAATGACATTCCTGGGAATTCTTCCCATGTCTGCTCCTTTGAACAGTATTATAAAACTCCATATATATGATTTTATGTTAAAGGAATTGTGTGTCACACTTACTTCTCAAATTTTCTCACCATCACACAATTATTCTGCCTCTTAAGTGAAGTGTTTGCTACAAAAAAATAGTTAAAGGCAGGATGAGATGATATTTATGCCCTAAAGAAAATCTACTTCATTCAAAAGCTTCCTCAAGTTTATTACTGATGCACTAGTTAAAAAAAAAAAATCCACCAACAAAATCAAAACAAACCACAAACATATAAGCTGAAACTTAAGTTACCAGACCCAAAGCATATGCCCCTACCTTATATATCAGATGCATGATCTCTAGCTATGGCTGCACATTACTGTTACATCAATGACAGGTCTGATTCTAGTCTTTATACCATTTACTTTATTTACTGTGGGTCACTATCCTTCAATTATGCTGACTCAAGTCTTTACCCAGCTATATTCTTGATAGGATTCTCTCAATGTCACTAATAATATTTTAAAACACAAAAGAAATAATTTGCAGAGCATTAAAAAAACCACCAAAACCCTACAGATGATTTTAACAGATCTTCCCTAAAGTATTACAATGCAAATATTTGAATTGTGCAACAGAAAGAAAGCACATTCTGGAAGTGAATAAAGCTGAGTGGTACCATGTTGTGCAATATCTACATTGCATCTGCTCCCCAAAAAATCATGATCACAGAATCATAGCCTTGATATTATAAGTCCTTTGCTTTCTTCCCCCACCATCTATGATCACCATGCACTCTTTCCTGCCAAATTTGTCCCTACAGGAAAACTGTGAATCCCTCTCCTAGCTTTAGCATTGTTGTTTGAGCATGCCAGTTCTCACAGAGCTTCTTAATATACCACTCTTCAAGCATTTGTTCATGCACAGTCTTATACTATCTCAGCAGCAAATAAAAAAAAAAAAGTTACTACTTTGGGGTTTTTTGTTTCTGGTTTGGTTTAGGGGTTTTTTGTTTTGTTTGGGTTTTTTTTGTTTTGAGGGTTTTTTTGTGAATTTAACTTGTTTTGGGGCTTCAGGCTGGATATTAGGAAAAATTTCTCCACTGAAAGAGTGGTCCAACATTGGAACAGGCTGCCAAGAGAAGTGGAGTAGTCACCATCCCTGGAAATGTTCAAAAAACCAAGCCTACATGGCATTTCATGATACAGTATAGAGAGTGTGGTGGTACTTTGTTGAATGTTGGACTTGATGATCTTGGAGGTTTTTTCCTATCTTAATGATTCTACATTCCCCAAGATCAGTTTGAACAGTCTGCCTAAGCATGGTCACACCTCCCCAAACACCTTGCTGACTATAAGCTCTGTTGGGTAGGCACTGTCTACACACAACATTCACACATCTTGTAAATTGCTGGAAGCTCTCATTCCTCACTGGTCTGGAAGGTCGGGGTGTTTGTTTGCTTGTTTTAAAGTGGGCTGTCGAGTGTGACTTGCAGTGTAACCTCCCAACATCACAAGGTAAGCCAGGGTCAGGTGCTGCTCAGCTGTTTGCAGAAATCACAATGAAAAGAATGACTGGTTATGGTGAGAAAAGAGCTTCACCCAATGAATACACATGCAATGACACTGAAGACAGAGAGAGAAGACACATAAATAACATCTTTGAACCTGATAATGACACTGAGGAGGAGCTGGAGCAGACATTAAGAGTAGATAATAGCATCATGTTATCACAAAATTATAAGACAAGCATTCTTGTCTGTTGGGACATTGCTCCTCAGTTTTTTGGTAATGGCTGCCTAGTTCTTCAGCAATTTCTGGGTAAGAAGAAAACCAGAACACAGCTTACCAATCTCCCAGATTGCTGAATAAACAAAAGAGAAATAGTGATCAGAGGCAAGAGGCTCCACCTCAAAGATATCTAAAAGGGAAATTGGGGAGGACAGAACAACATTCCAGTGAGAAAGTTTATTACTACTTTGAATGGAAAGAAAAATCAAAAAGAGACACCATCACCTTCTTCAACAAACAATATAAGAAGAGGGGAAGACAAAGAAGACTGGTCCATCATAAGGTAAGAGACTTCTGGGACAGGCAAGGCGGGTCAGTGTCGCATCCAAAATTACACAAACACTTTTGGTGAGAGATGAGTGACTATATTCTGACAGCAAACACATGTGCCATCAGACACACCGTGTGGCTTACTTCTTGCTATCAGACATCAAATATGTCTAACCCTAGTAGTGACAAAGGACAGGACCAGACTTAAAATGGGTACCCTAAACTGGAAAGAGGTCACAGGTAAATAAGTAATTTTCCCCATGGATGAATCTCCTGGAAATCACTGAACTGAAATTGGATATTTCTGAACTACAACTACAGGCTCTGAACTATAATTGCCAGGAGTAATTCAAAATCCTTTGCTGAAGAGGTAGGTGGATGAAGAGTTTTCAAAACAGTCCATTCTTGCCTTAAGAAGGCAAGGTCCTTCCAATCCTCCTTACCTCTGGCCACATGAACAAGAATCAGAGGAAAAAGACATCTCACATTGTAGAAACAAGCATAAATCCACCCTAGATGCTGTGAGGCCCTGTGCAAAAGCACAGAATTGGGAAGCACAGGTAACGAGTCTGAGGAACAAGGAAGGATTCAGCACTATCTCAACATTCAGAGGAGGTAAAAGATCGAGAAATTGGGGGAGGGGAAGAAGACCAAAATCCCTCCTGTGATATGGTAAACCCTCAGATTACAAGACATGGGGGCAGGAAAGAGTTTAGGCAGCAAGCTGATAGAACAGTCCTTCCACCCCCTCACTAGATTAATTCTGCATGAGGATATTCAGCTTCAGTTTACATTTGTTATCAGGTCAGCTTTCCATGCTACCTAGACAATAAAATACATGCAGGAGAGGTGGGCAAACTGAATGCATTCTAATTTATCACATAAAGCAGGGACAGCCTAATTCATGTACTATTCCTACCCTCATTTACACAGGTAAGAAAGAGCAAAAGGGAGCAAAAACTCCTGAGGGGGATGGTATGGGGCAGCAGTGGGAAAAGCCTTTTTATTCTGCTAAAGGACCCCAGGGAAGGGCCCCTGAAGCAGAGGCCCTGCTTTTACAAATGCTTCTCTTTCCTTACACGGTTCCTTTAATACAAGTAAAAATTTCAAATTCCTCATTTGTTTAGCCTGAAATCCCTTGCACATTTCCCACAAACTACTTCCTTTTCTCTCTTTTTAGCTGGACTCCCTCTCTTTTTAATGAAGAGAAGTTCAGAGAGTTTTTCCCATGAATAGATGGCGGGCACCTGGGAGTTATGAATTTTAAAGTGATCATTTTCTTTCAGCCCCGCTGGACAATGGGGATCTCCTTTTGACTCACTTTCACAGCTTTGAGAGGCTCTCAGATCAGCCACATTCCAATCACACTGGAGTCAGATCAGGGCCAGGCTGGACTGCATCAAGGTCTCTTGCACAGAAAGACAAGGAGCAGATGGCCAACACTGAGCTCTCCTCCCCTTTTCAGAGTGCAATGGAAGGCAATGTGGGAAAGCGTTCCCCCAGCATTGCCTATTGATTTCTGAATAGGACCACCACATGCCACCAGCCTGTAGGTATGAACCTCTGTTAACAGATGGTGAGATCATTATGAGCAATTAATTCCTTTAATGTATCAGTGGGAACATGTTGGAAAGGGTGATGCAAGCACAGAGTGAATAGTGAACTTCTCATTCCTCAGGGAGAGCTGCGGCTACATCACTGAGGGATGGGAACAGCCTTTCAAGAGCCTGCGCGTACTGAGAACCAGAGCTGGCCATTTGGTCCACAGACACAAGGCATGGTTTTTATTAACTAATCATCCCTCCCTCGTTGATATGTGATTAACAACAGATTTCTTTCTAGGTCGTTTTCGGAGAGACAAACAAATCAAAACAATGAGGGGGGGGGCGGAAAATCCCGAACTATCAACACGGCAGGAACACGGAGAATTCGGTCGTGAAGACGAGGGGGGAATATCACTACCAAACTTTTTGTTACATAAAATTTGATTTAGGCTGGCTATAAATTAAAAAGGAGACAGTATTTTGAACACAACTATGTGTATAAAAATAAATGCGAAGAATTCATAATAGGTCTTAGCACTGAAAATAGAAGCATGCAAAACAAGCCCTCAGCAGGCTTGTCAGAAAGTAACTATGAAAGGAGCTTACAAGTAAGTTATAGATTATACAATTTGAATATAGATATCCTATTGAAATGCAGAGAAATCCACAGAAAATGCTGCATATACACTGCTATCCATTGTGATCTCAGTAAATTAAAATTCCCTGTGCTAATAACAACTCTAAGAGTAGGACATTCCCACATCATCTGCTTTACATGCATTTATATGACAGGCTTTGTTGTGGTGGCTCTTTTTTTTTTTCCTCTTCATTTTAGAGACAGAAGGAAAAACTGAAAGCACAATATAGATGGCTAGTTAGCTCTTGGTCTTAAAGATGACAGCAGAATGTGAACAGGAAATACAGGCAACTATTCACTTATTCATATTTAAATGACACTTTTTGCTTGTAATTAAGACACTCAAGTCGTGTCTCTGTTCATGAAATTTACATAACTGTACAATAGCTTGCCTAAGTGAACAGCAAATGGTAGTTAACCTTGAAGTGTATTATCTTAATTGAATAAATCTGGCTATAGTTCAATAAATTTAAACAGAAATATATCTTTAAAATACTAAAATAATTTTTAGAAACGCATTTGCTTTTACATCTTAAGACGGCTTGCTGCTTTGCTTCTAGATTTTTATTTCTGCTGTAACATTGGTCCTTTTAAAAAAAAATAAACCATTGCAGAACAACAAAGACATTGATACATGTTTCCTGTTTTCTGCTTATTGTTCGCGGTTTGAGTCGGTGTCACATTCTGGAAAGCCTTGATAAGAATATCAGAATATTGAATCAAAATGTATAACTTGCCTGTTTGAGATAGTCCCTTACCTACTCTCCCTGTCCCTATTGGACTTGTGTTCTTCCCATCCCCCAGCACGTACCAGCTGAGTATCCCATCACACAGTGAGAAATCTAGGTGGGAGAATATAGATTTTTGCATAGGTTAAATAGGAAAGCCACATTCCACCACTCTCCCATTTAAATCAGATTTACATGGGGTGTAAATCCCCTCAGAATAGAGCCATTCACCGAGAATTCAGAATGATCCCCTCACAACGCTGATTACGTTAAATCAGTAGTAATCATGTTTCCTGGATTATGTAGTTACAGCAAGGGAAACTGTGCCACGTATTTATATTTGTGTGAAATAAATTAATGAGAAGCCACCTGTGCCTTGTATCAGTTTACAAGAAAAAGCAGAAGAACACAGGTGTTTCAGCAATATTGCTGTGTATTTTTACATGAATTTGCAAACACTAAAAATGAACATATTGTTTCTAAATTCGGTAACATATACATTTTGAGGGACAATATTTTGGATTTTGTTTGGGTTGTCTTTGTCTTAAAGAACTACAAAAGGCTGGTATTTTGGTCATCAGCAAGAGCTATAATTTGGGTTTTTCTCACTCCCACAATGCTCACCATTGTATCTTATGCAATACTGACTGTACATGCTCAGTTCTTACCCACGTTGTTGGTGAGAAGCATTCACACTGTGAATTACCATTTTTCCCAGCATCTAGCACTACTCAAAAGACAGCACAATAATACACTAGAAATGTCTTTGTCTGTTAAAACATTATTCTTCATCACTACATGAAAAGCAAATCGTCTTTGTATAGAGGAAGAGTGGCACACAGTAGCTTTGGGAGCCAGGAGAAGGAATTTGTATCAGTGGCTGACCACTTCATAGATAGACAAGCCAGATTCTTCCTCAGTAAGTAGACACATTGATGTTTTGAATAAAATTTTGGCTGCACCTTTTTAAGTCATTAGTTGTACTACAAGGGCTCCAAGAGGATCATTTCTTTTTGCTCTTAGGAAGAACATCCAAGGTTTTGGTTTTTTTGCTTGAGGTTTGGAGGGGAAGACAGCACATTAACAAGTGCTTGATCTCTTGACTTGATGCACCACATCTAAAATGAAAGCAAGTCAGAAAACCTCGTCCTTTCATTGAGATCAATTCAGGGAGACAACAATCAAATGATGAATCATGAAAATTCAGGACCAGCACTTATTTTTGCAACACAGTTGAACAACGGTACTCAAAACTGATGTGCTCTAACAAGGGTTTTGCAAACTGGTCTCGAAATTAGGCAAGGACAAATATCCTTCAAAAGCTATTCTAAATTTCCCTGTATTTTCTTTTGCCTTCAAATGGAAAAGTGAAAATCAGTATGCACAAAAGGATTTTGATACAAAAGTCTTAGAGCAAATACTTAAAGGACTAGAGAGGGATGCAGTGTATTACAATAGTTCCAGATGTTAATGGACTGCAAGAGGAAAAAGAAACCCAGCCAGCAATTCAAAAATTACTCATTCTAGGACAGGAATCTACTGACTTCCTTTCTCTCCAAAAATGCAGGTAATAAAATCTGCTCATTTTGCTCCTGACAAAGATTATAATTGTAGTTTGCAACCAAGACAGCTGAAATCATTAGTCCTCCCCTAGCAAACTGAAGTGGCTCAGCCTGTCTTGGCACAGTCACATGTGTTTAGTCTAGATAAATCATACTTTAGAGGCTTATGAAATCCAGCTATTTGAGAATACTCCTAGCAATTCTACACACTCATTGGACTGGTTTGCCAGTACAAGGAGAACTGTACTTCATAACCTTTGAGGAGAGGCTGAGTAGGAGAACTCCACTGGGCATCTGCCCACAGAGCCTGCTTTTCTCTGCCTTCAAAGATAGATCTGTATCTGACTTCTCAGGTTTGAGAGTTTTTTTTCCAAATGCTGGTGGGCTTACTGTTCAGTACTTATCTATATGGACAGCTTTCCAAAATTAACACATTGTCTAGGAACTCCCCATAAAGCCACAACACCACCTGCTGAACTTCGAGCTGCTCGTTAGGTTGTTACCCATGCATTTCTCATACTAACAATTTATTAATATTTTATTAATTTTTAGGGAATCAAAAATTACATCCTGGATCACTTAAAAATAAGTATTTAATTTATATTTAAAACTTCCAAGGTCTTTTAATTACCTTCCTTAATAAACAGTTTTTCTCCTCTCTTTACTAATACGTAGTTTCTTTTTAATTGTCATGTCAGTAACAGCACTTTTCCATTACCTGGGCACAGATATGACATAAAATTAGAAATATGAATTACTTTCAATTAAAGAAAGTGAATCAGTTTGAATCTGAAAACAGAGAACATTCTGGCAATGGCAGTTGTGCAGATGGGGAGGCACTTCAACAGGCTCTGGGATATCTGAGCACTTTATTCTGGAGACAAGCCACTTCTATTGCCAAGAGCTAGCCCTGGTGAATGCACAGTGTGGTGTCCACAGAACCAAAAAACTGACACAGGACAACTTACCAACATGCCTCCTCACAATCCCACTCCTTTTAGAAGTGCTGGACATTTTTTGGCACAACAGAGAAGATGCAAATTGACTTCTGTTGCAAGCACACCATCCCCAGTCTGCTGTTTGGTTAGAGTAATTGACTTCAGTCAGATTACACACAGGTCCTTCCAGGAGAACACTGCACTACCACTTTCACCAGTTTCAAATGGAAAATAAGTAGGACAGTGAAGTCATGCTTCAAATTCATTTTACTTGCCCCCTTTTTTTTTTTAAATAAGCATGCAAGATTGGATAGCTACTTCAGCTTAAACAGTCACATATAAATCAAGTCACAGCAGCATTCAGCACCAAAACCTTTGGCAACAATGATCTGTTGCTTGCATACCACACACATTAAGTACTTGCAAGTGCTCTAAGTTTTTGTTCATTTTTAACAACACATAAAACCCTTGTCTATAGCCACTATCATCAGCCAGTTCTCAGCAGTTCAGCTTGATTGGAACCAGTCGGTAGCAGATGAGGAGGCAAAGAAATAGTAGGTATGAGCAAAAATCAAATTCCTCAAGCTCTGAATCCAATACAGCTGTTTGCAGCTTAATCTCTTCTCCAGAACCAGCTGAAACATACCAATCATAAACTGTAGGAAAGATGAAACTACCATCTGGAACATCCAGTGTTCAGGAGTATTTGCACAGGTATACGTGTCAGAGCAAAAACTTTAAATGCCTAAGTTCTCCATACATCACCAGCAGAAGCCAGATGATACACATCTAACTGAGACTGAGTTGTGGGGCTTCTGGGGAGAAAGGAAGGTTGGTTTGTGGGTTTGCGGGGTGGGGGGTTTGTTTGTTTTCAATTCTGAAAGTTTTCTTGGTCAGGACACTGACAAACCTCTAAAAATTAGCTTCTACTGCCAGCACTAATATTTATGTACACAGACCTGATTGAGTTGCCTACTTACAAGTGCAGAATGCTTCCACACAAGAATGCAAGTAATTTGGAAGCTTCCCTATGTCTCGCTATGTTCCAAGTCTATGAATCACTATGCTTGCTGGATTCAGAATCAATTTGTCCCATAGGACAAGTCCCAAGGTAACAGGGCATCAGGACTTCATCATGATGATGTGTTTAATCTGAGAGGTAAACTGCTAACCTTTCTATCAGTAACGTGAATTCACAGCCTGGTTAGCAACCAGTTTTATAAAACCAGTTTAGTCACTTCCTTCAGTGCATGTATTTGACCTGTAAGCATATTTTTAGGTCAAGGGTACTGATAGCTATCCTCAATCCCAGCACTTTTTTAACCATAGGCAGTTAAATGACTAGTGTATTTCCAACTCCCAGAAACCCTCCCTGCAGAGCAGCTGGAGTTTTCTCATGCTGCTGGAATAGCTCCTTCAACAGAGAAATAACAACTTCCAGGTAGAGAGGAAGAAAAGGGAACCAAAAGCCAAATCATAGCATGCTGCAGCCTGCCACCATGGTCTCATCAAATAGAGTAGCATTAACAATTCCAAAGCTTTTTTCCTTTCCGAGCCTGGATAGCAAATAGCGTGCAAACTTACCTTTCTCACAGAAGCAACATCCCACAAGCAGCACATCTGAGTATGCTTTCTTCACTACTCACTTTCAGAACAACTAAAGATGCTCATTTCATTTTTATCATGGAGTGCTGTGCATATATTTATATATTGTGGGGCTATTACTCTCTGGTCTCTTTGATACTGCTTCTATGTGCATTTGTGTTTGAAGATACCAGATCTCTGAAAAAATGTATTGGAAAGCTACCCTGTTGACTAGAATTCAAAAATACACAAGCTCTTTTCTCAAAGAGACCCATTAAGGCTCCTGTTAGACCCAACAAGAGCATTAGTGCATTAGAAAATGCATTTGAAGTTTAAGCTGACTTCAGGGACCTAAAAAAATCCCAACACAGAAAGCGTGTTTCTGCATGTCTTTGTAGCCTACAGTTGCCATTCTGTGGCTGCTTCGTGCTAGAAACACAGATAGCTACAAAACCAGCTATGCTATGCTGGCAAAGTGCCCCGTGAGCTCAGTGCCTAGGTTTCATCACAGCATTATCTGTCATCCTCTGAAAGGCAATAAAAGTTTAGAGATGCTTAGTAGCATCTTCCCTGACTTGCATGAAAAGATGCCAAGCAAATTCTGATGACAAAAGGTATACTCTTAGAGAAGTTAAATCATAGCAGAGACTTAAAATAAGGCTTTAATTACCTGAGCCTATTGCAACTTTTGTTTGGTAAGTCATGGAGAAATCATAGCATCACTTAAACCAGTAGACATTTTAATAGCAACTTCAGAGTTCAAAATTCCCTTTAGATATAGCTGGTTTAATTTTAAAGAAAGCTACAGAATATGATTCCCCAAAGACTGCAGGGCATGGAGAGTCACAGGCGTACACAAGTTCTTGGAACAGACACCTATGGACAATAGTTTCATGCAGCAAACCCAAGACAGGTGCAGTACAAAAGGTATAAACCATGTTATTGTGTGAGGATTAACCCAATAGCTTTGATATTAATAGGAGTTTAACCCCCCTGGAGAACAATGGTTTTGTTGAAAGCAGCCTTCACCAGAGCTCTTCAATGACACATTGGTCATCTGACAACTGTTCTTCAGAACAGTTTCATCCAATTTTACTTCAGCAAAGGTATGGGTGGTTGAAATTTAAAAAAAAAAAAAAAAAAAAAAAAATTCGGTCTGCCCTCTTCAGATTGTCACCACTCAGGCAACATTGTTTGCAGTTACAGCAAAGGGAGACATTGCAAAGGAACACCTCTCTGCACAAGCATATTACAAACCACCATAGTTTCAGCCCAGTCTGCCCTGAACCCCAGAAGACACTTCTGCTTTGTCACATGGATAAGGTTCAAAGTCAGGAAGCAAGAGAGTTCTCTCCTGACTGAGTTGGGAGGCATCTGAATGTGAGCTGCTGATACAACAGGCAGCAGGGAGTAAGAATTTCACCTTGTGGATGAGGATTCAAGATTGTTGTCTTTATTTTCTTCCCACCTCCTCCTATACTACCCAAACACCCACCCCTCTCCGTAGGGATATTGGTTGTCCTTCCAGAGTCTGAATTCAGTGCAGACAGTCAAAAGAAAGACATGTCATATAGTCTGTAAGGGTCAAAAAATTCTCTACCTCTGAAATAAAATTTTCCAACTGTAAGTGTCAGATAGCAAAGGATTCTTTATCTTCATTGGCCACACAAGTACTTCTGCACATCTGAATTTGTCTAGTGTCAGCTGTTAGCTCCTTGCTTGTTATGTTTCACACCATTATTCCATAATCCATTTAATCTGTCATAGCTCAGTGTTGCTGATTAAAGAGGCCAATCCCATATTTCTCCTCCATATTTTGGCCATTCATTCCCACTATCTCCATTGCATCAGTATTAACTAAATAACTGAGTAAGCTGAAAGCCAAATAATTGTTTGGTTTATGCAGGTTAGGAAACTCATCTGGCAACAAACTACCTCAGTTTCACCCAGGAAGCATGAAAACCAGAGCTGGCACAAGGGAGAGGCAGAAATGAGCAAATAGATGACAGTGGGAATGCCCTTTTCAGCAGACACATTGAATTCTGCCAGATAAAACAGATCAAGGAACTACAGTACTAATTTGGGAAATTAATCAGTGTAACACCTCAGTCTGGGAAGGATGTAGAGAATCCTCTGTTAACAGAACAGTAAATCAGGACTAGGTGTCCTAAACCATGTGCTTAACTTCTTCAAAAGACACTGAGAAGACACCTGGATAAAATACTCCAGTTTGCTACAATGCAGTGATACAATTGTAATGATTTCTTTTGGCTTTTAAACCTATGCAACTTACACGAGAACAGTATTACCTTTTTTCAAATACACTGGTATATCAGAAATTTATCAACCCCCTAACAAATTATTTACATTATTTACATTTCTTAAGAATTTGCACCTCTTATCCATTAGTTTAATCCGTGCTATGAATACCTTAAGAACAGTTACTCGCCTTCTGCATTAATTGGCAATCGTCTTCCTCCCTCAGTAAGGGGCAGGGGGGAGGGAAAAAAGAGAGTATTTACAATTATAGCTTCACTCTTTCATTCCCCAGTGCATACAAAAGCTGAACTGAAGCCACAACTCCATTTTATCCCAACTTTAGCGTAGGATGAACTTTTCATTAAGGCAAAAGACTCTCAAAATATGATGTATGGTGTCTGCATAAATATGGATAAGATTTTCATGTTTCTGCACCCAGTTTGATGGTAAAAGTAGGTGTGAGGGCTGCTGTATATAAAAAACACAGATCTTCAGTCAAAAATGGCACTTAAACATCTTTAGAATCCAAGCAGTTTTTATATGGAACTTCACACTTCTTTCTGTACTGAGTTTTACTAAGATTCTTAAATATATTATAATTAAAAGCTGATTAAAATGACAGGACTTAGTGACATCTTATCACCGAGGAGGGAAAAAAAAAGGGAATTTAAAAAAAAAAAAAAACCAAAAAAAACAAGACTAAAGAGGAATGTTCTACAGGTTTTCACTGCCTCCTGCTGGCCTCAAGGCCAATGTTTTCACGGGCACATGGTGCCAGGGTACTTGCCATTATTTTGCTCAGGTTGCCACCAAGACAGATTCCCCCAATCAAGCCCAGAGAGAAAGGGTCACGCAGTGGGCTTCCAGCTCCCAGGCTCAGCACTGAGCAGTAAGCACCAAGGTGCAGAGCTCTTGATCTCACCTCCCAAGCACATGGCTGGCTGATCAAACAGGCCTTTGATCCGGCTGCTTTTGGCACGTCAAGCTTGAAAGCAGGATAAAGGCTGAAGATCTACTCCCACGGCTCAAGACCCATTATCTGGTGGGGTTTCAGAAGTCCTGCTTTGCTCTGATGCAGCCCCACAGCCTGACACCCCTTGGCAGCCACGGCCCCCGTCTCATCACGGGGCTGGGAGTGCCACCAGGGCACTGGCACAGTGCTGATGTAACAATCAGCCTGCTCTGGGCTGGTCCAGCGAGCCCAAGTACAGCATGGCATTGATGCTTGCAAAGCACAAACTGTCTCTGCTGAATTTAGCTCAGAAATTCGCTCAACTCTGTGCACTATCCTATGGTAACACACAGCAAAAATTCGGGGAAAGAAAGTTTTTAATCGCTCCCTCTTACACACACACCCTTCAACAGGTATCCCACAGGCACTGTTGCTGCACAAGAAGATTCAGGTTCCTAAATTCCAAAGAATTCACAGCCAGTGTTTAGCACACATCATCACAAGTGTTGGCTCTTAATGCTTCATTTTGAAGGTCTTAAATGTTAAATTCTGCTATAAATCATCCCCTCTGGCAAACTTCAAACATCAATAGACTCCTCAAAAGCATCTGGTTAAGTTGTGGGTAGACCATAAAGTTTTATTCAAACCACAAAGGCCTATAGGAAAAGGAGAATTGAAAATAAATAAATAAAACCCAACCAACCCAACCCTTAAAATAATTGGCTTTGCCACCTGCACGTAAATCCTAAGGAGTTCAGCAGGAATACCCAGTACTTCTTCACAAAACATATTCAGGACTGCAGTTCCAATTTGAAAGTTCATGATGCCAAGGCCATTTGACAGCTGTGCTTGAGTTACTCAGCTCATTTATTTTTAAACCATACAATTAGTTTGATGTTGAAAAACCCTCAAAAAAACTGAGTGCAAGAAGATATCTCCTGGTCTATTACACATCCTAAGAAACGTGTGGGGTGCCTCATGAGGAGGTCTGAAATAAACAGAGTTGCTTCCTTGCCATGCAGCTTCTCACTTGAATTCAGCCCTCTAGATGAAAATTTTCCCTTTTACACTTCCAACCGTCTCCCAGGTTCTCCAAGAACGTCGTATTTGTTGATGTTTGATTATTGTGCATTTTATTTCTAAGCTCCAATATCCTAAAGAAATTACCTGCTTTCAAACCACTGAGATTACTTAAATTCTACTCTGCTTATTCTTCTTCCATCCTCTCTACACCCCAGAGAAGTCAGTGCAGTTCTTTTTTTTTTAATAATTTCTGATTAATCATAAGCTAAATGTTACTATTTACAAAAGATCAAGCAGATCTCAAAGTTATGTTTGAGACTATAGCAAGTGCTTGTTCTTTCCAAGAGCATCCCAGCAAACAGGGCTTATGAGGTATTCCTGCTAGTTATAAGTGTACAGGGGCTTCTTCTAAATATTAATACCTCACTTTTTCTTAAACATTTAGGAAAAGAAAAAGTATTAGACAAAATGCAGAAACTTCACCTCAAAAGATAATTCAATCAGGCTTGCTACTATGCAATCTATTTGCAGTACCTCTGTAACTATGCAGCTGCAAGTCTATGAGCCCTTACCAACACAAAGGCAAAGATTGGGAAACTAAAAATGGAAGTCTGCTCTGAAATAAAGGGTTATATATACAGGATTTTTTTCCCATCTTGATTCTGAGTTTTATCCAAAAGAGAAAGATCAGTCCCTTATTTCTTATTTATCACAATCCTATAGGAACAATATCCCCAGTGACATGTGGGTATATTCTCCAAGCACAAAGAGGAAACAGTCCAGAGAATTTAATTCTTCTCAGTATCTTTAGCTGTCCAAAAGTCAGCATCTAATCTAAACTAGACATCTAGGCTGCCTCAACAGAGAGAGAGAAGGATCTCCAGACAGTGATTCATCTCACCATAGAACTATTTCAGCTGGGGTGGGGGGAGCAACCTGCAGAGGTACCTACCTGGAGACCATGATCCCTCTTCCCTGACCAGAAAGGGGCCATCCTGGTGAGCATTCCCAAACAATCACAGAGCATCACAGAACCGCCACTTGTCCACGTGGCTCTATGTCACAGCACAAGGTGTTTACACCTGAGCAAGTTTAAAGCTAGGTAGCTGAGGGGCTGACATCACCCCATCACAACACCACACCACACACAGGCACTGTGAAGCCACCCTAAGAGCCCATGCTACCAGACCCCATGGGATTCTAGGATTCTAGCTATAGGTGGATTGTTGCTTCTTTGTAAGATAGCTCAGGACTGTTTGTCTAGACCACAGCCATCACTGCAATTTTGACACAGAGGTTACAAAACCTTGCTCACAGAGCCTTGTAGAGCAGCAGAGTTCTCTGGTTGCTTGGTTATTTGGCTTTCCAGCTGCAAGGAGAGCATGAACACCATGGATTGCTGTTGGCTAACAAATAAGCCTCTCACCAGTCTTTAGAGCCATTAAGAACCTGCAGCTGCCAGCACAGTTCTCTCCACTGTCCTTCAGCCATCCAGCTGCAGAGACCTCCTGTTTAAGGTGCTCTCTTCTGGCAGGTTCATTTCCCACACCACATTCAGTAACCTGTGGCCTCAACTGAATTTTTCCTCCAATGAGCTCATTCCATGTAAAGATCAGGATTTCTACTTCCTGTCACAAAGAGCAATCAAGCAAAGAATTTGACATTCCAATCCACTTAGCAAAAGTTACATAATCCTCAAATATCTCCTTCCCATCCTGAAGCCTTATTACTGAAACTGCTGCTATGATCTGCAATCAGTAAATGCCTCTATCTGCTGAGGAATGGCTTACACAAACTGTCCCAAACACAGACAGCAAAACAGAAAGAGTGCTCTTAAGGACATTCGAACAAAAACATGATCATTGGGTAAACTTAGCCTCTCAGAAGGAAAGCCATGAAATATAAACCACGGTCACAGTTCAAAACTGGCATAGCTCAACAGCATCAGGAAGGCACTGCCAAACTGAAGCTTTCATTTTCACCTACAGAAGCATGCAGATTTCACAGCATGGAATTAGTCTTTCACAATAGCATTGAGAGTTGCTCGATAGTCCAGCCTCTTAAATGCCAAGAATCTCCACCATCTAGAAGGAATTGATGCAACAAGGATTCTGACATCCCCCAAGGAGGATGAAATGGGGTTTCAGATGCTCCTGAGGTGAAAAATGGGACTTTCAGCAGGTTATGATGTTGTTATTGCAAAAAACTTTCTTTCAAGAAGATGATACGTTCCACATGTACGTATGCAGGCGACAGGTTCCAGAAGTACAGTTCTCAAATTAAACAAAAATACAGAAAAAGAAACAAACCCCCAGGTTTTTAAACATTTACATCATGTTTTCGAGAGGTCCTTGAAGATCAAAGTCAGAAATCAGATGCACCATTTGAACGGCAAGCTCAGTACAGCCTTCAAAGCTCAGAAAGCCAGAAGTTGTCCAACTGGAAGTTAAATTTGATTTATTCAGCAGCATTGGACTGGGAGGGGCACAGCAGCTTCACTGTATTTCACAATGGAAACCCTTCTTTATTCATTCTGCCTAATTATATACTGACACTGGAAAATTACATTATGAGGGCAGTAACTTCTCTAAATAATTGTCACTCAAAGACATTCTGTAATGCTTTGTGATGTCTCCCGAAGCAGGCTATTTGAAGACTGGAGACAGTTTTATGCCAGAACAATTGGTTCATATATGTTTGAGGCATTTGTTTTCTACAGTTTTGCATTATAAAAGCAGCTGCAACACCTGTTGGCCTAAGACATCTCATGTGTGTTTCATTTATCTATTGCATCAGCCACTGGAAACCTGGCCCCAACACTAAAATTGAGATTATGAAAACTGGCCAGACTTAAGAGCATTTGTCTTTGGCTTGATTGGAGTCCACAGAACGTTTGTCTAAGAAACCAGACAAAAGTTGCCTTTTAGATCCCAAGAGCCTGGGTCTTATCTTGTGGTTTAACCATTGAACACAACTAACACAGAGTCACTAGACTGCTTGGAACACTGGGGACTGGCCTTCAGGAGCTGGCCACACAATGCTCTTGATTCATCAGCCAGATAGAAGAAAAGCAGGAGGCTGGGAGGGGTTTCATACCTGAAAAAATGTGGGTTTGAGGAATGGACACAGCCTGCCATTGAGGTCTCAAAGACTATTAGTAATACGGCAATTAAATTCATTAACAAAGATGTTTTAAGATTTACATGCTAGAGAAACTCTGACCTAGTCAAATTTTCAAGGTTATCCATCACTGGATATTCTGATCTTTACTCTGACTGGAGGAACAAATGCAGAGCAAAGACCCTGAAACACCATCAGTGTATTTGAATACCCAGATTTTTCAAGATCAGCCCTTAATACTGAAAAGCATCAGGCAAGAATTGAAAGAGTAGAACAGTCAATCAACAAGAGAGTTTCCATAGAATTACATCTAATAAACCTTAGGATGCCTAGTTCTAGTTAGTCACTCACTTCAATGTTTCTGTGGTAGCATGCAGTAGATTTTCTGACATGCACTATTATATATAGCAACTATTCTGTCAAGGCTGCCTTGAAATGTGTTTTCAAAGGAAAGGAGAAACAAAAATTCTGCACTTACTCTTGCTCATAATACTATCCTTCTGAGATGCTGCTATTCCAGATTTGAAGGTGAAAAAAGAATGCATCTGAAAGGTATTGTGGCAAAACACAAGCACAGCCATTTAAAAGCAAATAAAGACATAGTCACCTCTTTTTACTAGTGTTCATTATTCACATTTAGACTCCTCCAAAAAATACTATATAGGTGAACACTGCTAGACTCACTCACAGAGACAAAAGGTTTTATTTGTTTATATATACATAAAATTTGTGTATCGCTATACACATACACTTTTTTAGTAAGCCCTAACTTCTTTTAGAGTGAGGTTCCCAGATCCTAATTATCACCTCAAATATGGCTTGTTTTTTTAAATGGTGCATATAATGTTCTTGCCCAAGCTGATATTCTTATCCATCCCTCATGAAATTATCCTTTAAATAAAACCTTTTTATCCTGTGCTTCACATCACAATTCTCCTTGGTCCCCATGACACACAGTGATGCTCCAGCAATACCCTGGGCATGGTGTGATAATATATTGGCACAGGCCCTTGATAAACAAAGAGTAAGAATACTTTCTGTTTACTTGCATGGGAAGATTAGCTCAGTACTAGATCTTCTGGCTGTGGTGACTAATTGTGGTTTGCTCATCTGTGCAGATTTGCTAAGGAAGTTCCTGGTAGGCACTATACATTGGAAGTGCTTAACACCAGACAGGAACTGAGATTATTCCAGTGTGCTGTTTGATCCCATATGATCCCATGCAGACCAAACTCCTCATGACTTCAAATGAAAGTTTACCTCAATTGCACATTTCTGGCCAGCCCTTGTCCTCAAGCACAATTGTAAAACATGGTAAAAGTGAGGCTGCAAAAGACTTAGGCTAAATATGAAGACAATTCTATCAACCTTTACTTGGTAAGGATTTTCTCCTTTTTTTTTTGCAGATGATAAAAGTGGTTCCACACATATGAGACAGAAAGAATAATCAAATCTGCAGACTAAAATATTTTACATGCCCACACCTTTTTGCAGATAACTTACTGATACTCATTCCAGCCATTGCTCCCTTTGTGTAATATTCCCTGGTTTAATTACTGACAATAGAAAACTTCTGATTACCCTGCATTAGGGAAATCACAGCAAAATGCAGCTGCTTTATGGTCAGTTTTCCATTTCTATCCTCTCTCTGAGCATCTGTGCACAATGTTAGTGATTATGAGTTGTACCATTCATTCCCCAGCAGGAGAAACAGTGCCAGAAATTCTGCTGTGTGTTTTGCTTGGCAAAAAATAGAAATCCCTCTGGAAAAAGAAAAGGGAATGAAAGCAGAAAAAAAAAAAAAAAAGCAGGTACTCGAGTATATTGCATACTTTTTCCAGTTTTGTTCAGAACAAGTTTCCAAGTGCAAGGTGAAAACAAGTCCTGCACAGCTCTAACATCATGACAGAACAATAGGAGGATTTAAGTGTGCCCATATACTGTGATATGGCCTGACTCTCACAAGCTGACAGACATTTCTAGTTAATTTTACTTTTTCCCCCAATCTTCAAAATAATTGAACATTGGAGTAGAAATCAAAGAACATATGTTTTTTCATCAGACTTACAGTTTTGAAAAGATCTGAGGATTCATTTTGAATTTATGTCAGGGAACTTCAAACAAAGAAATATTTTTGGACCATAGTGCCTAGCAATGAAACTACCTAGCGACGGATAATGGAAAAAAAATCATCTTTTTTTAAAATCACAGTAAGGCAGTTATCATGTAACAGTTACTTATGCTATCTTTTATAAAAGCTGGAAAGATATTTCTGTAAAAACAGCATAGATGTTTTTTCCTGTTTTAGTAGATTTTAAGAAGATTTTGGAGAAAGAAAATTTTCAGAGACACTATCTGATCATTTATGAATTTACAAGCACCCCCTCAGCCTCCCTAAAGCCAATGACCCTTCTTCGATTTAAAAATGTGGTAAGATCCCTATGGTGACAGGTGTAGCTTACAGCAACAGACCCTAGTCTTCCTTCAAGAGAAGTTAAAGCTCCCTGTGTAGAGCACTCTGATTAAATACCTTGCCAGTGAACATTCTTCTTCCAGGCAGCAGCAATTTTAGATTTCCTTGTAGCATATCATCTTTCTTAAAGATCCTGGTATGCTTGTCTTTATGCTTCCATTCAAACACGTGGCAGCAGGGGGACGGCAGGTTTCAAACCTGCACACCCTGACATCCCTATGAGTCTGCCCTCATAGGACCAGTGCAGGCAGGAAAAAAAAAATAATCGACCTGTTAAAAATTCTGCTCAGTGGAATGCACCTCTGGTGCTGTGGAAGGACAGTAAAGTCCCCAGGGAGTGCCAGGTCAGCACTGCCAGGCAGCAAACCCCTGGGTGTGAGGGTGCATAGCGAACCACGGTGCCCTGATTTGTACCTGGGTTTAAAGCATCCACACAGGTTCAGGACAGGGCAACTGAAATGACAGCATAAAGACACAATTGACTTCTGGCCTCCCCACAGGAAAAGCCTGGCCAGCCTCAAGGATAAGAGGACTCAGTGTTTAGTCTTTTTAATTAGCTGTTTTTCCTCAGTACCCTTTTAATTATTTTTACATGGTACCCGCTAGGGAGGCTGCATTGAATTCATTTTTCTTTAGGGAAGAGAGATCTTGGGGCCCCTGGCAGCATCCTTCTAGTTTGCTTTTTCTGAGACTGGTCTCTTTACCAGTAGAATCAGCAGGACCATGGGAGTTAATAAGCAGCTGGCCAGATGGTGCCTGTCCAAAGGTGTTGGCTTTGTAGACAACTGGAACTTCTCTTTGGGAATAAAATCAGTGATACGGGAGAGCCAGCCTGCATTTCAATCAAGTACAAGCAGGCAGACTATTAGTGGAGATAATTACCTCGCCTTTTTTTTCCCTCCTCCTTCCCCCTCCCTTTCCCAAAACCAGTAGATAAAGACCTGGAGAGTGAGAAACAAAGGATTCCCAGGGTTAAAAAGAACATTCTTCCAAACACCATAAGCAGAAAGCTAAGTGCTATTTATTCAGATGCAGAATTCGACAATTACACCCCCACCGCTGAGTTCATATCTATGAAATAATGAAATGGCATGCAACAATAAAAGCTTTCGATACCCGGAAATAAAAACAAGTTAAAGACATACTCTGTTGGGTTTTGCTAATCAGGCCACTCTTCTGGCCTTGTGACCATTATCACAAGGTACTTTGGGTGCTGATGATGCAGCCCTGACCATGTCACCAACTATGCTACTACTGCCTCAACTAACATCATGTTCACATTCCAACGTGGAAAATGTTTCAGCGCAGCTCAGGCCTGAAGGAGGAATCTACCAACGTATCAAAACACACGAAGTCACTGAGTTTAATTGCACATCAGAAAAACATCTACGCAGTTACAAAAGAACTTTTCTGCCAGAGTATTCAGTAAATAGCATGAGACTTGATTTTTTTCTCCTCAGAGAAATATGAGAGTTAAGACAGTAAACAGGAGTCTGAGCTTGTTTTCCTTTTTTACCACGCACACAGCACTACCATGAAATAGCCACTTCTTCTGTAGCCCCTGCTCTACCTCTGACAGGCAGAACACAGGTTTATCTTAGAGTGGTGCCTTTGGGGTACACATCCTAATGATCCTCAAAAACTGGTGTCAGCAGGAAACTCAACACTGGTGTTCTGATACAGAATTAAAATAAGGACTTGCATGAACTCTTTCTACTCCTTTCTTGAAACAAAGTGGAACTAATTTGCTGTTCCAGAAAGTTCCCCCTGCCTGTAAACACATGCTTTCTTTCAGGAAGCTTCTTCTTTAGGCAACACTAGGATCTCTTCCAGCTATCCCACTGACACCACTCCACAAAAAGGTGTGTGAATTTGGAGAGGTGACAGGTGAGTGCCCTCAGATCTGCAGCCATCAAATACTACAGTGCATAAGCCCCTCCTTTCCATCCCCCAGCACAGCCATGTAAGCTTGCTGTATTTGCGCTGTTGTTAAGAAAACAGATCAATGAAATAATAGTCAGAATGTTTGTTCCTCTCAAGTACTGGGAAGAATTAACTGCTCTTTACTACCTGAAAGAGCTTCTAGAATTGGAAGCTTCTGGGCAAGAGCAAGTTCTCAGAAAACAGACTGTTCTGACAATATTGAGGCCAACAGAGGAATGCAACTCATTCCAAATTCACATTGTTTCCTGCTCCATCATGTATTTAAGTTCCCACATGCAGAGCCTGACTGCATTGCATGGACCTTTCTAGGAGGAAAAGAAAAAGATGGACAATAAAAAGGCTCTCTCCTCAAGTATCTTGGTGAAGAGATCCATTGCACAGAAACCCGGATTATTCATAAATCCTAATTTAAAGGGGTTTTTTTTTTGCACATTACTAGGCCAATATGAATAGGCTTTTCAGAATCCTCACTGACAAGTGCAAACTGAAAGCTGCTTTGTAGTCCCCATGTTTCTCATGCAAGATTCATGCTAGGTAAACAATCAAATTATCAACAATTCATTATGTCCAAAACTGCCACCAGCTAGAATAGACTTACAGAGAATGTTCCTACACTGAATGCAGAAAATATTTTCTGCAGTGTCAAGTAAATCCTCCATTCAGATGACCTATGAATAGTAGCATTTGTGAAAAGCACAAAACCAGAAAAACCACTAGCACACTTTTCTATGCTTTCATGCCCTGACACTTCTCTCACCATATTATCCTCCTTTCCCATCTGTGTAATGCCAATCACAGTGTAAAAATTCAACTGTAGATAGATCCTCAGAGTCCATATAACAGAAGCTTTGCATGACTGCATTAATTTCTAAGTTGCAAATCTGTGATTTGTCTTCCTCCTTCCCAACTCTCACAAATGGACATCATACGTTCACTGATGCATCTGTTTGCAGCTATATCCCTAAGGTAACGGGTCATGGCCTTTAAATAACAAAATTAAAGCACTAGGAAAATAAAATCACACAGAGAAAATTATTAGATAAAAAGACCCCGTAGTAAGATGTATCCATCAGCTCCTCATCACCTGCAGTTCTCTTTTCCTAACACTTGAGTTACTCCCCTACTTAAACAGCAATATGGATGCAGACCAACAGGCTTGTATTTTCATGTAATTAAGGAAATGTCTCTGCTTCTGCCATAACATAGAAACAGCACAACAGGATTAATCTGCCACCTCTGACACCTTGTCCATCACAGAATCATTGACTCAGACTCTTTCAGGTGAGAAGGGCATCAAGAAGCCTGTTATTCAACCAATCCCCCGAAAAGGCCAGCTAGGATCAAACCAGATTACTCAGGGTTTTATTCAGTTGAGTCTTGAAAGGCTTCAGCAATGGAGGCCCTCCAAGCAATCTGTTCCATTTCGTGACTGTTCTCACAGGGAAGGTGATTTTCCTCCAAGGCAGTCCATGACATTGGTTCACACACACTTCCTACATCTATGCAGAGATTTACTCCAAGAGGACTCTCTCCATGCTTTTTCCACAGAGAGAAGATTGGCTGAGGAGCCTGCAGTTCACTGTATTGCACTTTTAACCTTTCCTGGAGATAGGTACAACATGTGGCTTTGTCCAGGAATTGAGGCTCTTCCCCAATCTCCATGACTACTCAAAGACCACACATTTGTACAGACATGGACCAGCTCTCAGCAGCCTTGACTGCAGCCCGTCTTGTCCCGTTGGCTTGCATGGGTCAAGTTCTCTCAAGTATTCCCTGACATGATTCTTGTCCCTTGATGGGGTTCAACGTCCTTCTTTAAGTCTTTCATTAGGAACAGAGGCCTGTGAAACCTCACTAGTGAGGACTGAGGCACAAGAGACACAAATACCTCAGGCTCACCTGTGCCCTTTGCCACTAATTCACACATCCTGCTCAGAAACAAGCCCCATCCTTGTCCCAGAACCCTGTGGCTATCCATGAACACTCCATCCTAGTCCCAAACCTTGTGGTTCATCTTGGTACACTCAGCATACCCTGGCAGTACCAGGGGTGCTCAGATTGATATGCAGCAGGAGGTGACAGTCAAAAAGACAGACAAGCCTCAGCAGACTCTCCACACTATCCCAAGTCTGAGCACCTGGCGAGCAGCAAACCCACAAAGGCTTCAGGTCAGTGTGGCAGATAGGTGCCTCCATCCCACACATGAGAGATTCTCCAGCAGCTATCACCCTTCCCTTTCCCTTTGTGCAGAAACACAGATAAATTAGGCTGTGTCTGACACATCCCCTGAAGGCCATATTTTCAGGGCACAGCACCTGTTCTGTAACTACAGCATAAGCCTGCTGCAGGTGCAGAATTTCAGGGCTTTGGGAGAGCATTCCAGAATAGTACAGAAGATAAACAACTGATTAAATGAAAGAACTATTTGTTTTAATACAACTGTTGTTTAAAAAGAACCCAAAACAACGACTTCCTGAATGTGTATAAAAAGCTCAAAGGATAAAAGTATTTGCTCAATTAAAAGACAAAAACATTTGCACAATTCTCACCCAATGAGTGACTCTACAAGAACAGCAACATAAGATTCCCCCATCTGAACAATTTTCAGAAATCTCTCTTCATGTTCCAAGCTTTGTACATCAATTTAGGAAAAGCATTCCCTTCCCTCTTGCACTAAGTCATACACAATCAGCTGGTTACATCTCAACAGCCCCCTTCAAAGTAACAGTGGTAAAATCATTTTGTTTGTAATGAATTTCCATGGATAAAACAGACTGGAACAAAGCAAACACTCTGCAGATAGAAACAGGGATTCAACCCCACAGCTCAGTCCACCATGGCTACCTTTACTATTGAAGCTTTTGCCAGAACAGCAGTGATACCTCACATTACCACTACCACCATTAACCATGACCAAAACTACATAGAAACAGATGATTCAAAATAAGCCATTTTATACCAGACCACAGGCATTGGAATATTACACCAGATCTGGTTGTATTATAGGCCAGAATTAGGTTCCAGAATTCTATTAATGAAACTTCACAGAACTGTACTTTTACAGCCTTTACCTCATATAATAATGGCCATGGCATTACCTCCCAATGATATTGAAGCTAAGCAGCCATAACAACCAGTGAAAACCAGATTTCACTGCAACTTGCTCTGTTAAACTGTGGACTTGTTACATGCTCATCTAGACAAGCAGTGGAATTTTAGCCACCCGTTATCCAAGATAAAGGTGACACTTTAAGGGCAAAATAATTCCATGCAATTGAGCCCTTTTCCCTATGCCTATTCATAGGATCATTTAGTAGGGAGTGTGTGTTGGGTCTGGCTGAGATGGAGTTAATTCTCCCCACAGCAGCCCTCACAGAGCTGTGCTTTGCATTGCTCCCTGGAAAGGTGCTGCTAACACTCCTGTGCTTTGCCTCTGCTGAGCAGGGCTGGCACAGCACCAGTGCTGTCTCCCCAAAATTCACCAGTAGGCTGGAGGTGGGAGATGCCTTGGGAGGGAACACAGCCAGGACAGCTGACCCAAACTGACCAAAGGGATATTCCACACCATACAAGGTCAGCTCAGATATAAAAGCTAAATTAAAAGGGGAGGAAATGGCAGGGGAGTATTTGATTATTTGCAGCACTTTTCTTCCAGAGCAACTGCTTCCTGGGAAGTGACAGGACATCACTTGCTGATGGGAAGTAGAGAATAAAATATTTTTGTTTGAGATTTTTTTCTGCCTTTTATTGCACATGCACAATCTTCACTTTTTCTTTGTTAAACTGCCTTTACCTTGAGCTATGAGGGTTCATCCTATTTTCTCCCCTCTGTTCTGCTGCAAAGGGGGGTGATGGAGCAGCTTGGCAGGTACCTGGTGTCAAGCCAAGGTCAGCCCACTGCACAACATTAACTTAGACAGCATCGCTTTAGTAGTCCTGTGGTCTGCTTATGCAGCTAAAATTACACAGGCCCAAGGCATCTGAAATGGCCAGAGCAAACCAGCAGAATGGTCCTAAAGGTCAAAGGTCTGGTCTGAAACTGGAGGCCACGTAAGACAACCATTGGCATGGCATTTTCAGCTAAAGCACAGACTAGAAGGATTCTGTTTATCTGTTCGTATATCAGTTTCAACCTGTACAGGAATATCAATTACTTTTCAAGGATAGCCCTCACCTTGTTATTTCAAAAGTGAGGAGTGATAACAGCATATGTTGATTTTCTTATCTTTCTCACAAAAAGTCACAATTTAAAATAAACACTAACCTTGCATCTCATAGAGAAAAGGACATTTATTCACCAGGATTTTTAAAGGTGTGAAATTCAATTTAGTAATAACAACAGGTATATTAAATAACAAAGATTTTGAAAATATACATAATTAGGTGAAAACATGGTCATTTAAGCAGATATTTCTATTGAATCTTTGCTAGACTCCATGCTTGTCACCAAATTAGATGTTGTCCCATGGTATGCATTATAAATGAGGCAATTCATTTCATGAGGTTTATAACCAGTGACTAGAATTATAATCAACAATATATATTAGTGCCTTCTAATATCTACAATATTTTGGAGCTTATTAAGGGTTCATGCTAGTTGCATGTGACAGTAACTCCCCTGTCTGTGTACAGACTCCTGATTTATGCTGGGGTACACAAGAACAAAGCCTTCAAATTTATATGAAATATTTTATATTAAACCATTTGCATACCACAAGGCATTTGCCAAAAACAGAAAAGTGGAATTATTTTCTTTTTAAATGGCTATCATCATTTACAAACTGCAATCCTTCTATTTGCATAAAGCTGAAGGTCATTTACTCCCTTAGCCCCCAGAAACAGCAAAGGAATGAGACTATTCTCTTTTTCCTTTTTGAAGCTACATGCTGCAATACATGCAGCAATCCTGGCTCTATCTTGTAAGTTTGATTAAAAAAAATATAATAACATACATCTTTTCCTACACCCATCACTGAAGCATACCAAGAAGTTTTTCCGTTTCTCTCAGCAGGAAGTGCCCTCACCTCCAACAGCTGCAATAATTTAAAATGCATCATAGTAGTCTTATCCCATAGGTATCTACTGAAATTTTCTACCATACATATCAGATGCATTCTCTATTCACATGTCAAAGGAATTGCAAAATTATACCTTAAGTGCCACAAAAGCAACAAGAAAGAATTTCTGCAAAGTCAGCATCCCTACAGAAACTTGGTGGGGGCAGGAATTGTTTTATGTGCAACACACTTGGACGTTGGGTGGCACCTAAAGCTACAGAAAAGCAGGGTTTCTTATTGACAGGAAATGCCAGACTCCAGGACAGATGAGACTAAAATACAGAAATATTGGCCTCTATACAAAAGAGGGGCTCAGTCATATTGCCCAGGGAAGACTTCCTGCACTCCAGGATCTCAGTGAAATTAAGCCTTGATAATTTTCCTTCTCCTCCTTAAATATCTGCTTCTATATTAAGTGATACCCTCAGTTTTCTTGATCAGGTACATGGGCTCCCTGTATCTACAGCTTTCAATCAGCCCCATTAGGCATACTGTCCTGACCTTGGAAACTCTTCTCAGGTCTGCCATTCCTTAAATCCTGCCTTGGAGATCTCCAAGGTCCCTTCTACAGAGACAAAGCCAAACCCACGTGAAACCCAATCTCATCTGGTTCCTGGCATGGGAGCGTAAAGCGTGGAAATTCTAGTTGAGCTATCCAATCCAATAGCTCTGCAGAATTTGCCATTCCCAAGAGAGCCTGCTTAGCAGGTTTGCTGCACGGTGACACAATCTGGAATCCTGACAAGCAGAGTGCCACAAGACTGATGATGCAAGGCTTTCAAGATACTCAGCTCGAAGGCAGAACTAAGAAGTGGACAATTCTGACCTTAACACCGCAAGAGTTCACGTCAATCCTATCTCAGGTCCTGCTGAAAGGAAATCCCACTGCTCTAAAAATGTTGCAAAGAAAACATTCCAGGCTTAAGAAGGTGACATTCTTCCAAACACATCCAGTTTCTTCTGTTTATCTCTAAATATTTGTCCACGCTCAGTGGCATCTTGGCTCAGCGTGTCATTTTCTGCACGTTGATCCACTAGGGTGATTAGAAGAGAGACAGAAATAAACTTTTGCTAACAGGAAAAACTTTCCATTAAATAACCAAGAATTGAGCTGAGCTTCAAACGCTCTGCTCAACTAAGTTCCAGCCAAAGTTTTCAGGTATGAGATTGGTTATTTCACACAGCTGTGAAACAAGGAACAACAAGAGCAACATTCAACAGTTACCTGGGGATTATAGGAAACCCAGCATGGTTCATCCATTAATCATATTCTTACTAAGATTCTCAATACAACACATTACTGTGAAAGCTGGAAGCATCGGCAATCATTCTAACCTCGGAAGAATATTTTGACTTGATGGGATACAAAAATAGCTCTACAACTATGTAAAGTATAGTAGAACCACATACACTCAAAGGGAGCTGATTTCTACTATTGCAAGTAATTATATTGTCTAGGCCACTGAAATATCATGTTGAAACACTTAGCTAGAAAAAGACATTGATTGGGTTTCTCATTACAATAAGCATAAATCTAGAGTATAGGCACTGAAGCCAGAGTTCTTGCACACAGCACAAGTGTACCGCTATCATACCAAAATTCTTTAATTTCTCCTGTCTTGAAAGCTACAGTTGAGAAATAAAAGCAAACCACTCCATAGTCACACAGTAGAAATCCATGATGATGTCAACTATTTATACTGAGAATCTGAAGGGCAAGATTTACTCAGCATGAAGACTAAGGCAGAAAAACCTGCACTATACAGGAGGAGATACTCAAGGCAGAAAACTCAGCACATCCATTTCATATGTGGAGGCTAAGGTGTAGAAAGAATAAATATTTCTAGTTTTTTTAAAAAGCTTTGCAGCAAGTCCATGATCAGTTTTAAACAGGATGAATATAAAAACACTGAAACTTCATACTTAAAATAAACATGCAAGGTCAGTTGATCAGGAAAACACAGAAGTGCTAAGCCATGAGCCAAGAAAAACACTCTCTCTTTTCAAGCCAGAGATTTAGGAGGAAAGAGAAAAAAAGTATGAATTGGTGAGTAGCCATAGTAAAAAGTGAACAGCGACACAAAAACATTAACATCTTTGCCTTAAAGAGATTTTACAGCATGGTCACTGGCATTCAGCAAAAGCAAAAAAAACCCCATATCACTGTAGAGTCATAAATAAATTACTGAGACATCAACAGAGGTGAAGGCCTTTTTTAAGAATACAAGAAAGGCCATATAGACTTGTCACAACAAACCAAGGAAGGTTAGTTTCCTAGAACATGAACTAATAAATTATAAGCGAAGAAAAGGCATGAGGTAGCCTTTCACATGACTTTCTGACTTGGACAGGGATGCCAAAGGACTTAGAGAAAAAGGGGTTTAATTCTTTGTAGAGCCCTGTGTTTGGATAGCTCTGATGTCTCTTTGTTTGCCTCCTCCTTGAAACCTCCCATCTCTGATTTGTATTATTTACCCTTGCCCACACTGACATCTGTCAGCTGGGTTCTCAGGGCGATTTAACTGGTCTGTCCTCAACTGGCCAGCCATGCTCAAAAGGACACTACTGTTCCCCAGGTTCCTCAGCTATTCCCTATGCACAAACACAGCTATTCACTTAGCACATTCATATGTGGCTTCTGCTGCACTGTGCTTGATTCTCCACTGCAGATTTCCAGGAAGCAATCTCACAGCTGAGCAATCATGACTCCCAGAGCAATAAAGTGCCCCACTTGGCTCCCTTCAACAGACAGTGCCTTCTCTACAGCATCTAGAGAAGAAGCAAGGATGTTCTTTCTATGAAACATGCATTGAGGAATGGACCACCAATGCACACCCTACAGCCTGTATTTTTTAAGTTTTATTCTCCGTCCTTTAAAACAGAAAGAAGCAGGAGAGCATTTGACAGCATTTGAAACTTGAAAAGCAGCAGATTTTATATGGTGTGCAGAAGTCACAGAAATGCAGATGTTTTGCCTTACACAGCAAACCAGTTTGTGGTAAAAGAGCTACAGAATTAGTCTCAAAATGTACACTGAAAGCAAGTTTGCAGGTTTCAGTACTCGCAGACCCTATAAATGAGATTCTATTCTTGATGGCTGGAATTGAATATAAAAGCCACTGTAAGACTTATAGCCATAAGAACACAGTATAGGAGAAGGGACTGGTGTTCTGGCAGAGGTATCTGATATGAAACTCCAAAATTAATAAGAAAGTCCATATCACCCCATACAGTAAAAGAGCATTCAGAAGCCTCCCATAAGCAAAACAGTAAACAGTGAGCTATTTTTGACTGTACAAGGTAAGAGCTTCTCTTTAAACTTCTTTTACAAAACATCTTTTTCTTCTGAAATTCCTTTCAAAATACTCTTGGACTGGTTAAGAGTCCTCCTCAAGTCTCGGATGCAGAGAATTGATGTAGAAGACTTTGTCTTCAGCTGTTATGCAGAATATAAGGATCCAAGTAAGGTTTTCAACCTTTCCGTGGAACAGGGGTCTCTATAAGTCTGTATCTATTTCAGGAGGATGATTCTGCAAACAAGCCTGTGAATGCCTATCTTCACTCAGATGAACAGTGACAGTGAAGTCCTGCAACACATGAAAGGTTCCTAAACCAGGAAGGGGAAATAGGCTTACTGCAGTCACCATACATATTTGCCTCAAGTCTTTTGAATAAAAAACAAGGCTGTACTGAGACATACCTTCCATAACTACACTCAAAGAACTGCTGCTTTCATCCAAGTCTGTCCTGTACAGTTCCCACTACTTGCACATCCAAGTTCCTTGTAATACATGGAAGAAGCACAGATCCCTTTCCCTGTTTTTTGAGGTGGTTGAACACAGCAGCATTCTTCATCAGTTTCCCACCCTCTGCAAAGGGGGAATTGTTTTGTTTTCTACAGCACCAGGAAAGGATCTAACACAAACTATATTTCTCCAACTGGAGTGCTCTGTGCTCTCCCCCTTTCAAACACTCAGGTCACTGACCCCTCAGGTATTTGTCTAGATGCAGAAGAAGAGGGCTTCTGATTTTGTAAGCCCATGCACAGGGTGCAGAGTTCAGTAGCAGCTTTAGGGCAAAATCATACACTTTCAAATCAAGACCAAACACTAATTCTGCTCTCACTATGGTTAAAAAAACAAAACAAAGAAGAAGAAATCTTCATTGATTTCAAAATGTTGTTGCCAGATAATACCCTTTCATTCTATTATCTGCCTCCTGTCCCCAAAAGTCTATCAACCACATTTGATAGTATCTCCACAAAATTGTAAGGACTGCAGAGACCTTTCTAGTGATTTTCAGATAGACATCTGCAATGAACACAGACAATCATCTTCCCTTGAATTAGGCCAACTGAGCTCTCCAATATTACCCAGGTTATTGATACCATGAGAAGAAGGGCAAAGGCCTGTAAAAAACACTTCAGGATTTTATTGGTTTCCACAAATACTCTCAGAAATCTTGTCATAGCTTCATATTTTATTACCACAATTTTAATTTGGAATAATCAAGAGCAATAGCATAACTACAAAATCACTGCATTCTAAATACGATGCTAACAATTGGCCTTCCTTAAAGGAAGATTAACTTTCTAGAAATATCCAGCATAACACAAAATTGTATGCATTTCAAAACCTATGGAAACCCCAAATCCAAATCCATTATAAAAGGTAGAAATTCCATATGCCAATGCTTATCATCTAATATGAAATTTATTTGCAATTGTTTGGGTTTTTCGCAGAAGTAGGAGACGGTTTATTTATCAAAAACTACCAAATAAACAGATTAATTTTTTGAAACACAGTAAAATAAAGTTCAACAGCTTCAGAACTGGAAGAACCAGGGGCCTTTTCCTAAAAACTCCTGTTGCTGTAACAGAAAAGTACTACATTATTAAAAAACAAATCTGGATTTTACAAACCAATCTTTTGTGAAATTTATTACTTACTTTCCTTTCCATGTAATTAAAGGCTGGAGTTTCTAAAACAGCCCTTATTCCGCTGACATGAAGGTCTGAACACTGCAGTTTTCACACAGCTACTGGTGAGACAAACCCATAGCTGACTGGAACCTCTGCTGCAGAAAGAAAAGCACCATCTACTCCAGGAAGTAACAGGAGTTAAATCAGAACTAATTTAAGGACACAACAGAGAGGGGAACCACAAAGGTGCTTAAAACATTGGTTTGCCCTTCACCATGTTTGGTGAACTGCGTTGCAAAGGTTTTTAATGAGGATTGATGACCAGCTGGGGTTAATGGCCCTCAGCTGCACCTCAGGCCATTAACTCCTCCCTATCAGTTATTAATCCCCAGGAAATACCCTGTACCTCTCTCCTTATTGCTTAATCATAAGTAGCAAGAGATGATCAACCAGTTGAGATCCTGGTGTGGTGTGAGCGCTCCTGTTCTGCCTCTCCACACAGCACCTCTTGTGCTTTAGAACAAACTATTTATTACCACACTGAGGTCACAAAAGGATGAAGAAACACATGTGACAGTGAGAAAATAAACATTTTATCTGCTGACTGCATTTCACATCTCTTCTTTAGAATAAACATAATATTTATATCTTGTATACTTTGTGAAATTACACAAATCTGTTTGCAATCCCACTGCTATTAGACTACTGAGGACTCCTTTCTCTGCAGCTCTACAGCACATGATGGGGCCAGTGCTCTTATTACTGCTGATTTTAAAGCAAGAAAGTATCCAGCAGATGCTATTAAATTATAGCCTGAGAAGTAAAGGCCCCATGGTCAGACCAAGACATCACACCCAAGAGTACAGAAGTACAGCATCACGGGGCTGGAACACTTTGCTTTCCTTTGGAAAACGCACAGCTCAAAGGAGAGTCAGCCCATCCACAGCCCTGCTTTTCCCCACCCATTGAAACAGTGGCTTGGCCCAGTCTCAAACCCATATGTTAGCAGAGGATGATCAGAGGGTTTGTGCTTGCAGCTAATATAAAAGTAAGAACACAAGCTTTATGTTTTAATTCTGTTGCAGAGAAAGACTGTACTGGAAATGGATTTGGTTGAAAAAAAGAAGTGGAATTTGTATCATGTGACATCCACGGACAAAAATTATTTAGTCTTTCTTTACTGTTTGCACTCTGGACTTGAAATTTCTGAGAACATGGCTATGAATCAGGACATATATAAGTAACATCCTTTAATTCATACCTGATGAGTGCCCCCACTCTGAAAGATAACACCCAAATATACTAATGAGTGATGTGAAGATCATCTATCTTGACTGCATCTTCAGTGAGGAGCCCTACATGCTCTCGCTGTGTCATTTTGTATCAGCCTCACAGAAACAGCAAAAAAAAAAAAGTTTACTTTTCCATTTCATTCCTTTACAGTTTATTTGGACTGCTCATGTTGGGAGGCTTTTGGGGCACTGACATTTTTTAAATGGATCAACAAATTACATTCTCATGTCTGAGAGAATTCTTACAGGTAAAAAGAAATTGTGACTTTCATCTTGAACAGTGAGAAGATCATTGTCAATAAATGCTTAAAACATTTAGGGAGCAGACAGTACCTCAAACCCCAAAGGCTACAAGCTGTTGATTACTATTATGCTCTTTAAAGGGAATAAGATCACATTGAGCTTTAGATCAAAACATAGACCTTTCTTGGTCACATTTACCAATGATCCATGCTGACATAAATCAATTACATATTTTATTTGTATACAAATCATAAATCAAATGGATGTTCTACTACCCTGCTTAAAGATAATTATCTACAAACATATACAACACTTTTTGTGCTCCTTCAACAACGCCATATTCTTCATAGTTACGGGCAGGACACGTTTTGAACATTTGGTAGAGTAACACCCATTTAGAGAGCTAGATCTAAAAATCAACATTTGTTCAATAAAAGTTCTCCCAAGACCTGGGTGCTGTCAAAATTAACAGAAGAATAAAAAAAAAAAAAAAAAGGTTGTTCAAAGAGGTAGTATATCAAATTCCAGAACAGCTTGTTTAGGTCCTTATACCACCTCTGCTGTAACAACTTTTTCATCAACTTCTATAGGCTTTGGATCAGGCTCCAAGTTGGAATGGAAGTTGATGATAAAAGCAGGAGTGCACTGGCTGATGCCAACAGGCTTTGGATCAGCCCATTGTCATGAAAGCTGTTTACAGTGTAGGGATAAGTAATCCATGCTGTGCTATATACACTACCTCTCTGCTGAGGATAATTAAGCTAGTTTAGATAACTGAGTCACTGTTTTTACCCTTTGCACAGCCAACTGATGTATTGCTGAATATTTTCTAAAACAAAACTTTAAATATTTTTTAAATTGAAAATCCAAAGATTTTCATGGGGTTTATAAAAAATACAATAGAAGCTCTCGTCCTCCTACATTAGTTTCTTTTAACCTAAGAGCCAAGTTAATCCCGATGAAACATCTTTATATCAACTGCCCATGTTTTACAGAATGTTTTCCCTAATTAAATGAATCAGATATATCATAGTCACATTTATTAAATTTTGTTAATAATTAGGTGTGTTCTCACACAAAGAAAAAAATAAAGATTTGTTTAATGTCATATCTATATATGGTAGATAAAGAAATTATATTCATTAAAGTTATTGATTTAATTCCTTTGCCTGGAAGTAGGTGAGGGAACTATGAATACATGTGTCAGTTCACTTTAATACTAAAAGCACACACTGTAAGCAGCAACAAGTGTACATTTTTAAATATCACTTGTTAAATGTGCTGGACTTATAATGTCAGATTCTGAACCCTTCTGTTCCTATAAATGATTTACAGAATATAAGGAACTCCTATACAGCTATTATGCTTGCCTCTTAGAAAGGGGATTAAATAAGCAGTTATATCCAAAGCTTTTGCACTAGTTTGGGTTTTTTTTTGTAAAATACATACTTAAACTCAACTAATCACCAGAATGGGCTTCTGCAGAGACTAATGACTAAAATTTCTTGGTTTATGTTAGGGAACAGTGGTTCACACTGGTCTCTCCTGCCCTTAAAGGATATAAGCACATTATAAAAACAGTGCTATGGAGTAACTACTATAATACAAAGAAGTTTGTTTTCATGTTATTATAATGATAATTCATACTCATGAGCTAATTGTTCATGCAGTTTTCTATCAAACATATAATAAGGAAACACTGGATATGGTCCTTCAGAAACCTCTCTTGAAGGGGTTTTGGTCACTGGTATTTGTAGTTCACAAACCAGCCAACCTAGGAATTCAAGTTAGCAGCTTGAATGCAAAGACAGAGAATAAAGTCTAGAAAAAAAGTCTGCCTGTAGTTCATGGGAGAAGAGAGACACAGAGGCAGTTCAGCCCACTGAAGATCTTTGTGCAGTGGTCTGTGTACCTGGGAATGATTCCTAACTGCCCATTTCAGATGCTGCCTTATGTTCCAAGTCTGTATCAGGTCAGAATCAGGCACATATGATCTCTTCTCCCATTCTGCCCTGACTGCTGCAAGAAAGAAACCTGACCTTCTTGGTCAGGAGGCACCACAACATGCTCCAACTAGATCTCTGATTTAGACAAATCAACCTTATGTCTTGGACACATGCCCCACCACATACTCAGAAGTCAGTTAAATGCAGCCTTTGTCCTTGGAAATACGGTCTACAGATAACGTGCACCTAAATTGGATCCCCTGGGTGAATGCTTGCAACTGGTTGGGATGAATCCAGTCTTTATAGATACATCACACCTGAAGGATGGGATGTCATCCAGAGGGATCCAGACAAGCTCAAGAAGTGAGCCCACAGGAATCTCATGAAATTTAACAAGATCAAGTGGAAGGCACCACACATGGGCTGGGGCAACCCCACTTACCAGCACAGGCTGGGGCATGAATGGCTTGAGAGCAGCTCTGCCAAGAAGGACTTGGGTGTGCTGGGGGATGACAGGCCAGACATGATAAGCAGTGTGCATTCACAGCCCAGACGGCCAACCACATCCTGGGCTGCATCCAAAGCAGCGTGGCCAGCAGGGAGAGGGAGGGGATTCTGCCCCTCTGCTCTGGTGAGACCCCACCTGGAGTGCTGCATCCAGCTCTGGGGTTCCCAAACTAGGAACAACACTGACCCATTGGAGTGGGTCCAAAGGAGACCACCAAAATGATCACGGGTGTGGAGCTCCCCTCCTATAAGGAAAGGCTGAGAGGATTGGGTTTGTTCAGCCTGGAGAAGAAAAGGCCTTTGTGGGACCTAATTGTGTCCTTCCAGTACCTGGAGGAAGCCTACAGGAAAGAGGGAGAGGGACTTTCTACAAGAGCATGTAATGACAGAAAAATGGGAAATTGATTCAAACTGAAAGAGAGTAGGTTTAGATTAGACATTACGAAAAAATTCTTTATTGTGAGGGAATGAGGCACTGGAATAGGTTGCCCAGGGAAGTCATGGATGTCCCATCCCTGGAAATGTTCAAGACCAGGTTGGATGGGTCTCTGAGCAACCTGGTCTAGTGCAAGGTGTGCAAGGTGTCCCTGGCCATGGCAGGGGGATTGGAACTAGATGATTCTTATGGTCCCTTCCAACCTGAGCCATTCAATGGTTCTACTAATATAATTATTTACCAGGAGCAAAAATAAGGACATATTCATCTCTAATTGTCTGAAATACGAATCTTAAATTTGCTATCGCCTAATATTTTTTATCATTCTACAGATAGAGACAGAACAAAATGCAACAGTAGTATAGAGCAGCACTATAAACAAGATCTATTTTCCATTACAAAACTCTCCTGCATTTTTAACACTACAAATACAGACCTATATTCAATCCTTCAGAACCCAGCTTGCATTTTGAGCATAAATTTGCTTCGCCTTACTCATGGGGAGAAGGAAGAAATCTAATCAAATTCTACTGAGTGTTTTCTCTGCTATAATTTAGTGGTAAAACTGGCAGGCTGCCTAACCACGTCAAAAAAAGATACATTTGAAATGCTGTAACTATAAAATAACAAGGAAGCTTTTAGCCACATTCATGTAGCGGAGAGTATGAAAATGTTTACTTGTAATGTTGTTAGCATATGAAAAGATTAATCTAACAGGAAAATACATTTTAAAGTTGTGAAATTGTCTTGCTTGGTGTATAAATATTTTATGTAAATAAAAGCGGATTTGAGATTCATATAACATTTATATATTTTTAAAGCTAAAGGCGCAGCGACCGACTCTGCGAGGCATTTTTCAGCAATCCCCTCGCTCTGCTACCTCCACTAACGCCTTTATTTGTTTATATTAGCTTTTCCCCTAATGAAGATGGCGCCGGTGGTTCTGTCTGGCTGAGCTCCTGACAGGACACCATCAACTTCCAGGGAAGGCATCGCTGACGGGGAGCACTCTGCTCTTCAGCTCAGTGATTCTCATCGCGGGCCACGGTGGAAGAAAATTGGTGCCAAAGACGTGAATAAGGAAAGGTGACTTTTTCTCAAGATGGTGACTTGGGAATTCTGAGAAAATTGGGGTGACACACAGGGATGCTGGTCTAAGTGCTTCAAATGTCTGAGCTCGTTTCTTCAGGTTGGGGGGTTTTTTGCTGCTTTTTTCATCAAGTTGTGGCCGGAACACAAAAGTCATTTTAGATTGTTGAGAAATTGGAGACAGCTTCTCAATCGCATGACAGAGAGGGGTAAAGGGGCCTAAACACAAATTAAAAAATCAGATATTCTTTTTTTCTTCTGAATCAACTTAATCAGAGTTTATTTTTATTGATTTTTGTTATTTGGGGCAATTTTAAAAGTGTCCTCCATTCAAGAAACAGAACAGAATGGCCTGGCAGACTAATGGCCTACTAACAATACCAAGTAATTTTCACAAGATGCAGGCAGTTGCTGTCACAACCATCACTCCTGTAATCTAAGAGCAGGATTACTTTATGGAAGAACCACCACTTTCTACTAAATTTCAAAGCTTTCTCAAAAGTTATGGCAGCCAATATATGTCTGAGTCAAGACTCGAAGCAACGACCAACTATTTTACTGCTTTAGAGGCTCAAATTCACAATTCCACAGAGAACAGAAATATGTCCATTACAGAATCTTCAAAATGACACATTTTCTTTGTAAGACAGAAAGCACTAAAACCCAATTGAAGAACAAAATAGTCTGTATCTGGTTATTGGGGAATGTAACGAGTTACTGCCTACCAAACCATCATTATTGCACTAGATTTTTTTTAATAACAGTTGTTAGAAAAGGAAAACTTCCATGATCCATGTAGCTGTTTGATATAGTTAAAAAACCCCCACTCATTCCAATTTAGGATTATAGTATAATTTATTTCTCTATTGTTAAATCTAAATAAAACTGAAAATGATAAATACAGTGAAGCTTATACAGTGATAAATATAATGATGGCTGTGGATTTGTGTCACAAAGTTAATCAAATCAAAAGCATTAAATTCATATCTAAATACAATTTCCTGAATGGAAGCATAGCCAAGTTTACATGGTGTGAATTTGTGGATGATTCTGTCATTGTAAATGCATGTGAAATTTTTGGGCCAGAGTGAGGCATGATGGGTTGATGCTAATTTACACGAAGAACTGGATGATTCAGGCACTTTGACACACCTAATCTTGGACCAGCAACTTCACCTCTCTCCTAACCCACAATCAGAAGCATTCTGCATCAGGTTCCCAGTTGTGTTTTTTAAAGGCATTTGTGTGAGCCGGTGTTGAACTTCAAGGGATTTCCTCTCAAATGAAAAATTACTCTAAAGCAGTAAAAAAGCATGGGTTTCAATTGGGATACAGAAGCTGTATCCTGAGAATGATTCAACAAATAGCACCAAACAGAAAACATAAAAATCTCTTGAAGATTCCTACAAAAGTTTTACCGAAAGGTGCATTGTGCACAGAATTTTTCCTCATGGGGTGGGTCTTAATACTTGAAGCAGCAAGAAGCAATGAACAGAAATGATTTCACCCATGACACACAATCTGAAAGCAGGGGGGAAGACAAGCACCTAAACAAACAGCCCAGTTCTCAAGTATAGATCTGCATCACTCAAATGAAAGACTGTTTTGTTATTAATCAGAATAAGAGAATCAACAATTAAGTAATATCTTTCTTTTAAATATCAAATGCATTGAAGCAGTGGTAATTTATTTTTGTGTCATTATTTCTCTTGAAATTATGCAAAATAACATTTCTAAATGCTGGTTTTCTGAAAACATAACCATTAGGATAGTTGTTACATATTTAATTTCATGCTCCATTCAGCATAAAGCAGTTGAGAGATTGCCAGCCAGAGCAAATTAAGTAACCGGTTAGATAATTTCCTGCTTAATTGAAAGCAGGTAGTTTTTAAAAGTAATAATTGATTTTGTTTCTAATAAGCACGTAGTTATTTCTTCCTTTTTCTATTCCTGTTCTTAAAGGAGATTGCACTAAACCTTTGTACGCTGTTAATGGCAGGCACGGGAGGAAAAGAACTGGAGGACACTGTTTATTTAGTAATTTAGATGCTAATTGCAGCAAAAATAACAGCAGAATGGCACCCCAATATTGGTCCTGTACTTCAAGGTCATTACTTCAAAATCTAACCAAAAGTTCAAGGCTCAAAGGGTCAAAAGTTGTCATGTTCATGCTCTTCAAGGACAAGAAGTGAGCCAGCAACCTCAGCAAAGTTCAAGGTGAAGAAGTATCAATTATCCTAACAGACAATAATCCAACTTAAAAAAAAAAGAAAAAAAGGTTTTTGGTATTACTACTTTCCTTTACTTTTAGGAATGGTCACTCCAAAAGAAAGCTGTGATACCTAAAGATGATAGATAAAGAAATCTTTCAGTGACACTGTTATTTGATGTAGTAGAAAAGGGACTTAATTCCCTACTACTGTTCAAAACACCTGTCACAAGCCATTATGCACTTGAAAAATTTTTTTGAAAACAAAAGAATAATCGTTCTATTAAAATGTTTGAACAAAATATTACATTTTCCGATCTAAAGAAAAAATTAAGATGACTGTGTCCATTTTTTAAAATTCTACTTCTTTGAAAATTAACAAAAGGAAAAGCACATTCTAGATGTGCAGAAAGTATTCCTGCAATCTTTGTGCTACAATCCAATGTTTTGACAAGTTGCTATAAGAAATAGTGAAATTCCAGTGTGACTCATTTTAGACTCTATCCTCATAACTGTTGAGCACCTGACTGCTTCTCTTCCATAGCTGCATATATATAAGCAATAATTCCCTGAACTGAGTGACAGAAAACAACCTGCAGTCTAAAATCAGTATAAAATGTATTCTACCTGTATAAAAAGCAGGAGCTATAGCATCATACATACATATACACGTAGTAGATTCATAACCAGCACAAAATGCCAAGATGATTCTCTCAATGAAAAATCACTGCTGATTCCAGGCTGTCAGGCATTTCCCGTATTGCTACTACTGATTAGCACGCTGAGGCAATTAAGACCTGCACCAGGTAGAGCAAGCAAGAGTTCTGCAACCTGTCAGTAGGTTGATCCATGCATTACTGAAATTATTTTGTGCAGCTTTAAGTATTTAAATCCGGTGTTTAGTGTACAAATCCTTCTTCTGAATTTACAGTCTTACATGCAAAGATTTAAAGAAAAACACTCTATCCTCACTGAACATAATTCAGAGACATACAAGGGTATCATAAGATTTGGGGTTATCTCCTTTAGTTTCTGCTAAGTGCAGTCACTGGCATTTGCTAGTATGCCAAATGACATGAGGGTTTTTGGTTTAGCCACACTGACAAATCTCTAAAGAAGCTAATAATCTTAACAGCAACACTAGCCCTAATGAATTCTCATTTTGCTTAAAGGTCATCCATACAGTACTTACAGTTTGCCTATTCATGTACAATGACACTAAATCACGCCAGTATTCCTGATAACACTCCCCCCTTTTTCACATGGGAGTACACATGCACGATTAGAACTCAAGCTTCCTTACATATATGTGTGAACTTCAGTCTGTAATGCTGTGGTCTAGAGTGGCTGGGGAGGGAGGTTAATAAGTCCAAAACAAGCATTTTATTCAAATTTAAAAGCGCGTGCCTGAAGAACACGGTATCATCGTGCACTGCTATTGTAACAATCATTCAATGGCAAAACAGTTCTAAAACTCCCAGAGTTTCTCTGCTTCAGGTCAGGAGTGCTTCCCATATCTCACTGCTTCTGAAGCTAAATGCTAGGTTTTCAATCAGCTTATGTTTTCAATTCTCAAAGTAAAAGAAATTAAACTCAACACATGCAAAAATACTGCAAAACCTGACATTAAGTAGTATGTCTTACCTAATTTCATGTTTGTGTTACATTGATTTTCAGTTCAGCAACAGGATTGGGGACGATTTACAATACCTGCTTTTGATATTTACAGGATTTCACAGTACTCCTTTTGTCTCCTTAGAGACCAAAGAAAATGACATTAAATCTACAAATTGCTAGGCTGTCCATCACAGACCTTAGGCCAGGATCATTTAGAGATCAAACTTACACAAAAAGAAGTTGTTGGAAAAGAAGACACAAAAAGAGGAAGAGGTAGAAATACAGCATGGATGTGTGAAAACTGGAGGTAGGAGAGGGAGTTGCTCTCCTTTACCTCAGAGATACTTTAGTTTGTGATATCCAAATGAATGCTTCAGGGATGTCACTCCAGTTAAAATCTGGGATATCTAAGGGCAGTGGAAAAACTTCTGGTGGACATTCCTCTTCATATACCTGCTACCCATCTACTCCAAACTCCACCCAAAAAAAAAAACCCAATCAACCAGACTTAAAGATTTCATTTTTCATACTTAATCAAATGGCAGACATCCAAATTCTGCTTCAAGTTATTAAGAGTTGCTGTCAAGTGACTTGGTCTTGTTGAACCAAAGGACTAAAGATGCTTAAAAGGAACAAAGATACTGGATAAATACTTTCAGAATGTGACTGCACATTTACTGTATCATATATACACAATTTCGGTGTAAGCACACACATATGTAACTCACATAAATACACTCCGCTTATGTTTAGGGTCTGCAGTCCAAAAAAACACAGAGTACTAAACGTGTGCTTTACTCCTGGCATTTCACCAGTCCTTCCACTGTTGAAGGCAATGGATGCTTTGCTGTTAGGACAGACTTTAGGGTGCTGGATTGAATAACAACCACAGGACACAACTAAGCCAGCTGTAGTTGGCCAAAACAACTAAATAAGCTTTTTTCAAAATCACCCCTAATTGACCCCAACTTACATGTTCTCAGTTTTACATTAAATTTGTGCCAAGAGCTCATGGACAATTAATATCATTTTATGAGTAAGTCTAATTTCTGAATTACTTTCTGTAAGTATTTAAGTGCAGCTATTTTCCCCCACAAGCTTTAGAAAGAAAATGAGTCATTAAAGATTGCTAATGAAAAACTATAGATTAATATCTAATAAATCATAATTATATGAGTAGGAATTCATATTCAAAACATTCATTAGAACAGGTTTACTTATCTAAAATACATGGATGATCACTGTGAAATCTATTTTTTTGGAATAGAGACAATGCTGCATAACCAAACAAGTAAAAAGTTTTGGGGGAAATTAAGAGAAAAATAGCATAAAATGGTGTCCTTTAGAAGTGTATTTATGCATATGCACATAAACACAAATTCCATTTTTTTTCTTCCTTGCAGTTTCAGATTGCAATTAACTGGCTCCTAAGAAGGCTGGGCTGTAAGCTCAAGACTTTCTAGACAAAAGTAGATTTTTAAGCTAGCCTTACCTTAATGACCTCAGCCAGAACCCTGCCATTTACTGAAATAAAAATTCTGTTAAGTTTTTAGAAAATACAAAGTCACAGCAGCAAGGAAAAATCTTTCCTTTATCAAATAAGGTATCTGAAGAAAGCAGCCTAGCCAATGGAAAGTCTTTAACTGACCAAAATTAGTTACAACTCCAAGGAAAAAGAATAATTCTCTCTTATTGCTCCAGTCTTAAGAACAAACTATCTTGGAGAAACCTATATAAAAGGTAGATTAAAGGTTGAGATGCCTCTTGTAACACACCATGC
This sequence comes from Brachypodius melanocephalos, assembly GCA_013398615.1. Lineage (NCBI taxonomy): Eukaryota > Metazoa > Chordata > Aves > Passeriformes > Pycnonotidae > Brachypodius > Brachypodius melanocephalos. The sequence goes on from VZSR01003809.1 coordinate 7,952,344, forward strand.
TTAGTCTTGTCTTCTTCTGAGAGTTTATACTTTTCATCAGATGACCCTCTGCATCATCTACCTTATTCTGTCACTCAACCTGGAATCACAGCTGTCACATCTGAAAGGAAGCTAACAAAGTTCTTTGAAATGTTAAATGCAGTTTTTACTTTAATAGCTAGAAAAATTAAACTTTACTTCAGACAGCTAAAATTTTCATGAGAATCTGGAGCAAGTTCTACATGACAGTTCTGATTTTACAAGTGAGCTGTGCGTAAGGTCACATTTAAGGACAAATCTATTCAAAATTAAGCACTATGGGTAGACCTGCTTTCTCAACTGTTATTAACCTCAAAACATCTGCCATAACCACCTTTCTGAAGTGTCCTCTAGAGGAAAAGAGAAATGGGGAAGGGGGGAGGAGGGGAAGGAGAAGGGTCCATTGGAGAAAAAATGCACAGCATTTGTCAAATATAAAGATAACCAGCTACACACTTTTAACTTCAGTATTTAAAATCTACACTGGAAATGGTGATTCCTAGGAAAAAATAGTTCAGCATGGGTTGGCCAAACAAAAACAAAGTTTGTATGTATGTTATTAAATCCCTGAGGGTTGAAAGAAAAGTCTCTGTTATTCCCTGAAGGGAGAACAGAAAACAAACAAAACCCCTACTAAATAAAATAAGCTGTACTGTGAAAAAAATTATCTACTCTTCCTCCTCTCTCAAATAGGAAAACTGTTCATAACCTCAGCATTTCAGTGAAGAGCCAGTTACCTCAGCCACAGGAGTACCTATGGCTCTGTTAGGACCCTAGTTATTAGCTGGGTTCTGCTGCTGAGGCTGCCCTTCCTCATCCAGCAGGATGTCCTTTAGGATAACCAAGTCAGCCTCTGCCCCAATGTTATCCAAAGTTCCTCCCTATCTGCTGGCTTCACCAATTACTCAATAGTTTTTTTCTCAAGATTTCACCTAAGAGAAATCCTAAGAGAAATTTTGGCAATCTGTCATGCAGAGCAGTGTCCAGGGTCTGTGCCCACAGGTATTGTTGGGTAGACCAGCAGGTGTCTGGGGGATTCAGCTTGCCTTGCTTTTGTCTGTCCCTGCTTCCCATGCAGTGGTGATGGGGTTTATTGACTTAGGATCACTGAATTTTTTAGTTTAGAAAAGACTAAATATAGTAATAAGATGCTTGATTTCAACTGTTAACCCAACATTTCCATTTACCACTAAACCATGTCCCTAAGTGCCACATCTACATTTTTTTTTAACGTTTCAAGGGATAGTGATGCCCATTCCATGGACAGTTTGTTCCAATTCCTGACCACCTTTTCCACAAAGAAATTTTTCCCACAATCCTGTCTAAATCTCCACTGATGCAACTTGAGGCTACTTCTCATCCTCTTTCTTGCTGCTTGGGAGATTAGACTGACCCCCACTTGGCTACGCTCTCCTTTCAGGCAGCTGTAGAGAGCAATCAGGTCTCCTCTGAGCCTCCTTTTCTCCAGGCTAAACACCCCCAGTTCCCTCAGCTGATCCTCATCAGACTTGTGCTCCAGACCCTTCCCCAGCTCCATTGTCCTTCTTGGACACCCTCCAGCCCCTCAATGTCTTGTGGTGAGGGGCCCTGGTCTTACAGGGCTGAGTTTCTACCTCAGAATACATTCAACAGAATGGTGTCACTCTTCCTCTGGGACTTCCCCTTGGTCACATTACTGGGGGCAGTCTCCTCTCTTCCCAATCTTGGCCAGTACTTTCATATTGCCATCAACCCCTACCTTTGCCATCAAGGTAGGAACTACCATACAGAAGAGTTCCAGCGGTCGACAGACCTGGACAGGAATGTAACACCAGAGGGAACCTTCAGCTGCTAATGCTTCCATGCTTCCATTGTGAACGCCCCAGATGGAATTCTGTTGCCAGGGGAACCTCCAGCTGGTTGCACTCCACAGGTGAAGAGCCCAGACAGATACCCAGCGGTGTGCTAACTGGATAGGATGGATGTCAGGAGTGGTGAAACATGCAAAGATGCAGCAGAAGAAACTCAGCTCCTCCTCTGAGAAGCCCTATGAATATCAGTAGCCATTTCCCACAACTGGAGAACCACATGGACTATCACTAGCTTCAACTATATTTGCAGGGTTGGTCATGAAGTGGGGGAACAGAGGCCTGTGTGAACCCCACAGGAAGTACATTAGGAAGGACATGGAAGGGAAAATCTATAGCCAGGATGTAACATTTCAACCTGCTGAAACTAACATTCCAGCTTTAGTTAGGTGGACAGGCCACCTTATTGAAAAGGAATATGAAAATTTTGTTCAATAAACAGGCTGAAATTTCAAGGTTAGACATGAAATCAGTTTCCTGTTGCTATTCGTTCCAGCGAAATGCAGTTGATTTAGTAATTGATTTTTTTTCCACAAATTAATCATAATCACATTGTAATTAACAATAGTAATAATTGATAAAATAAATAAGTAGTTATAGTATTCAAATTTGAGGTGGCTGGATACTTTATGTATCCATACATGCCCACACCACACAAAAAACATTTTTTATTTCAGTTAACACAGTTCATAAAGTTAATATGAGCCCTCTCATGGCCAGGCCCCATTATTGGGTGACTCTAGGAATGCAATGATGTGTAATGGAAATGTGCTATTTTTCATTTCTTATCCCAGTTTAAAGCCTGGAATAAACCTCATTCAAAAATAAAGAGAAATCTAAAATTGTTCCTATTTCACATATTCTCTCCAGCAATATCTTTTCTCTAAGACCACCTCACAAAACTTCATGGCTGACAGACCATGTGAAGCCAAACCTGACAGTTCTACGCCTGTTGCACTGTGCACAATTGTCCCAAATCACTAGCAGCACATCCGACAAATTTTGCACCCTGAAAAATCCGAGGCAAATATATCTTTAATAAACCACAGTAAGAGATTCCGAACTGACCCTATTGTGTCTTCCATGAGAAAGACAGATCCCATAGTGCTCTGTGAGTGACCTGGGTCTCAAAAACTGAAAACATCCCCACCATATGCTAGGGAAGAGGCTCATACAGGGTTGTTGGAACTGGCCAGTCAGTCTGCCATGGGAAGCACAGCCAAGTCCTCAACTCATCATCCTTTGTGGAGTTATGTTCTCTGTGTGAACACTCCACAGAAGCTTCTTCCTCTACAGCTCACCGCATAGGCTGCCTGAAAATACATTCTTTAGCCCTCTACCTTCTTGAATGGGCATAGAGGATTTGTGATAATCTAACCCCACAAATACCAATAATAACTTTCCACTTCCTGGCACCCTAGCATCCTTTGGCTTCTAAGCAAAATGGAGAGAAAAATTTGTTCAGAACAGGACAGTATGTTTCAACACATTCCAGTTATCAGAAGCAAGAGCCATGAGACCCCACTAACGCAAAACAACTCTGAAGATGAAGAGAAATTTCTAACTTAGATATCTGTCACTGATATAGCAAGGTAAGCATTTTGCAGAACTGAAAAGGAAAGTGTCTCAAAGACTGTTTATGAATCAATAAAAACTCAATAAACAGCTCCTAGCACATGAAAAAGTTTCAATATAATGATTTCTTTTATTTTTATGCAGAGGGATTCTTTCCTTCTTGGATGAAGTACATTCCATACAGTCAACTGAAGACTATACTTCCCATATTTCCTTATCAAGTCACTGCCACCACCACAATATACATCTAGCCCTGTTTTGGAAACTGGGAATTGACTGCTTGTATTTCAAATGGATGAGGAAGGATAAAAAGCTTTGAACATGTCTCAGGCATGTTGGCCCACACCACTTCACCAAAAGAAGTCCTCCAAGTTCAAAACTGTCTGCCAAGGCTGAATACATGACATTTGCTATTTCAGTTCCTATGGGAGAGTGAAGATAAGATCCTTGTGGGTAAGGAATAATATTAGATGATCTCTAGCCAAAGATTTCAGAGAATGCTTTAGCCTTTACTTTTTGGAAGTACTGAAAATGGCCCTGATCCAGTAAAGCTCTAAAGAACATAATTCAAGCACTTTGCTAGATTAGAACTGTAGCATGCAATGGAAGAGAACACAAATATCTGACTATTACAAACACTAAAAAAGGGAACATACAAGCACAGTTGAAGTTTAGTACTACAGTCAGTTTTTCCTGTGGCAAATCTCATGTTCCTGTGGATCTGCTCCCTTTCCCATAAGAAAAATTAATGGTAAATTGTCAGATTATGGACCTAGTCTTTAACACAATCCCCTAGTGCTACTGAGTCCCTCTCTACAAATTTTCCTCTTAATGCTTTTAGTGATATTTTGTGCCCTCTCATATTTTACCTTATGCATCTGCACATACACCACCAGATAAAGTTCATCTGCAGGTACGCCACAGGTGATAAATTGTAGATCAGGAATGATGAAGCCACAGAGACATCAGGGTGAGCTCTATGCAGAGCAAATTCAGGTCTGATCAAGTTCATTAGCTAAGGCTGCAGCCAAGACCGGGGCCACACTCACATCCATACAAGTACTTTCATGTAGCACAGAATATAAATGCATCTTGTAGAGCTTGCCCAATTATCCCTATGCTGTGCTCCCAGGAGAGCTAGGTAGCAAAGTCCAGATGGATTTGAGAGGCTTTGGGATGGAGTTAGGCCTATTAACCCCAGACTGAACTCAGTCTGGGCTTTGGTGGGGCACAGCACAAATTCAGCCTGCATGCAGGACTGTTGCTGAGCTCATCTCTGTGCACTGTGGAGCAGAGCACGCAGGCTCTGTGCTCAGGCTGAACCAGTACCTCCTGCTCAGCATCATGCAGCATCAGGCTTCTGTCTGAACACCTGCTGCACTGGGCTCCTCAGCACTCCTGACAGCAGGAACACAGCACAGACACACCCAAACAGGCATGGATCTGATCCAGCAAGGCTCAACGCATTGGTTCCATGGGGTAGGAATGCTGCTGGAGTGTGTCCAGGTGCATACACAGTGCTAGGTGTTCAGAGTCGCTCTGGCTCCTGAGGAACTGCTGATCAGACATGATGGCAACACAGCTCTCATGAGGGTTTCCACAGGGCTCCCCTCCCCGGCATCGCTGAGGTGAGTTTGCTGTGCCTCCTTTGTACAACACCCAGCTCTCCCAGCTGTCCTGAATCTAAGTGCAGCTCTCCAGGAAAACCCATTATAGAGAGGTAAGATGTGAGGATGTAAAGGACGGAACCTGAGACATAACAGCATCACAACACCGATGCAAAAGGAACCCTCAAATCAGCATAAGTTACTCCACGTAAATCAGAATGCATATGCTATGATTGCAATATACAGAGACCATCTTTATAACAAGTTGCCAGCATACCAGCCTGGCTTTTTCACATCTAAAGCATTTGGTTACAATGAGTTATAATTCGTTATAACAATGGTAATAAATTAAAAGCACAAAGGGGCAATTACAATCACATTAAAACATTCTGTAATTTTGGAAAATTAATGTTTCACTAAGCCTTCATTTTTACAGACAAATTGAGTCAGAACTGTGCTGTTCCTACATTGTGCTAACTAGTATCAGTATTAAGCTTTTTGGAACCATATGGAAAGCTATCAATTTTTTTCCTAAGTAGGATTCTCATCACTTTGTTTAATATCACTACAAATTACACAGGCTAATATTTACAGATGGTTTCCTGTAGGAACTGTGAATCAACAAACTGCAAGGCAATAGGTAGTAACTATTCATTCTCAAAGGAAGTAATGTGAGCTACCTGCCAGAGGGCTGTGTAGAAAACCTGGGAAATTCTCACTTCTAATCCTTCATTTGACTCAGGGCCCCTTTGAGACTTTGGAAACTCACACGGGACAAACCTGCAGCAGTATCAAGCTGCAGCATGAGAAGTTCCTGAATCACATTTGGGAAAAAAAAAAAAGTATATGTATATATATATATATTATATATATATATAAAAAATCACATTATTGCCTTCAAAAGTCACAAAATGTTTTAATGTTCCACTGTAGGTTTGCTTTATTTGTCTCCTGGTGTTTCTGCTGCACGTTTTAGTCAACTTAGACTTCAAAAGTTTTCTTGGTGAACACAAAGCATAGAAGCATATCTATGAGGTCAATAAAACAGGGTATTTGCAAAGTTTGACATCAGCCCTAGCTCTTTCACAGAGACATCGAGCATTTTAAGTTTTTCAGATGAGCTTAGAAAGACTACAGCCTTTAAGCTTTCAAAACACTCAGTATCAAGATTTTTATGTAGTGGGCCACAATACTGGGATTTAAAAAAAAATCTTTCACGCTTGGGCAGTTAGAGAGAAAACAGTTTCCAGAAGTACTCGGTCCATGGCAGTCCTGTATGGCGTTTCCATGCAATTCTTCTCCCACCGTCTCAAAAAAAAGTATCACACAATCACAGGCGTGCAGAGAGGAACGAGAAGTCAGACCAGGAGTCTGCATGGGAGAGGTTATAGGAATATATATATATAGATTCTATAGGAATCTATTCTTCAGCTGTGAGGGGGAATAGAGAAACACCTAGGGAGAATACGGTAGAGATCAGCAAAATCAGTAATTATATACATATATATGTGAATGTGGAATTCTTTTAGACCACACAAGCTTCGAGAACCCTCAATCCCCGGGGGCGGCTCTGGTCTCCCAGCATTTACCCATCGCGTAGGGCACGGGGGAAATACCTGCGGGGGGATAAAGGCTTGCCCGAGAAGGGGATGGGAAGAGCGGGGACGCGCGGGGGGGGGCGGGGGCGCGCCGGGCGCGCTCCCGCGGGCGGGCAGCTGGAAGTCATTGCCCGCGGATCGGCGTCCGCGTTGCCGCGGCGACCGCCCCGGCGGCGCCAGCTGGGCCGCAGTGTGAATGGGTGATGTCACGGGCCCGGCGCCGGCCAGTCTGGGCCGCCCGGGCCAAGGCAGCGGCCGGGAGGGGCGGAGGGAGCCGGGGGGTGGGAGCGGGAGGCGGCGGGAGCGCCGGGAATCGCCCCCCTCCCCTGCAGCATGCACCCCTCTTCCACGCTGTCCCGGGCCGGCGGTGGGAAGGCGGCATTTCCAGCGCCCGCTCCCGCTCGGCCCCCGCCGGCCGTGGGGGCCGGGTGTTGCGCTCGGTCCTTGCCAGCTCCCCATTGTTTGAATGGAGATGTCTCTGTTTCCATCCTCAATTCATTTGCAGGCACTTTAGAAAAGTTCTTTCCTGCAGGAATGAGGGGCTTTTCACTGCGCTCCAGCAAGGTTTACAATCCCTGCCAACGCTCACAAACTTACCACATTCAGCCTCGAAGTTTCCCACTGCTTTCAGCAGCAAGATTCCCACACTGCAGAATACCCGATTATATTGATAATTTGGCCAGTTTCAGTAAGATATCCCCTCAAACTCGCCGTGGAGGTTTATTTCACGTGTGAAATTCTTCGTTACTTTCTTACTGCAATTCTTCACGAGATGATACATTCTTAATGGTGTGTCTTAGGCCCACAGTGGGAAAATAGGATTGTTCCTTAATGTAAGTTGTTTACATAGATCCACTCTTTACATTAGTCTCGGACAGTTCAGGACAAAGACTCCTTAGCAAAAGCCAGCATAGCTCTTTTTGTGACTCAGCAGGAGATGCAGGTTGGGTTTAAATATAAATTTCTCTCCTTAGAGACATTAAACTGTTTGTAGAGTGCAGGGTTTTTTTTCAAGGAATGATATGGCCCCTCGACCATCGGTCTGAAACGACAGCTCCTCTGTATTTTCCCTCATCTTCATCACACAGCACCTCTACCTGTGGGCCTCAGAGCCTGCATGCATAGGAGCTCTTCCAGGCTGTGGAGAACGAGATGCGGCATCAGGTACCCCTATCAGCGCAATCTTAGAGCAACTCGAATTACACCTCTGTGGTTTGCTTCACTTGGCTTTCACTGAGTAGCTCTTTGAGGCCAGGCAGGTGGGATGCTTGCAAGGCTTTTCGCTGAAATTCTGCTTATTTTAATTCTCCCGTTAATAAACTGGTTTGTGCCTAAGTTCTAAGGGAACAAAAGGAGGTTGACTCCAAACCTTTAGGAATAATAACAACCTCTTGCAGACATGCAGAAGCCTCGAAAGGCAGCAGAAACCGCTGCTGAAATGTCACCCGTCAGCTCGCAGACCCTTCATCTGAACCTTGTCGCAGCAAAGGCTCAGCCACCCGAAGGAGCAAGAGTGGCGGCAGGACAGGGGACACGTGGGGAGCGGCAGCGTCTCCGCACAGGGACAGGGAGTGTGGCGAGCAGGGAGGGTGGGGAGGGGAGCCATGCGTGCCACCAGCACCTCAGTCCTCCCAGTGACCACGGATTTTCACATGGATTCAAGCGGCGCAAGTTCGGTCTGCAGGCAAGGTGAAAGCTAATCCCCTGCGAAAGTCTGCTTGTAAAGGGACCTTGCAGTCAGCGTAGCACTTTAGGACCAATGGCTTCATTCATGGGCATTGGGACAGGCAGGTACGAAGGACTCCCCGTGCAAACACCGCTTTATCAGAGGTTGCTCACACGCTGCAGGATCAAACACTCGTCTTTAGTTTGCTGAACACCTTGAAAATTGGAGGGTGGGAAGTGAGCCGAGTTTATGTAAATATGATTTTAGTGTGAGGTTCAAGTTAATTCTTTCTGATTTTAACTGCTTGATACTATGTTTAAATCTTAAATGACCAGTAACCTTTAAAATCTTTTTGGGATTGTAACACTGAATGCTTTTGATGACTGCTTAAGGGAAATTAATCTGACAACAATCTCCGACAGTCAGCCGTCTCCATCAGGTAACTTTGCAGTTAAGGAAATAAATTCCAGCTGGTGGGGGAAGGGAGAGAGTGTCCCAAGAAACTCACTCCTCTGCTCCCATTGATCATCACCTGCGCTGGACTTCATATAGCAGTTTAATCCTATTCTCTCCCTCAAAGGTTTCAAGCCTCTGCAAGATCCTGACTGCTAGGGAACAAAGATTGGTATGTGGTTCCCTCAAAGGTCAGTCATTAACCTGCCCCAACAACAGTTTCAGGAAGATCAAGGCAGTGAAGAAAAACTAAGAAAAAGCACTTTCACTTTGGAATGAATTGTTCAAAATGCCCTTATGCATTGGGTTTTATTCCCTTTCAACTCCACAGTTTTTAGCTCCTGCACGTATTTATTTCTCATCAGGAATAATGGCAAGATTTGCTCTCCCAGAGATTTGACCTTAAGTTTATTTTAGTCCTAACACTATAGATCATTCTATCAATTATGAATGTATTCATGTGTACAGAGGAACTGGTAAGCCGGCTCAGTAATGCTACCTTGTTCTAGAGACTTACCCTTATAAATAAATTAGGGGCATATCTTTATGAAATACAGCAAAGGAAAGGAAAGGAAAGGAAAGGAAAGGAAAGGAAAGGAAAGGAAAGGAAAGGAAAGGAAAGGAAAGGAAAGGAAAGGAAAGGAAAGGAAAGGAAAGGAAAGGAAAGGAAAGGAAAGGAAAGGAAAGGAAAGGAAAGGAAAGGGAAAGGAAAAGATGGAAATAAAATCTAAAAAGCCACATTTTTCTAAAGACAGAAGGACAGAAACTAATACCAAAATTGGTTTCCCTATGATTTGTATTTTCTGTGCCTGCATGTCTGTATGTGAGACATTATACTGGACTTGCAGTAGCCAGACTCTCAGTAAGACATTTATTTCCATAAGTTATTGATGACCCTTTACCTCGCAAGTGACAGGCCAAAGTAGAGCTACGAGCAACTTCTGAGAGGTCATCAATAACAACTGAAAATAAATGTTTTATCCAGTTCCTGCCCATTGTGTGTCCTCTATGCAATGCCAGTTAAGTTGCATCTGGCGTGGTTTTTTACGGGCTGTAAATACCTCAGCTCCTGTCTGAAGCAATGGAGGAAGGAAGGGGACACACATCCACACATCCACACACACACATCCCCATTTGGTTGCTCACGCACTTGGCGGAGCACCTTTTTGTGAACTACAGAGGTAAAAGCATGCATCTCTCAATACATGAGGATGAAAGAGTACCCTAAAGAGTGAAAGGAGAGACTGCCACCTTACTAAAACATTAAACACCATAGAGAACCCTGATGCTGCAAGTGTAAGACAGTTCAAGGGAAAGAAGATACAGAGGGGACAAAAAAAAAAAAAAAAAAAAAAAAAAAAAAAAAAAAAAAAAAAAGCTGAGATGCAAGGTTGTAAATAAATCATACCTCATCCTATTACAAATACATAATATTCTATTAGTGTATTTCTAATAATAATTTATATCATACTGCAAGGAAGATTGAGGTATTGTGTGTGTTAAGTAGTTCCTGGGGACAAAACTCTTTTTGTCTACAAGGAATGTCTTATTCCCAGTGGGAAAAGACTGCAACAGACATGGAGTACAATGCTGTGGGGACATAAAATTGACTTTGAATAATAATCACCACTAACCGCAATGTCTTTTAATTAAACACTTGTACTTAAAATTTCCATTTTTCTTACTCTTTTGCATATGCATTTTCATGTTTTACAAAATATTATTTTGAGAACCAGTTCTCAGGCGCTCAGTGTTCAGCAGCTCTTTCAAGAGGCTGGTCTGAAGTAAGCTAATGACTTTGCATCCAGTTGTGAAACTTCTGCTCACTTGAGCAGTCCCTATATCCATATCCTTACTCAGGCAAATAAGCTCATTAACTTCAAGAAAAACTTTCTGTATAAGCAAGGATTTGTGCTGCTTTTCAAGTCAATTTCTCTATTGAGGTAAATTAAGAGATTTTCTTGAATAAAATTTTATCAGTTCTTTAAAGTGTTGAAAGAGCACGTTAGTGGAGTAAAAATTACCAAAATAAATGTCATTAACACTTCAAGATAAATATGTGGAAACATGCTGGTATCGAGGACAACTTGAAATAGTTACTTAGCATAAGCTGTGTGATTACCCAAAATATTCTTATATATGCACATCATTTAGCTTAAAGAAAACAAAGTGAAACTATAAGAAATTTGCATGTTGAAGCATTTTTAACAGCAATTTTGAATATGTCTTTAAAATAATTTTGCTTAGTTTGTCCCCTGTACAAGAAGCAAAACCATGAAGAATTACTATACAATTACTCCAAAATGGAAAATAACATTCATTTCCATTTCTTCTAAGGGAACATTAGTAAGTCATAGAATATATTTAACTGTGAAGAATTGCACTTCATGGATCACTGTCCAATATTCTCCCTACATCCATCTTTCTTTTTTCTGCATCTCCAGCTATTTGCAGTCTGCAATATATATCTTGATTTAAATTCATGATGCTACAACAGTGGTTTTTGTTAGACAATCCTGTTGCCCTAATAAATATATAAGGTCACTTTAGCATATACTATTGCTGAAATTAAACTCATGATGTGACCCTGTCTGCCTCTAAAGGAGGTTTTTTCATGCTCTCTAAACATGAAATCCTGCAAGAGTAGTTTCTGTCAACAGAAGCTGAGGTCTCTTTTTTCCTTGCAACAACTTTCTCAGAAGCCACGTAGGCTATAAAGAATGATCACAGGAAGCAGCCTGGTACAAATTAATACAAAACTCACCTTTTGAGCAGACTGCTTTTTTTGAACACAGTCAAGTACATAAGCAATTTAAACTGGAGCTATCATCCTTTAAGTAACTTCCTGCTCTTCTACCATTTCTTCTGCAAGATGGCACAAAAGAATGAGGAAGAGCCTTTTGCTTCTGTTACTAAGGCCTTGGTAGATCCTCACGTGTTACAGCAAGAGAAACTCTACAGCAGGTAAATAAATAGATAATAAGATTACAAAGATTTCAGCAGGTATGGGAAGTACATGGTATGGCTCATAAATAGCTGCAGTCGGGGGATTTGAAGATGCATTGAAAAGCTTTTTCTCCACAAACACAACCACCAGACTTGAACTTCTAGTTCTTTCTAACTTCTGTTCCCAGTGGTGGCACCAATTTGACTTGAACCAAATCCAGCAAACAGTGTTTTCTATAGTATGTACGTATTTGTCAGGCTGTCACTAGCACGAAACAAAATGCAGAACTGGAAATTAGTATTTGGCAAGCAGGTTATGTCTGAAAGTGACACTGGCCCATAAAAGTACTTTGGGAACCAACTGACTACAGTCACAGAACACATCAATGCATTCACATCAACACAGAGGAAGCAAAGGTCTTTCCATGTGCCTTGGATGTCCTTGCACTCTGGGAAAGGTTGTCTTCACAGTCAGGGAAAAAGAGGTGATTTATTCTTTTGATTTAGAAGATTCTTTTTAAAGGAATTAAAAAACCCCTCTGAAGATTTTGAAGAATTCCTTAAAATACATGGAGAACAAGTAACGAACATGGTTAGTATTAGCTTTCAAAATGTAGAATGTTGTATTAGTGCAAAATATTGCTATTGAGGGTTTTTTGTGGCATGAACTTAGACTGCTTTTGTTGATGAAGCCCTTCAGGTCCCCTGAAAAGAAATAGCAGTGTCATTGGTGTAATGATAACATATGCAGATGAGCATGTACACATCTAGATACTTATTTAATTTAGGTCGATTTGCTCATTGTCCCTGTAGGCTGCATTATTTGTGTGATTATAGACCTCTTAATGTAAACTCATAACAAATACAAAAATAGTATGAGGTGGTATCATAACATCAGTTTTCGGGCAGATTGGCTAAGGATTTCTGTCTGCAAACAAAGGGCATGACATTACACATAAATCTGATCTAAATCTACACAAAATAAAATTAAAGTTAAGACTCTAAATTCAATCTGTTACTATGTAACTCAGTTTAATGGAGTGTTCCTCAGGAAGCTGCTCCAAATACTCCTAAATTATTTTCCCCTTCCCCAGAAGAAGCATCTCGATAGCTTATATTTGGACCACACTGCAGAAGGTTGTCAACATGAGTTATCTTTCTTGCCACAAGCTTGCTATAGTCAATGCAGAAATCTGACATTGCCCGACAAACCCAGTGTTTCTGGTCACCTGAACAAAGCAACCTTCTTAAATGACATTAGCCTTCAGCTGACATACAACCAGCAGCAAATGCCAGGGCGCCTGTCACTGACATACCAATGTTTTCTGCTGCTGCAGACTCTCAAAGGGACAAGGAAGGTTTGAACATACAATATTAATCCCACAACACAGCCATGCTGGACACAGCACAGCAAGAAACTCTTGTAGACATGAACCTCATCACAGTATTTTTTTGGTTCTCTCCACTAACTGAGAGAGAATATTTCTTTAATAAAATATTTCTAATAAAATTTTTATTTATGCATTTATTTCCACATTTGTGTAAAAAAGAGTGTAAGTGACCATCATGCCATGGAGAAGGGCTTTTTAAATTCTGTTCCTCATCTCTCCATAATGTCTGTTGTTATGTGATTTTTTTGTGGCATACAAACCTGAAGAGAAGAATAAAGTAGTGGGCAGGAGTATGCTCCAATCATAAGAAAGGTTCTCTAACCTGGACAACTACATGAACATAAAAAAAAAAATTCTCTTTTGTCTGTGGATAGCTATTGTGAGTAATCAACAACCATTTATCTTTTTATTTTATATCAAACTTCATGAAAAGAGGAACTGAGAAATTGAAAGTCTGGAGAATCTATTAGGTTTTCTTATTGAGAAGAAATTTCTGTAATGAACACAACCAGAAAATGAGGAAAAAATATTGCATTTAGTAAAGTGTATGAGTTGTATTTAAATTCTGGGTATAAAGAATATAAGGACAACAGTACTGAAGATGGCTCGTGTTATTTAGGGAAAAAGTTGTGTTAAGTCACATTTTGGTGATCAAGAACTTTGGTGATAAATTACCGCTGGTGAGGAGTGATACCAGAAGACCAATGAATTTTGGTCCATTGGTACATTCTGCAGAGTGAGGTGACATCTCTGTACTCCCTCAATGCCCAGTGGATCTTCCCTGACCCATTTGGAGGATCCATGGGGCATCACTGCAAAGGAGCCTCAGTCTCACCTCCAGTCTGTTGTCCAAAGGGACACAGAGGCATGTAGGAATAATAATCCTGTAAAAGATTTACAGAGTCTTTCCTCCACCTCACTCCCCCGCCCAATTTTTCATTTCATATCACTATCCCCTGTTGCCAAGAGGAGTTTATCTATGGTGTTTGATAAGGGAGCACTAAACACATTATAGTGCTATTTTAAATGACATCACAACTAACTAGATATTTTAATTGAAGGTAAATAACCAACATTATTGCCTTTTGAATGATAGCAATAGTGGAGAGTAATGGCACCACTGAGGAATCAATTGCTATTTCCCTCATAAACCATAAACCATTCAGAGATTTATAATGCTTTTTTAATGATCAGCCCTTCTAGGTGTTGAGCAGCTCCTCCAAGATCCTGAGTTTCTGGCTGCTTGCTGAAGTCAACAGGAATGGGGAGCAGGGGGTCTCAGTATCCTGTATCTTTATGCCCACCAGGATGAAACTTGTCACACCAGTTATCAGCCTCCAGTAAAGGAAAGATTGGGATTTTATTGCACTGCTCTGACACCGTGTGCCCCAAGCTCAAAAACAAGGACATTTGACTCAACCACTGTTTCATAACCTGCTTAAGAATAAAAATGCATTGAGCATTTGTGTGCATTTCATGCCCTCTTAAGGTAGGTATAGCAAGTAACCTTGTGTAAGTAATCACGTTGATTGCTTGCTTCCCTCCTCATACCTGAATGTGTTCACTTCAAATTTTATCTGTCCAGAGACTATTTTAACTAATGTGGAACTGTTGATTCAATGGCATCATATCATGCACAAACATCTGTGGATCCAGAGTGCTGTCAGAGGAAATGTCACACATTCTGTGCTTGGAAGGATTGTCCTGCTTCCTTGGTGTCGTGACTCAAGAGACAGCATCAATGCCTCAGGTTGATTTTTTCACCTGGAGTCAAAGGCATGTTCATATACTCAGACCTATGCTGACAAATTCAGAATACGTTACTCATTCTTGTTAAATTTAATGAGATTTTCCTCATGACACAGGGCATACAAGGCCAGTCATTACATTTTCATTTTCAACTTGTTTTACTTCGGGTTTGAATCAAAAGTGATTTTTCTAATCTTCAGAAAACACCTATGATGTGGTCTGAACTCACTGATTCTCTTTTAATAGACCAAACTGATCCAGTTATCAAGGATCCTGTGGTAATATTGCAAGAGTTTCTTACAATGGAAATGAATCTTGACTCTGGATGTGGGAAGAGAGCACAGAAAAACCCAGCCAAGACAGATAAACTCCTACAGCCAGCCAGAAAGGGACCAGATGTTTAAAGATGCACAGAATTTATTTAAAAATCCAAACTTGGTCTGGTGAAAAACAGAAGTACTAATCCCTATATTACCAGGTCATGAAAAATATTGCTATTAATAAGACAAAAGCATGAACAATAGCCACTGTCCCTCTTTATTGTGTACAACCCTCCTTAGGGATGAAGAGTTTTACTATGCCCACCTATATGGATAACATTCTGGGTTTCCCAACTCATTTCTAAAGCAATTTAATAGGAACATCCACCCTAAATTTTGAGAAAAGCAGTCAATCTAAGCTGGTCCCACTTAAGTCAATGACAAAACCAGCATTGACCTCAAGGAGAGCAAGAGCAGACCTGTTGTTGACAGGGAATTGGTGCATATTGTTCAGCCGAGCATGTCGGACTAGCATGTATCAGCTTCATGAGTATCAAAGGGAGTTACTGGAGGAAAACCCTGAATATTTACACTCCAGTTGAAGGGGAGCGCTGTTTTTCTCTCTCCCACAAATCTCCACTGTGATGCATCAGCTACAGGAACGCACATAATCCTCTCTCAGCTTGAGCACTTGCATACCCTCGGATTTTCCTTTGTACCCTCTGCAGTGGAAGTAGCCTGATGGAAAAAGAGGTGTGGGACATTTCATGGTTCTTTGTAAGTTTACAGAAATACTGAGTCATCTTCAAGAACCAGTGTGGTCTCAGTGAATTTGCTGCTCCAGGGGGTGTGTGTATGTGTGTGTGTGTGTTTGTGTGCATTTGTTGTGCATTATGCGTGTACAGAAATAATCTGTCCAAATTAGCTTGGGAGGACTAGAGGAGAACCAGTTACATATTGGGGTTTCCCAGAGATTTCCAGTGAGATCAGATGAGCTCCCAGAGGGGTTCAGCACAAACAGAACAGACCAATATTACAGGGTATCTAGTTTCATGCAGATTTTAATTAAATGGCACCAGCAAGATTTGAGCCTGCATTTTCACCATCATTTAGAACGGGGTTTTTTTCTCGACAGCACATGGTATCAGTCCATATTGCCAGGACTCCAGAAAACAGACAAAGTAACCATAATATACGCTTTAAGGCCTGTGCCTGCAAGGAAACTGCAAGGAGTTTCACTGAATAAAACCTATGACTACAACAGAATTGGGATCATCCAGCCTGTAGCTAATGGAAACACACCTTCCCATCACATCCTCATGATGCAGCATACAAATCTAGACCTCAGTCTAGGTTTACACCTCAAAGATTTACACCACACACTTGGATTTTGAGCTGAGAGGAGCCTAACTGCCATGGATGGCAGTGGCAATGTGGGACAAAATAAGGAAAACAAGAGCCCGGGTATTGCCATGGAGAGCCCCAACACACGTGTCTTTAAGAGGTGAGAGAGAATGCAAGTGTGCTTCATTATAAGCTTCAGATGATCCAGCCTCACCCCTCATTCAAGTTCTGGGTTTGACAGCTTCCCACTGTATCCTTTATATATCACCCGTTGTGACTAAGCTTGGAGGGGACATGTAATCATTAATCACCATTATGGATTTCTTCCCTTCTCTTGGGTTTGATTTACAAGCTTAGGGGCAGATCCTGCAGCCTTTACTCCTTCCTTCAGCCCTTTGCCCAAGCAATCAGCCCTACTTCACTCACGGACAGCCTCCAGTGCTGCAGCATCTGTAGGATCGGATCGGGCGCCAAGTTTCTTACACCGGCATCCCATTCAAATACACAGTGGCTCTTAATCCTTAGCAGGAATTAACAGGAAGTTTCAACACTGCATTATTAAATTAAAAGGTTACAATCTGCCACAAGATGACTTAAGCAGGACTCAGGAGTATATGTCTTTTAATTTTAATGCTCTGTCTCAAAGTACAGAACTCTGGACATTTCCAGCATCATATTTAAAACATGGTACATCTACTAATACGTGATCTGGTGCATTAATGGACCAAATTAAGTTACAGGTATGAATTTTACATAAAACGGATTAATATTATATGTCATGGAGGAATTTTAAATACTCCATCTCCATGCATTTTTAATAGTTATGTGCTCTAATTTAATGTTCCCTGGCATTGCTTTGCTTGAAGTCCCTCAACCTTCCTCTTTTCTTCTCCCCCACACTCGAGTTTTGCTTGGGATTTTCCCTGCCTGTAAACCACCGTCCCCAAGTCCCTCAAAAAATGTGTAAAGCCGGAACGAGTCTCCTACACCGAGAGGATAAAAATGCGCTTCACGACCCGAGGAGACGCCAACTCTCCTGGGAAAGAGAATGCGGGGGATGGGAGGGCGGGTGCAGCCGCCTCGGTCCGGGTCGGGCGGCGGGGAGCGGCGCCGCTCGCGCGGGTCTGCGCTCCGGACCGCGGGAACGGCGCCGGGAGCCGCTGGGCGGCGGGTCCCGCCCGCATTCCCGCAGTCCTTCCTCCCCGAGACCGCCCCCGCCTCCTCCTCCGCCACCGCCGC